>JAHLJT010000631.1:52326187-52650920 GCA_031308135.1 Acheta domesticus | reverse complement strand
AGGGTTGGTTGCCTCGCAGATGGGTTTACAGTCTTTATTATTGTGCATGTGTTTCTGTTTTTGATTCTCAATTCTTAGAGCCAAAAAGTTCTATGAGAAACAACTTCTGGTTCCATGTTCGATGTTTGCAACCACCGTTATATGCAATAGAGGAGAATTACGGATGCAAGGTCAAGAAAATGGCATTGCTGTATCAATTACATATTACAGTCATCTCTGAGATTTATGGCATACAGACTTAACCCTAGTTTTGCGTAAGTTGCAGACTCTGACAAAATGTATAGACAATAGGGTAACTTATATAGACTGCATACTCCAAAGCAAGCTAATGTGCAATTTTTTGGTTAGAAAAGCATATTTAGGTTAACAATTTGGAATCGCCAAATACGCTGCATTTGATTCTTGGTCACTCAAAAGTATTCATGCCAAATTTGGGAGCGAACACTTCAGTGGTACTAATTTTTACGTGACACCCCCTGTGGGTAGATGATTGGAATGATTATTATGAAACACTCTTGGGGACGAGCAAACCTTCCATTGGTTACTTTGTGAACATAAAACACATTGTGATTATAATCAATGAATAAAGCCTAAACAATCTGTGTTACCCATATCGATTTAATTTGTTTTTACAATCGAAGAGAGTCTTGAGAATTGAGAAATCTATAGTCAATTGCTGACAACCACTTTCATCCAGGAGTTAGTCTTGTTCTTCCACCAACTCTCTCCGTCGTCAATCAGCTCCTTCCATTATATCACAGGACGTTTTTATGTTCTGAGATTAGATTTTATCTCAGAAACTCTGGACGCAGCATCATAGCCTTGATATCATAACAACAGTTTTATTTTATTTCAATCTCATTTGAGTTTTGTAGATCGATCAATAGTTGTGCCTGAGCAACATTTATATTATTGCTTGGCACTTAATTGCATTGCACTTTACTGCATTGCACTTCGTTTCATTTCACTCCATTGCATTGCACTTCGTTGCATTGCACTTCATTGCATTGCTCTTCTTTGCATTAGAACCTTGGTACCATTACTACCATTGGTTACCAACCTGGTACCATTGCACTTCGTTGCAGTGAACTTCATTGCATTGCATTGAAATGCATTCGATTGTATTGCATTGCCCTTCATTCCATTCCATTTCGTTGCTTTAATTGCTTTCATTCAAAGTTATTTTATTACACTTGGTTCAATTTCCTTGTATTTATTTCTCTTCACTTGATTTCATTAATTGTTTATTTATTTCCGCCTTGCGCCTGCTGAGGCGTACTGGGCCCAGTGCCCGTACGCCCGGCGGGCGCCGTGGGCGCGACGCGTCGTGGGGCCGAAGAGTTACGACGTTAATATATGGGCGGCGGGGGCGGCGGACGCGCCGCGGGCAACGCGGCGGCACCTTGTCAGGGCAGCGTCCGGCCCTTCGCGCCCTCAAAAGCCACCCCGCCCCTCCCCGCCCCCGTGCAGGGGGCTAATTGAAAGGTTGCGGTGGGAGACCTGGCACGGTGACCCAATAGGGAGCGCCCGAGGACACGTTTGGGGTCGGGAAGGCGTCAGTTGTGTGAACCAGACGTTTAGGGGCAGACGGCGAACAGATCATTTTCTCCTGAAGGGGACATGTGAAAACTCCAAGAGGGAACAAATCGAACAATTGATGAGTAGAGACCGGATTTTTATGTAATTATATATTTTTTGTCTTTCTACTTACCGTTCTCAAAATTGTAATCTTGGCGAGTCATAGCCTTCTAACACAATATCGAATTTTTTCGTTACATATTTTTACATATTCAGTACTATATTACATATTTTACATATTTGGCTGTTTTCACAGTATATTTTCTTATTTTATCAATTTTCTTCAATTTAATTTAATATTTTTTACGAAAAGATGTATTTTTTTAAAATCAGCATTTTCCCTACACTATTGGGAAATCTACATGTCCAAAATAACATTGACACCGCGCTTTGTGATCTGTAGCCTCAATTTCCGAGAAAAAATTGCGATCGCCGACGTGTAACACTTCGATGAAGATGATAGAGTGTTTGCTGGTCGTAGATCTGGCCAGTTTGTGCGATTAGTCTGGCTGCTAAACTACGGTCCTGGATTAAAATAGATTACACTTTTACTACTGACGGAGAAAGTTGTATGATGTAAGTGAGCAGTTTTTCTAAATGTAATTCCTTGCTATGTAAATGGCTTTTAATTAGAGAATTTTAATATTACATATTATATCCGATTTTACATACTTATTACATATTCTTACTGTTTTCATTACATATTTATGTACATATTTTAACGTTTAATACTACATATTTTTCAGGTCTCTATTAATGAGTGAATACCATCTTCACTTACGCAGCAGAGTCTGAATAAATCATAAGATTACTGTACAGAATATTTTTGTCCCATACACTTGCTTGGAATATTTTGACGTTGCAGAATTGAAAACAAGCCCTTGTTGTGGATTAATGATTTCTCTGGCAAGAATAAATTTCTGCTTTTTTCTATTCCCGGTTTTGCTTCAGCGTAAAAGAATCTTTTTTTAGGTGATCATATTTCGCTAATAAGAAAGTGTTGGGATATTGCATACAACACTTTCATACACATGTGACATTTTCCTCTAATGGATAGACTATCTATCATGTATCAGTGTTTGGCAGGTCACGTTCTAAGTCAAACTGCTTTCGCGTATATGTCCATCATCAATGCATGATGGATTGCCTAACAGTCAGGGGAAAATACCACGAGTTAACCGTCATATGAAATTTTCTAGCCTCAAATCCATTGGCACGTAACTACCATGTTCGCCGCCCCATAAATGTTCTAGTAGTTTGTAATATACAGTTTGAGGAGCCTGTATTTACTAGCAATGTACTAGAAGGTTATCGCAGTGTTTTTCGCGTATCTCTGTCTTTTTGGCTTCTTTGCATTTGGCAGTTTTGCCTGGACTTGGGCTACGGCAGATTTGTGTGGCGTCCTTTTTTTTTAGTTTTTACGAGGGAAACTGTGAGAATCCATCATGGACACTTGGGAGGCACCGCTCTCCCGAGTAGTGTGAGACTCCTACTCACTAAACTCACTAACCCTTTCTAATCGACGTGATTACTGCCCCGGAACCGCGTTAGCATTACTTCAGGGCAGTGTCAATTCTAATTGCCCTTCCGGATTCTCTTTCTATTTAGTTTCGCCTTGAGTTTATTAACTCGTCATTGTCACTATTTTTGCGTCTCAGAATGCACTCCGCAGAGGCTGCTACTGCACACCAAGATTGGGAGTTGCGCAGCATCAAGTGATGATGTTTCCTGGTGTTATTTGCTCTGCGCCTAATTCGTTGCTGAGACGAATTGTTTCTTCCTCCCATCTTTCGCACATGAAGAAAGTGTGTTGTGCGTCATCATCATTATTGCAGTAGAGACATTTAGGGCTGCTGACTTTCTGCATTCTGTGTAGGTACTTTCTGAAACATCCATGGCCGCTAAGAAGCTGAGTAAGGTAATAGTTAACCTCCCATGCTCGCGGTTTAGCCATGTGTCCAGTCGGGGGATCAGTCTTTTCGTCCATTTTCCATAATTCCCATATTCCCATCTTTGCTGCCATTTCTCGAGAAGTATTTGGCGAGCTACCTTCTTTGCTTCGCCCCTGCCGTTAACTATTTGGTTGCGCCAGATGTCTTGGCGTTCTTGAGCGAGAAGATCCATTGGGGGAATGCCCGCTATCACTAATACCGCTGCTTCAGACACTGTGCGGTATGCACACGAGACCCTCAGTGCTCCACGTCTTTGCACAGCCGCCATTCGTTTGCGGTACTTCTCTATTTCTAGAGCCCATATTTCTGCTCCGTAAAGTAAAATTGATGTCATTACTGACATAAGGAGGAGCCGCTTACTACATTTTGGCCCGTTAGTATTTGCCATCAATCGGCTTAGTGCTTTTGTGGCTTCCGCGGCCTTGTCTGCTGCTCGCTGTATATGAGGCCAGTAGCTCAACTTCGTGTCAAGTACGACCCCCAGATACTTCACACTTGATGCTGTTTGAATATCTGTTTCTCCGACCCTGAGTGTGACACTCGTCTGTATACGTTTCCTTGTAAAAACAACGATTTGGGTCTTTGCTTCTGCAAGTGACAGGGAGTGTTCGTTCATCCATCTTTTTATGCGTCGCATTGCTTCATTTAGGTGACGTTGTGCTTCCTGTACGGTATGCGCTGTAATGAGCACACCCACATCATCAGCGTATGCAACGAGCTCCGTATCTCTGGGCATTTCCAAACTCAGAAGGTCGTCGTACGTGACATTCCATAGATACGGTCCTAGGATCGAACCTTGTGCAACGCCTCCTGACAGTGCTTTGGTTCTTTGGCCTTGGTCTGTATCGTATAGGAGTGTGCGATCCTTTAAATAATTTTTCATGACAATCATCAAGTATACTGGTAGCTTAAATCTTCTCTCGAGAGCATTGAGCATGTCACTCCATCTGGCAGAGTTGAATGCGTTCTTGACGTCTAAAATAGCAAGTAGCGTGAGCTTCCGGGAGTGGTGATTTACGGACTGGGCCCTCTCTATTGTGTCGACTACCGATGCAATTGCGTGGATAGTGGAGTGCCCTTTTCGGAATCGTGTTGTCGCTGGGACAGCCCCCCTGCTTCTTCTATTGCTTTCAGTAGTCGAGGTTGTAGCAGCTTCTCGAAGAACTTTCCAGCCGTATCTAACATGCACAATGGTCTATATGATGACGGCGAGTTTCTTTCTCCTTTTGCCTTGTTGATGAGGGTCAACCTAGCAATCTTCCATTGTGTGCTGAAGACGCCGTGTTTCAGGCAGTCGTTGTACATATCTAGCATCAAGCCAGGACATACTTTGTGCGCTGCTTTCAGCGCTTCTGCTGGTATGCTGTCAGGACCTGGTGCTTTTCTGTTTTTAAGCGATTCAACCGCCTGTGAAAGCTCGCTTTCGGTAAGAGCGGGATATCGCTGGGTGGTACTGTTATCTTGTTGTCAAATATTTTTGGGTGAGTGGGGAACAGTGCATTCACCACATCCTCCATTGTCGTCGTGTCCATAGCGATGTTAGTCAGGCATCCGAATTTGTTCATAACGATTTTATAGCCGAGGCCCCAAGGATCGTATTCTATTTCCTTTATTGTACACTGCCATTTACAAATCTTGCTTTTTTAATCGCTTTCTGAAGTGTTTTCTTAGCAATGCGGTGGTCAGCGGAGAGCCTTTCAGCATCCTCCCTTCCCTTGCTCTTTGGCCCTACGCTTTAACTGTAGGCATTGTTTTCTTAAGCCTGCAATCTCATCGTTCCACAGTAGGCAGGCGCCCTGTTATTCCGTGATGTCTTCCGGGGCATCGCCGCCTTACATGCGCGCTCAATGGGCTTCATGGTGGAATTAGCTCTGTTCTCAGCGTTTTGCGTTCCTTCCCGCCCGTGGTATTTATTGGCTACCACTTCGGCTCCACTTGTCATAATCTCAGTGAACCTATCTTTATCTAGTTTCGCCACATTCCATTTTGGTTCAATTCGTGTTCTAAGACGTTTGTGATGTGAAATAGGACGTACGTTGTAGTTATGTATTGATGATCACTGGCGGTATAGTCTTCAGTCACTTTCCAGTCATGCACGTGCCCTATCATTCCTTCAGAGGCAAATGATACATCTGATATCGTCTCCGTATACCCTGGGTGTCTGAAAGTGGATGTGTCCCCCACATTCATTACCAACAGTTCTGTTTGTGTGCTGCTTTGTGTCCCTCATTGCCGCATTTGTAGCACAGCTTGCTTCGATCTAGTCCTCTGCATACACGTGCCACATGCCCGTAATCAAGCAGCGGAAGCACCGTGGTGATGTCTCCCTGAGTTGGATTGTGCACCTGGTCCAGCCGATTTTTATTTTCTCCGAATCCAATAGTTTTTTGCCTCTTCTTTTTTCAATTCAAGTGTGTGGCGTCCTAGGACTAACAGCAGAGGAAGCAGTGACACTCATTCAACAACAGCGGAGGCAGTTATCACGCCCTGGTGGGAGACAGCAAAATTTTCAAATACTTCCCCTCTCTGAAGAAAACAAAAGCGCCTAGAATAGTTAAAGGGGCTGACGTGAGTAGATGCGTGATAGTTTGAATGATTACACTGCAAGGAGACGCACGGAAGTGTAACATGCTGACCAGACCGTGTGAACAAGCGTACGGAAAAACCGTGTGTCTGATGCCCAACAAGGCAGACCATCTGAATTTGAATACCTTGATGTTTTATTAATTAACTTATTTAGGAATTAATTATTTATTTATTTGGTTATGTATCGGCAGGATTATATAACATATATTACTTGCACATCCTACAATGAAATGAAACTGCTCATGCTAATAACAATGATACACGTAGTTCGAACTAAAATTTAGTAGCCTGATTCCCATGGGTTTAATAGTCAATTTTAACACTAGTGATGAAACTAACCATCAGAAAATTCTTATTCTTTCAACTTGAACAAGTGTATATTTTGGGCAAACGAACCACGGAAGAGAAACTGGAATGAATTTGATGTATGCAATAATTTAATAGCCACGTATTGTAATATACACAATATTACAGAACAAACGCCGCGCCTTAATCTGGACGGACGGAGCTGTAATATACAAAAGATTACAAAGCAAACGCCGCGCTTTAATCTGGACAGTCGCGGTTACTAGGTAACGAAGGTTGTTGACGCGCGAGAAGGGGGCTCTGGACTAGGGAGAGTTGGTGGTTGACTGGCATCCTGGTGGTAGCGGCGCGTATGTAAGCTGAATTTTTTAAGTTGGACATCGACGCGGATAGGGAGGACAAATTGTGGAACAATAGTGCAAGAAGTAAGCAGCAAGAAAGAAGCAGACGACTTCGGCGACGACCGGCGCGAAGACGGATTTTCGGCGCGGAAGTCAAGGGGCTACGAACTGCGGGGCCATCGTTTCACAACGCCAGACAATTCGGTACCGTGAACCTAATGCATCAAATCAAGCAAGAGAATTTTTATATTGTTAATCTCAAATTCCATTCTTAATAAACAAAATTATTGTTTTGGCCACGTTGTGTGTAATTCCTTCGGGACATAAACAATTTCAGAGTTCCAGGCTTCTCTGTATAGAGGGCAATCCAGTGACAACCAGCCTGCAGGTAAGCGTGCAGGTGTGTCAACATATAGATCCCAAAGAACTGAGCTAGTAAATTAAATTAGATAAAATAAATCATTCATTATTTTATCACAGTATGCATCACATTTCATATTTCTATCTGAATTTAATATATCTAATTTGAAATTAAATTAGGCAGTTTATAACTTTTATTATTGCAGTGTAGTGCAGTTTTGAGAAAATGTCAGCCGAAAAATACGACACAGGCTTTTGACTATTTTTAAAAACACAGATAAAATTATTCCTAAAACCTAGAAGCATTGAGGTACATTTTTTTCACATAAAATAACAACATTCATGTCTTAAGCAATTATTTTGAAAAATTATCTTTCTCTCTTACGTGATCTCATACGATGAAAGGAACGGCGGTTTTTGTAAAATAAGTTGCATTTGTGCATATTTGTTTTCATTAAATATTTTGAGCTATCATAAATTAAAATCTTGATTGAGAAGGAAGCCTCAGTAGTTGACGTGCCCAGAATCACTAACAATCAATGAATCAACTTGAGAAACTGAAAATAGTGGTTCACGATTACTATCCCTCACTGACCCATTCGTATGGTACAATAAATCGGGCTAATAATTTTCAACCTAATGCCTTCTCTTCTAAACCTAATGCCTTCAAATTGAAAGATCTATTATTATATATAAGATAAACGGTTTTCCGTAATTCATAGCAGATTGCATTGTCATGAATATTCGTCGCAGACTTGCCGAGGATTTACGTCCAAGCAATAATAACTCAAAAAACGCAGTTTAGAGCGGTCGCAGAAACGAAACCACCCCCAAAAACGTAAGTTGGTTAACCTCGCCTCAGAAAGAAAACAGCGAGATAATGAGCGGCAAATAGGGAGATCCTCCGTGGCGTGGTATGTACTTTAGAATTAACTAAAACGCGCCAAAGAGACGAGCCGGCGTTTCGCATTACACGGACCTCCAACTTTGAAAGACAGAACAAGAAAACTCGCGAAAAACAAAGCCCCCTGCCGCAGGCCTCGGGCGCGCGCTCCGCCTCGTTTGCCCAAAGGTAGACGCCTCCGCAGATAAGTCCTCGACTGGGCGAGGCCCTCGCTCTGTCTACAAACGGGAGCAGGACAGAGGGCGGGGCGCGGGCGGCGGCGGAGGCGGTGCCTCGGGATGAGGCGAGGACGCGGTGAGGGGACAGGCGGCCGAGGCAGAAGTGGGCAAAAGAGGCGATGTTGAAAGCGAGGGAAAAGTGAATTGTAAGCGAAGATGGGCAGAGAAGCGCGAAGGGGGAAGAAGGAGACAGGTAAGGAAGGAAGTCTTAACGGAAGAGCGACCAAAGGTAAGGACGGATGCGAGATAGGAGGCAAGGATGGAGGTGAGAATGGAAGCGAGAACAAAGGTGAGGACGGTTGCAAACTAGGAGGCAAGGATGGAGTTGAGGACGGAAGCGAGGATACCGATGAGGACGAAAGTGAAGAGGTGAACACAGAAATGAGGATGCGCGTGAGAGACCTAATGACGGAAGGCAGGATAAATACGGAGTCGAACAAAATGAGGGACGGGTCGAGCAAGAAAGGGATGGGGGGAGAAAGAATGGCACTAAGGCAGTGGCGAAGTCAGGCAGCAGGGGAAGGGGGCGGGGCGGGGCGGGGGCGGAGGGACGAAATGGCGTGCGCTTTTCTACTCGAGGAATTCTGCGCCTGCCAGCAGCGCGCTCTGTCCTCTCGACATCCTTTACTTCCTCTATATATCTTTCTCCTTTTTCAATTCCGGGCCCAAAATTCCGCTTGCTTCTCCTCCCAGTAAATCGCGCCGCGCTCCCCGCCACTTCTTCTCCTCTCCTCGCCACTCTCCGCCCTCCACGCCGCCGCCGCCCCAGTCTTCTCATCTACTTTCCAGGAATTTTCGCCCAGCGCCAGGCGCCGGAGGCGGGCTCGGGGGTGGGGGAGGGGTGGCCGGGTCGAGGGCTCGTATCACCCCTCCCCCCTCGTGCCCCGCACCCCCCAGTACGCGATGAGACCTCCGTCTCATTTCCAGGAATTTTCCCTTCCGCGCTCGCCTCTTCTTAGCTGCCGCAGCGACCGCCGCCGCCGCCGCCGCCGCGTCTTGGGGGTCGCTGTCGATGCTCGCTTCGCCGACAAAGCCGCTTCGGCCGTGAGGGTCTCGGGCGCTGCTGTCACTGCAGCCGATCTCCAAGGCGGGCCGCTCGCTTCGCGCTGGCAGCGGGCTCCCCACAATACCCAGCGAGAATATTCTTTGGGATTGACACTTCGCGAACACGCCCCTCAGCACTCTGAAGTAGCGCAGCGGTGAAACCTCTGCCATTCTGTCATAGCCATTCTAGCTCTTAGCTGGAAGCAGCGAATTTATCGTAGGTAATACCAGAGTGCTTTGGAAATTATCGATAAATCCCCGACTCGCGAAGCGAGTAGGGGATGTATCTGACAATTTCCAAAGCACGAGTGATATTTAATACGACTATTCCACGGATGAAATTATGTTCATCAAAGTTCCAAACTGCGCCAAATATTGAAAATATGTTAGAATTAATGAGGTTGTATTATAATACATAGGCGGTTTATTTGGGTATATATATATATATATATATATATATATATATATATATATATATATATATACACCACCTCCTAAGATAGATGAGTCACAGTTTATGATTGGCCAGGAGGGAGAAGCAATAAGAAAATTCTGACAGAAAAAATGATAAACTTTTTGAGATACACCGCCCTGATTGGGCCATTTTTTATGCATACTTAAACACTATTGGTTTAAATTTTACGAGTGGAATAGTCGATATAAAAGTACCATATCAAAAGTAGTGGTAGTTGGATCCAGACTTTTCGAAGTAAAATGTTTGTAACCGTGATGTGCGATGTGATGCTTCATTAAAATCTGATTTAACATTTTAATTAGCACTTCTTATTGTAAAATATTCAAATCTGACTCCTCTTTTGGGAGACATAGCCCGAAAAAGCGGTTCTCTTGAGGACGCTCGCTTGAGAGTAAATTGTTCTTTGCTAATTCCTTTAGATTCATACTTAGTGTTACCTCCATTTTACAAAGAGGTTTCGTTCTTAAAGAATATAATTTAATGTATTTTATTAGTCTGATATAGTGCAGGGGGCTTACTAAACTATCCTTATGTATTCAACTTACAATATATACTTAATTCAAGACTTCTATCTACTACATAATTAAAAAAGAGAGAAAATAAAAATAATTTTAAATCCTTCTGGCGATGTTTTAGGTCATCAAAATCCGTCTTCTAGTCATTAGACAAAATATAGTTTTATTTGTGAATAAATTTTGGGTTCCTGAACAACATTGTTGATTAGTTTGGTAAGTGTAGTACATTTTATATCGCGGCAAGTGGTGGTGTTTCTGCCCGGATGGATGGTGATAGTCGGTGCTAGGCCAACACGTATGTTTGCGGGGTTTCCCTTCCAGCTATTTCCGGCAGCGGGACACCGCCCCAGATCGGGCATGCGCTACCGAATGGTCTCTTGACATGTGTAGAAATGTAACATATGTGATTGAAAGTTAGTGTGTGTGTGTGTAACGGGAGAAGAGACAAGGATAAGAATGAAAGGATTACACGCTGTCTGAACCCTATTTGTTAAGATACTTCTCCATTCGTCGAGTATTGATTGGCAAAACCATGCAAAAATCCCGATCAGAACAGCTAGAAACCGTAAGTCTCCTCTAGAGTGTTGTGAAATTCGGCTCGATTAGAAACTAGTGTGAGAATTCGCCATTGTCGGGCTCAAACCCTAAGGCCTCTCGGTAAACGATGCTGCAGGGGACGGTTCATACCATTAGCTATCTCATCCGATATTGTTTTGTTCCGTGGATTTTTTAATTATGAGCCCCAGTATAGAGTTTTTTCGCCACAACTAAGATGAGAGGTTTTATGAATGAGTGGTAATGCTGATGACAGAATGAAAAGCAGAGGAAATGGGAAGACTTCAAGAAAACCGTCCGTAATTGTGTCACTTTGTCTACCAAAAATCTCACATGGATATACAAAGGTGGAAGGGGGATAGCATTCTGCCAACTACACCACGAATTGATCCAGTAACTGCAGGAACACGTTATCCAGCATTCCCATACAAAACACCGAGCTAAACACACAGTTCATAATAATTGGGGTACATCAACCGAGCCAGTAAGATTCTATTTTCCACATTGCTGGAACTCGTCGAACACAATCTCGTTGAGCCATTTGGAATTAATGGCGAGGAAAGCATTTCAGAGAACTTGCTTGTCTGTCTCTTTGACTTCGCATTACTCGTAAATAATGAATCCCACCACATCATCATTTTTTATTCATGTTCCACAAACATAATTTATTTATTTCACCATCTCTGATGTGAACTCACACTCAAGACGGGGAATGAAAATAATGTATTAGCTCTGTTTCCCTTCAAACTGGTTGCGGACCATGATACTACTTTTCCAATACGGCAAAGCGCAAGAAATGTGGTTTTGTAGTCAGTCTTCTATTCCTCCACAGCATTAATTTTCAAGTTTATTTCACAGATCGTGTTTCTATCACATACAATGGTCATCGCATTGTAGAATTTCACTAGTCTTTCCTTTTTTTCACTTAAGGGTTAATAATAGGTTGGGCGTACAAAACATAATTGTGGACAGTTTCATACTCTTTGCTCTGGTGACTGCCTATTGATATGGGAATTTAATCATTGCAGAGCGAGTTACGAATTTTTTTGTAGTTTTTTACCCACCTCTTATTTCATTATCTACTACATTTAAATGAGCAAAATTTAACACTACTTCCGTCATTACATGACATACTAGAGGAGGTTGACGTACTTGAATGGGACGATCCAGAGCGGTCCGTGGTCTGTTGCTTACGGTACTATTACAACTCCCTGAGGATGCGATAAAATAGCGGTGCTCACAATTTGGGAACTTTATCATAAATTCCTTTAGAAGGTTTTCTTCAACTGGAAGTTACTCGACTGCACGACTCTCACCTGCCATGACACGTTAACCCTTTCATTCCTAAATTATGTATTATGAAGAAACGAAATATTTACGGCATAAAATCGGTAAAGGGGATCATAGAAGACTTAAAAACATTTTTTAAACATTTTCCATTCATTTATTTTTAATGAAATGTTGCCATATGAATACCGTAGGCACATAGGCACTTAATACATTACTTTGTTCGAGAAATAAATATATTAAAACTAGCCGTTTTGCCAAGTCAATTACACAACAATTCACACAACATTTTAAACATTTAATCTTTGAAAAGTCACCTGGCAATGTTTACTTAGACTTGTTGCTAATTTTTACAGTAACAAGAGTTGTCTGAACTGCTTCCATTGCGTCTGGAAGGCGTTAATTTCTTTATCAACAAACGGCATTTATTTCTTTCAGACAAAACTCCATTTTTATGTTTTTACGTTCATTTACGTCAAGTCGAAACTAGATGTAAATAAATGATCAACCATTGAATTTAATTCTATTAGTTGTGATCTGAAATATAATGTACCTTTTCTAATTTTTTTGCACAGAAGGTTCCCTACTATTATGTAGTTTATTGTGCATGTAGAGATTTTCATTATTTGCATTCGGCGTCTGTTTGAAATTTAACAATATTTCTGTAATAACGATAGTCTTATCATCTTGACTGGGCAATAGATCATTGATGTCATTCTCGTCGGTATGTCAAAGAAGATACTAAGTCATTGTTGTTATTTGTCATTTATTCAAGCCCCTATTTAAATAAAAAACATCTTTGCTTCAAATTACGTTTATATCATTACCTAAATGCACTTACGATAGATATGAATGAATTTCCATTTGTAGGTTATGTATACTCTATGTTCAAGTTGTTCCCGTATGGCAACAACACTTATCTCATTAAAATATCTTCCAGGCTTTAATATAAATCTTCATATATTGTGATAATCCATTTGCAAAGAAACCCTATTCTTCAAAACGGAAAACTCTTCTTCTCAGAAATTCACCACCACTGAGAAATTTTAAAAATAATTAGACCCCGCAGTATCGTGATTAACATTTGAATGCGCGCCAAAGAGAAAACAACTCCAGAATTCCATAGAACAAACATATATCCTTTAATCTATTTGTTAAATGATTCAAATAAGTCACAGAAATGCATAGAAATCGCAGTTATTGGTTAAAATGATATTCAAGCAGTATAATCAGGCCAAGAACGTGATGCAGCCATATGGGTACAGTGGGACTAATGGTGCTGCAACAGCTTAACTTGTGTGTTTTTGCAGTAATTTACGAAAACGTCCTAATGTACTAAATATTAACACCGTTAGATACATTTTAAACTAGGGTTCCTAAAACATATTTTCTCGCAATATTGTTAATGATAATGTAATATTATAATGTGACAATTTCTGTCTTACAGCTACCACATGAGGTGAAAAATTCGTTGAGGATTATAACAACGCCCTCACGAAAGATGAAATTGACAGTTTGTTTTATAGACTGTTACTAAAGAAGTACGTACACACTTGCTACTAAATCCTCAGTTAGAAAAAAATCATTTTCAATGTCCGTCGGTCAAATACGGTTTTGATTCTACAGAAATTAGGTTGCAAATGAACGTGTGTTTCTCTCATAACTATGTGCATTATAAAAAAAATATTATTTCTTTAATTTTTAAAGTTATTTCAAAAATTATTGAACAGACTTTTGAATAATTTGATTCGTAATGTTTTTAAACAATTTTTGTGGTTGTCTGAATGAGTGACAAAAATTGAGGAAAAAATAAAAAATGGTCTATGAAGAGAATATGAGTTCGTAGGCTTCCGCGGCCGGAGTTTCTATTATCTAGGCTATCTAGGACGAGCCGTGTCTCTGTCGTGGGGACTGACGTTTCGACAAACATATTGTGGCCATCCTCAGAGCGTACTGCTCAGGTTGCTATTAGTGTAGATCAGTGCTTGCTTACTCAATGCTCTGTGACGTCACAGAACTCTGTTAGCCTGCTGTGACTCGTGCGGAAAAGCAAAGGCAGTGCCCGACGCGACGGCGGGCGTACAGTGTCCCAATAGTGTTATGGAAGTGGGGGAAACTTGGAAAATCGATAATTACGTTTCCTAACTGGTAACTATTATTTAGAATGTTGACGATTCAATAAAAATATGAAGAGTTTTATAATAGAACATACATTATTACATAACTCAAAGCAATATACGACTCTTCATCATTATCAGTACTTCACATTTTACGACAATAATATTGTATACAATTGTATGTAATAGAACGAATTAGTTCCTTTTGGAACAATAACAATTATTGTTAAGAAATAGATAACAAATTGTTACTAGGTAGGGGTCACGTGAGAGAATTTTGATCCCGGCTTGATTATTTTTAATGTACAGTTTTGTTTGGGAATATTGTAAATCCTCGTGATTTTCAGTATCTTTTCCATAATTTTCAATCAAAATGCAAATTCCTTTACTCACCACATGATTGCGAGTTATGTCAATTTTTAAATGTATTTTAATCCTGCAGATTTCTCTGAGTCGCAAACCCACGTAATGCATCTGTGGGTTGGACTTCTTAACACAATGCAGTTCTTTCGATTACACTAAACACTTCGCCATTGTTTCAGTATCAACAAAAGTAAACCTTTCTTCCCTAAGAGAATGAAAATTAACGGGTGTAGATGTTTTTCCACAAATTTTGCACAGATCAATTTCTTTTTGACTAAAACGAAAATAGGGAGTGGGAGCAGAAAAAAAATTTTAAAAAAAACAACAACCATGGACCACCTTACTGAGCATACAATGTCATATTAGGAATAATCATTTCAAATATGTGGTTTCCAATAAAAAAAAGTACTATGTAGTGACACACTAGAAGACGTTATTCAGTCTTTTAGTAATGTTCCCAAATTGTTTAGACAGGTATAACAAGGACCAACGTGTAGAGCGTAGAACGTTCTATAATCTCCTCTTACGTACAGAAAAGTAGCTAGTGGCGTTTTTTTTTAGACCAGACTTTTCCCCCTCAACTCCGATCTCCTCGAGCCTCCTTTACCTTCCAAGCTATCTCCACTTGCATATCCGTCGGAGGTTTCGTAGCACCGACAAACCTTACTTCATCCGCTCATGCCTCAGTCCTTGCTTCGCCCGCACCGTCACAGCCATCCTATTCGCTGCCTGTCCCGCTTCGAGGACTCGGCGGAGTCCGCCTTTCCATGTCGTCGTAAGAAATTCACTGCCCGCTCGGCTCCCGCCAGCGCTTTCCAAAGCCTCTCCACGACGTATTAGTGTGCGTGAATGCCGGTCCCGGCTTTTGCCAGGGCAGCCCGGAATTCTTTCGAGTACCCTTCCGACCGTGCGCTTCATGAACTTCGTAGGACGATTCGACGTCTTTTACGAAGAAGCGGTGGCCCTACTTGTTGGTACCCAGCAATTTCCCTTCCCTGTCTGGGGGCTTCGTTGTGCGAGATAAATTCTAAAAATTCAGAGCTAGGGTTGAAGAATAGAAATACTGCTATGTGACATTTAATATTAAATGTTGTGGTTTTGGAAACGTTTGCTTAAATAGCAACGTATACGGTGAGCTTTCTCATATGAATTGTGTTTCAATGCTTAAAGTAAGAACAGGATTACGTAGCCTAGGGGTTCCCAAAGTTATTCTTGCATCGACGCTTTTTAAAAGAAGGGTTTGCTTCATCGACCCTCATCAATTTTTTCTGTAATATACTGCGTAAAAATAATTATAACACAGATAATTGCATATTACTTTCTTAAAGATTACTGCAACACGTACAAAATTTGGGAAAATGTTAGAATTATTAAGTTTTTCGTACTATTTTGTTTTTAAACTTATAGATATCAACAAGTTTTCAAAAACAAGATCTGAGATTATAATTGCGTTAAAGGTTTATTTTATTAATGTGAATGATGTGAACGTTCAACAGATGAGGGAATTAGAAATTTATTATTAGATATATTCTAGATCTATATATAAATAAAATAATAATAAAATTCATATTTTGGAGGGGATCTTGTTCTTCAATACAGAGATCAGTCGGCGTTGCACATTTGGATATCGACCTGGGGTGGAAATCGACTCCGTTAGGAACCCCTGCCGTTGATTGTCACTTGTTTTTTAATATTTCAAAGAAATGATGGTACACAAGGAATGCAAATCGTAGGCAAAGATCGTTCTATTTTTACGTGTAAAGCCTCAAAGCTTGTAATTGTTAGAATAGGTTTTAAAATAAATAGATAATTAAATTTGAAAACATAAATACGTCTTCAAGTTTGTATTTTTGATAAAAAAATTATTCATGTCCCTCTTCAATTCATATTCTTGTACATTCAACATCGCATAATTATATCAAAGTTAAATAGAATTTTTCCACAATAATTTTATTAAGCAATTAACATCCAAACAAAAAATTACAATATTTTTACTTGACCTTGAAAAATCATTTTCAATTGTTTGCTGGGTACATTTTTCATTAGTAATTTCTCTTCATCGACCTCCAGAGTTTGTGCTCTCTCCTTACTTGATTCTGCATTGTTCCCTGCCTTTACGTATCACAATGTAGTCTTCACATACTTGAATGTCTCTTGCACTGTTGGAACATCCCAATTCGTAATGCCATCACTCATTAGTAAGGTTCCCATTCCGTGTCCGCTCCCTCCATGTAAGGAGGAAACTTCTTAGATGGTGACCTTTGGCCGACGATATTTTCCCAACCTCTCTAGAGTTGGAATTTGTGGTAGTGAGGCGATACATTTTTTCCAGGAAGGAATTAAATTCCAGAACGATGTATTTCCTACGTTCACTATAGCCGAGCTCACTATAAACGAATCTTATTGTGTTTATTTGTAATGTAAGTGAGACAGGACCAGTGGCTTCGGTTCACTATAACCAAAAGTCTACTATTTTCGAGTTCACAATAACCACACTCTGCTGTATATTAATTAAATTTTCTTTTCCCAAGAACAAGGAAGGGAAAGAGGAATTATAAACGAAGACACGATCGGAGGCGAAGGAGGCACGGAGCCGGCTCTCCACAGCGTGCCCGGTCCGCGTCTGTATCGCGGAGGGCCACGGGCGGAATGTACACAGCGCGGGTCGTCTTTAATCAGGCTCCGGCTGTTTGGCGCAGATACGGGCGGCGACAGCGCCACAATGGGCCGAGGTTTCGCACGCGCCGCTCGCGCCCGCCGCTGCCACGCAGGGCGCGCGGGCCGAACTGCAAGCGAAGGCGGAGTTTGGATGGCGTCGGGATAGGCTCTGATCGGGGTGCGCGCAGTGTGTTTTGACGGTCGGGACAGGTACTGATCGGGGTGCTCTCAATGTGTTTTGAGGGTCGTGACAGGCTTTGATCGGGGTGCTCTCAATGTGTTTTGAGGGTCAGGACAGGCTCTGATCGGGGTGGGCTCAATGTGTTTTGAGGGTCAGGACAGGCACTGATCGGGGTGCGCTCAATGTGTTTTGAAGGTCGGGACAGGCTCTGATCGGGGTGCGTTCAATGTGTTTTGAGGGTTGCCACAGGCACTGATCGGGATGCGCTCAATGTGTTTTGAGGGTCGGCACAGATACTGATTGGGGAGCTCTCAATGTAATTTGTTGGATAGGCACAGGTACTGATCGGAGCGCGCGTAATGTGTTTTCAGAGTCGGGACAGGCACTGATCGGAGTGCTCTCAATGTGTTTTGAGGGTCCCGAACGCACTGATCGGGGTAAGCTCAATGTGTATTGAGGGTCGAGACAGCGTGCTGTCGGAATGTGGTCGAGTTATCTATAGATAAAGGCGGAATCAGAGAGTTATCTATAGATAAAGGCCGAGTCGAGACGGATCAAGTTTTATTCGGAGAGGGTTCGGGGCAAGTGTCTCGGAGTGGGGTTTTTAGTAGACACTCGAGAAGAGTCGTGTTGAAATTGTATTGGGATCGGTTGAGACTGGGATGGAGTCGGAAATAAGAAGATATGGATTTTATTTCGTTATGATGGGGTGGGGGCGGTGCTGACGAAGGTTTAGTGGATTAGGTTGGGGAATGGCAATGGTGGAATCACAGTTGAGTGGGGGCGGGTCAAAACCTGCGACTCGGTGGGGTGTTCATTGATTGATTAGTGCGCGTCAACTGCTTAGGTCATATTTCACGTAAGTGTAGTGCATGCTTTTTTATCGCGAGAGGTGGCAGTGATCTTCCTCCGCTGGATGGCGAGATCCGGCGCCGACCTACGTTGGCATGCGGGGATTTTCGCCTACATTATATCTCCCACCAGTGGGGCACCGCCTCAACCAGGACAATCTCTAATCTCCCGACTGATTTCCTGGAATTTGTGGAAGAGTAGTGCATATGAGTGTGTGTTTAAGGGGTGAGAATAGGACAAAGAAGAGTAAGGAAATAACGTCCGTGGCCCGTTTGTTAGGATAATGCTGCGGTACTCGCCTGGGAAACCATGGGAAACTACCGATCAGAGCAACCGGCCTCTGGAATTCCCCACCAGACAGCAGTTGAACTCGACCTAGCTCCAATCTATTGTCGAAAATCCTGCCACCGTCGGGAGCATATCGGGTGAGGTTGCAACTACGTTGCGATGGGATTGAAGTGAGACTGATATAGGTTGTGTATGGTGTTGGACATTTGTGGGGATGGGATTGGGCATCTACATGTTTGACTTGGGGTCGAGATGACATCGTGATAGGACGGACGGATTCCTTTGGCGTCGGAGTAAGGTCGAGTTGATATAAGGAGAGAGAGTGGTGACAGGAATAAGTGAAATGTGGTAGAATTGCAGAAGGGCTACAGTAGACATCTCTTGAAAGACACTATTAACTGTCGGGAATATTGTTAGTAGAATATGTAGCAAACCATGGTTAGATCAAATTATTCTTGGATATTGTATTCACATTACGAGGATAAATTTTTTTAATTATTTTATTTCGACATTCTTATTTTTAATTGGCTCATTCCATTCATTTAGAGTTTGACGGGTTCTTTTATTGTGACATGATCCTTCGATTTTGAGTGAAAAAATACGTTCTTTTTCCAAAAATAATTATTTATTTTCAATACGCTTTTGAACCCATAATATCCTTGTATATAGTCTTCGGAGTAATGGTATAACTGAAGAGTACTATGATAAATCTCTGTCTTGGGTGATTCTCTGTAAATTTCTGTCGGATATTTTTCAATGTCACATAGATATAAGTTTTGCTTAAATAGTTTTACTTCATCAGCATTTTCCATAGTTTGTGTCAAAAATAATTTGTAAACGTGATAGAGCTTAAGGTAGGTATTTCTTCAGATGAACGTCCACGTTCCTTGGAGAATCTAGTTGCAAGCGAAACCAAGGTAAGATCACACAATCTCTCCAAGAAGCCCAGGGGCAAAGCGTCGTCTGCTTATCGTGTATCAAAGGATTTCTCTGGATTTTCCTCGCTTTTCTTGAGCTCTCACAACAGAAGCTGCTCTCACGGCGAGTTGAGGTTCTGAGACGAAAATCTTGATTACAACCTCTCTACATCTGTGTGGTCTCTCTCAATGGTAACTCGCCGCAATCTAATAAAAATGTGACGGTCAAAGTCACGATGAGACTTAGCCTTACGTGTAGGAAGAATAGAAAGAGATGAAACGCTATAATACATAGGTCACAAGTTTGTTATGTCTGTGCTAATGAAATAAAAGCTTTCTGAAGAGAGATCAAAATAACAGTTTTTATTAGTTCATTTACATGTACGCGGATGTGAGCAAACATTTTTAGAAATATTTTCACAATTTGTTTCCTAATTTTTTATCCGATACAAACCTTGGCTGAACTAATTTTGATATCACATTTAGCTTTGACTAAATGTTGAGAGTTGAATCGTCCCAATAGATAACTCAGGAGGCCTCACGCGACATCAACCTCCTCCCTGTCTAAAGAGACTCTCGCCTGTGGCTTGGTCGCCGTTAAAACTTTTTGTGGTGTTTTTGATTGCGATGGGTGCTGTAGTTGTGGAAGTTGAGGTTGTCGTAACTGGGAACTAGTGGTTGAGGTGGTGGTTGTAATGGTGGTGACTGTGGTACTGGTTGTGGCTATGATGATGGTTATTTTGGTTATGATGTCTGTTGTGGTGGTTGTAGTTGCGGTTGTGGGTGTGATGTTGGTGGTTGTGGTTCAGTGGTGGTTGTTGTGGTTGTGATGGTGATGTTTGTGGTGGTGGTGGTGATTGTGGTTGTTGTTGTGGTCGTGGTGGTGGTAGTTGTTTCGGTGGTGATGGCTGTGATGATGGTTGTGGTCGCTGCTGTGGTGGTTGTGGTGATTGTGATGATAGTTGCGATGGTGGATGTGATAATAGCTATTTTGGTTATGATGTCTGTTGGGCTGGTTGTGGTGGTGGTTGTGTTTGTGGTGGTGACGATGGTGGTAGTGGTTGTTGTTGTTGTTGGGGTTGTGGTGGTGGTGGTGATTGTGGTTATAGTTGTGGTGCTCGTGGTGGTGGTGGTTATGGTGGTGGCGGCTGCGGTGGTTGTGCTAGTGATGGCTGTAGTGTTGCCTACGGTGAATGTGGGGGCGTGGCGGCGGCAGTGCGGGGAAGAGGCAATAGGGGGTTGCGGAGATTTAGGACAACGCTGAGGAGATGGAGGCGGCAAGGCCGCTGGGCCAGCGGCTGGGCGGGGGGGGGGCGGATGCGGGGTGGAAGCTCTGGGCATCTGGGCGTGGGCCATCAGCCGCAATTTGCACCGACCGCCAGCGCTCCCAGTGGCGACACGCGCTGTCAGCGCCGTCGCCTCGCGGATATGAGCCCTTCGCGCGGACGCCCGCGGCGCGTATGTGCAGCGGAGGGCGCCAGGTGAAACAAATGAAGAGCGATCAACGAGCGTCGGGGGATTTTCGGGAATCGTCGAAACTTTGTACCAGTTGGAGCAAGATCTCAACCCGAAACCATGAAAAACAGTTTCAACAGAAACGGAGAAGGAGAGCGAGGAAACAAAACAGGTACCCTTTTAGTAAATAAATCGTTAGAATAAAAAAAATGAAAAGGTTTCGATTCCGGTTTCAGCTTTGACAAGGTCTTACAATTGTTGTATTGGATGCCCTTTTGAAAAAGGGACTCATAAGTAATATTAGTAAGAAATGCCCTTTTTTCACAGATCAGACTTGTTATTTTTTATATTAAGAAATTCAATTTTGTGGAAGTTTTTGTTGTGGTCGAGAAATGTAACACCGAAAATATCAATATATTATATATATTCTATTGTATTATTACGAATGTTGCAATTATTTGGTAATATATATGAAAATCCAAAACCGAACACAATCATTTATAATTTGAAAACGAAACGGAAGTGATGCTTTTTGTGATAAAAAGTCACGATATATAAACTGAAACATTTCATGAAACGCAACAGAAACGGTTGAATGTATTGTTTGAAATAAATTCTTAATTTTGTGAAAGTTCAATTTCAATACATTTACTAAACATTTATGAAATATTGAATTGAAGATTTTATGCTCATAGCAGTCAGGAAAATGACGCTGTTCCCGCATCACCATATACCTTTACGTTAACAATGATGTTGCGTCGTACTTTCAATACTGACGATTAAAATTTTATTTCTTAAATCTATTAATTTTCTAAATGCATGTCAGTAGCTAATATTGTAAAACTTGAAAGCCAAAATTTCTGATCGATACTTATGGCTAGCACCTGACGATATATAAATCGTCACTTACAAATGAAATAAACTATAATTTATTATTTTTTACACATTATTTCCCTTTGAATATATTTTATTATTAAATTCAGAGAGAAATTGTT
Organism: Acheta domesticus; assembly: GCA_031308135.1. Lineage (NCBI taxonomy): Eukaryota > Metazoa > Arthropoda > Insecta > Orthoptera > Gryllidae > Acheta > Acheta domesticus. Next base: position 52,628,973 of record JAHLJT010000631.1, on the reverse strand, counting down.
GTAAAAAATGGAATATTGTTACAAATATTGTTGCAATCCCGCCCGCGGAAGATATGTGCTCGGATGTAACAAAGTGTAATGTGAGGAATAGTCATAGAACAATTATTAATGTTAACATGTATATGAAAATTCTCACACACAAATTAAGCAATGAAAATTCCTTTTTTACCTTTGGCGATGAAACGAATTTTTGAAAATTCAAAAGGATACAAAATTACTCAGTTCAGTGGATTATTTTTTTTCGCGAGTTTTGTTTGGTATTTTTGCTTGTAACTTTGTAGAACGAGATTAGTAAAGTCGTTTTATATGGGGCAACTAGCATGATACACGGCACTGAGATTGTTTTTAAATTATTTCGTTTCGATAGTCAGCTTTAAAAAAGTCCTCTTTAGCCTCACCACAAACAACCATTGCCGCACAGATACAGGATTATCTCTGAGAACGTAATTGGAAACAAACCTTCACCTGCCTCGTAAGCGGATGAAACTCCCACACAGCCATATATCAGAATATATAAACCTTTAGCGGGAGCTTAAATCGTGAGAAATGCTAATAACACTGTGCTCCCTGATGAGCTTAGTATGTATGATTTTGTGTCATGTTTTAATGCTCTATAAAATATTTCAGTTTAATTTGTTGACATTAGATATTTATTGCATCCAATTTATTGAATTATAAATAAACAAAAACATTGTAAAATCTGTTTTTTCCACTTTACCATGATTCCTAAAATACTACTTTACCAGGATAGTTCCTTATTATCGACAACTAGCTAAACGAGAGGAATTTATTTATTGACTACCCGCCCATCTGACTTTGCTCGGTTCCGCCTAATTCCGGTTCGGTTCGCTCCGCTCCGTTCCGCCCTGTCTGGAAACGACAGGCAATAATGGTGTCTAATCGGATTGCAAATTTCCTTACATGGAATTTTATAAACAAAGACATTTAAAAATGACGTAGAGAAATGCACACTTCCTATGCTTCTTTCTCTATCACTCAAAAGTATTCGGGCAAACTGGAATATTTGTTAAATGGAATATTCAATGAACGATGTTTCAAAACATAGTACGTGTTTATTATGGCTGAGATAGATGATCAACAATATCGCGAATTTGATACAGCCGATTTGACTACCGTTGCTCACCACTTTCAAATCAACGGCGAGGTTGCGGCCTTCGGCTTACCTGATTAAAATAAAATATCCTTGAGTTCAACCTATACTTCCAAATATTTTACCCTTTTCGCTATTAACTGTGACTTATACCTTCACATTACGTGTACTATAGTATTTCTACATAATTGAAAGCGCGCATTCCACACAAGTTCAATTTATTTATACGATTTAACTGCATCTCTAAAAAGCCGGGAGAGGTGGCTCAGAGCATCAACTGATGTCACTACAGTGCTCTGACCGGGAGGTCCCAGATTCGAGTCCACACGTTGGCATTTGCGGCACTAGTTAGACAGCGAGGTGGAGTTCTGTCACTGTCTGGAGGATAATTCTAGCGGTCGGCTACTCTAATCGGTAGATTCCAATGGTTTCGGCAATCAACACCAGGCAAATGCCGGAACAGTACCCTAACAAACAAGTCAGGAATCGCGCACGATCTTTCCTTCCCATTCCTTGTTCTATCTTCACCCCTTACTAACACATTCATTAGATGCACTGCACTATCACATACGTCGAGAGACCGGTCGGGAGCTTGGAGCTTGTCCCGGCTGGGGCGGTGCCTCGCAGGTGGGAGACACCTGGTTGGGTAAAAGCCCACTAGCGGACGTAGGTTGGCACCGGATCTCACCATCCAGCGGGGGAAGATCCATCTCTAAGCAAAAAAGTCACGACTGTTTCGGGACTAATGACTTTGGTAGTTGACGTGGCCGAACTGACTAATCAATCTAAACAACTCGGTGGGGATAGCGTTGGATTCTGAGGTAGGGCAGGGAGCAGCGACGGATTTGGGAGTGGAGGCAGCAGGTGTGGGGGACATGGGGCCAGGGGTCAGGGGTCAGGGGTCAGGGGTCGGGAGACACTGCCTGAATAGTGATGAAACGATGATGTAATGATGGGTATTAACACACGAGTATTGTAAACTGCACACGAGTGTATTGATACCCATTACATGGAGTTTCATGCGGTACTTTTTCTACGACTTTTATAAGTTAAACTTTTACAATGAATAGTTGATTCAGCCAAGGCCACCTAGCGGACAGCTACCTAAATCTACCCTCGCATGCTGCCGCAGGTGGCTGTGGTTACCTACCCACCTGCTAGGGCGTACTCGTCAAATAGGATCAAAGTAAAATTACGTTCCACTTTATTTTAAATAATATACCACGAAAAAAATAACAATAAAATAAATTAAAACTACTGAGCATAATATAATATTAAATACAATCTTAATGCATACAATCGAACGAAACATTTGTTAAAACGATTCTCAATGATTAATGAAGTGTCAATACTTGCTTTGTAAACTTCTCTGTGATTGGCCAAGAACCTGTATCATAATGAAAACTGTATCGAAATGATTATCATTATGTAACTTGTTGCAGCCACCAAATGACAGCATTATACAATGAGCGTAGAAAAGTACTTTATGTAGCGCAGTAGAAGCCACCGGTGGTATACCAAGGCGCACAGCTTCTATGTTTACCATGGATTTTCTCACCCCCGGGGTGGGCACTTGAGCAGTGCTCTTATCCTTCCCGAGGGTTTACAAATACCCCGTTGGTCTTGTGTGCAGATACTCTGGAACGCGATGAACTCGCCTACCCTTACATCGGGACGCCAGCTCAAGGCTTAGCAGCTTTGCAGGTGGGCACTGGAGTACTTCTACGCCACTCAATGCGTCAGGACCAAGCGCCTCCTTAATGCCCGTGAGATCGTGCGCGGCCACAACGAAGCCAAGAGCTTCCAATCCCCTGCTAAAACTAGTCTAAGCAGTGGCGCGGCGCGTTTGGGGATGCTCAACATGAACGCGAACTTAATCGTGATCTTTAATGTCCCCTAGAATCTATGTTATGGAAACAAATGAAACAATACTTTAACATATTTATGTCTGGAGACGTCTTGAAGATTGCAGATTTTGCAATGACTCAGCTTTAATTCTCATGCGCGATTGGAACTGAGATCACTTGTGAATTTATACATTTGAAACCAAAATAACATTTAATATATTTAAGGAAGAATTCAACTTCTTAGATACTCATTAAGAATTAGTTGGCAAGCACAATTTCTACTGCCCGTACTCATGACCAAGCAGAGAAGCGGAGAATTACGAGTGAGAAAGAAACATATTTCACTGACAACCACAAGTGTGCTGCGCTCTCATGTACAAACGAGCAACATGCTCATAAGCCTCTTCGCTCAGTCGTATGCTAGCGTAAAATACTCGGGGAACTCTGAAACAGACGTGAAGAGGGGAGGGGAGAACCTCGCCGTCTGCGCATGCGTCATTGCCCGTCGCAATCTCGCGGCAGACGCTAGAAGCATTTCAGCGTCCAAACAATCGGGTCAGATGTAACAACGCGCCGAGATCAATGATAGAAAATCACTTTTAAAATTTATACAAAACGTGTTTCGTTCACTTGCAAGATTATCAATACAATATTTAGAATTCTTTGATTAATATTTTTTACGGGGGGAGGTTCAGCATCTTAGCGTTCCCTGACGCTAAGTCAGTGAAGTGCGGTCACCACGCAAGACCATGGCCCCAATTCCGACCGCGGGGACTTCGCGCGGGGCAGAAAGCAAAGCGATTTGTGGTGGGGAGTCGGCCGAGCCGTTTGCGACGCGATGAAACGGCGCGGCGTGGCCGGCCCGCCAGCTGCAGTATCGCGCGGAGACCGTTCCAAAGCCGGAGAAAAAGTTTGTCGTCTGACGGCAGGTTTTTCTCAATTCACTTTTTTCCCTCAACCGTGCCTTGTAGTCTCTTTTCTACAGATTTGACGCGAGGACGAGAACATCTGGTGTGAATACCGGAATTCGAAAGGTTAAAATATTCAAGGATGGAGGGTGTCTAATGGAAGACCTTCAGACAAAAATATATTCCCAATTAGTAATAAATAAAAATAGTACTTACTAAATAAAACTATTAGTGTTCTAGAATGGCACAGGCTTTCTCGTATTAGTTAGTTTTCTAATCTCTTTAATCTGCGCTACCATTTTCACTTTGCTCCACCTTCTTCCCAGCTGCCCACTACTATTTTCACAATTGTTCGGTCCCCTAATAGAAGAAGTGAAATTCGACTTTCAGAATATTACAGAAGAGTGAACCCTGGTTCTGTAAGTAATTATTCTTAACAAGTTTTCAGCGATTTTTAAGAAAGTATTCGTTTCGTTTTAGCGATTTGAAAATACACAGTACGAAGTTAATTTTCACAGAATTTTCGAGAAATTTGTTTGGGTATCATTTAGAGCACTTTTACTTACAAATGTAATAATGTATGCAAGTATAAACGACGTGAGAGAGATATCAATCGAAATAAAAATAAAACAGCAAAAAACCTTTACGATATCCCATACAGAGAATTTACAATAGCACTATCGTTACAATTGAAGAAAAACTTGACACTTTTTTGAGAAAACCTTGTTTTTAATATTTTTTTAATATTTAAAAGAAATGCAAATTATATAATTAAAGAAATAATTGTGGAGAACGAGTTGACCTCAATCTTCAATATTGCAGGTGTAGGAAGACGCAAACATTTTTCAAACTTTTGCATTTTTCCAAAAATCGAAATCGAGGGGTCGATATTCATTAAAAGACTAAAAGGGTGATAAATTCCTTAATTATGAATTAGTTAGCTATTCAAAAGCCATGCCAAATCAAAGTCAACGTACTGTTGCCAAATTTCAATTAATAATAAGTTGACAATTTTATGAAATTAAAATACATAAAAATACAGAGGACAATAACCAACCTATTTAGTTGTGTTATAAGAATTTATGACCCGAATTCGAACATCTTTTTGACCATTTTGTAAAAATTACAAAGAATGACTATAATTTTCGTTTAGATTTGGCTACTGATCGTGCAAAGTGTGACCGACTGACGTAGATATAGAAAGCCAGAAAAATTGTGATATTAACCGTCACTGATTCCAACAACACTTTTCAGTACGAACCTGATTCCTGGCAATCGGCCGTGAATAATTAGAACTAGCGTCCTAATAACTCTCATAACTATTCTCATTTTCGAAAAGTTAGACTTTAAACAACCAAACTGTGTAGAAAATTGTTACGGCCCTAAAGAAGTCCAGCCTGGTTGGAGGAAACGTTAGTCAATATAATATTTTTTAGAAAGCCAGATAATTTCTTGATTCACCAGGTCATTCTGTCCACGTAATGAAATAAATACTAGAAGTTTAATCTGTAAGAGTTCTTCATATTTAAATTTTATATTCATTAATTCACCCTACACGCACACTGGATTTCATATTAACGAAATTTTGCTCTGTCTCGCTAGTTAGCATTACTATGACACTAACTTTATTTCAGGCAACAATAATTTATTAAAACTTTTGTAACTAATATCCATTAATCGAAATGCCCATGAAGCCGTTCATAATTAATCTTAGTTTATCAAGTTTGATAATTGCCACTTGAATATTGCTCAACATACTTTTGTTTGTTGCGCCTTGGTGCATCTTTTCCTTCAATACGATTAACAGCTCGATTTATATGTCAATAATCCATTTCATTAATAATTCTGTATTCATTTACGATACGTTTTGTTTATTTTTATGTTTAGGATACTCTTCATTGCAACTTTATTTTCCTATCCATTTTTTACGCTTTCTGAAGGTCAGGGTTCTCCATAGTACCTTTGATTGTCATCCAATCTCTTGTCAGTTATCATTTTGGGTACCCAGATATTTCTATGTGAGACATATGAGCTTTCAATGGCACATACCCAACAGCACCCGCATCCACTAAGTAATACTCGCTAATAACTGGAAACATCTTATGTAAATCCGATGATTCTACTTCTATCTCTTCGCAGGTACCTTGTGGTATGTCTCATTATTATCATCTCATTATTATCAATATTTTCATCACACACTTACGTCGATTTGACCATCTCCGCGCAGCAGTGGACGAACACAGTCATCTGATTTGATGGTATTCTTTAAAGAAAAGATGTGGCTAGCCTACAACCAAAGTAGTTTATGGTCCAAATCACAGTGTGAGTTTTAGACCACTTAAGAAATGAATAACATTAAAAGCATCTGCCAATAGTAAAGTGGTACTTTTTATTATGGGGCACCTACGACTACAAATGACAAATATTCTCCGTTCGTCCTAAGAAAAAAGTGGATGTAAACAATAGCACGTGCTTTGAGATGCTTGCCATTGGTTAGTTGACACGATACCGCCTCAGGCGTGTTCATATGCGAAAGAAAATAGTTTTCGATGTAATGGTTAATTTCTTTCACGAAGTTAAAATTCCAGACGAAACTTACAATTTATAACTCAGATTCCAAAATAAGGAGACCATTGTTCCCATGCCAGCCCTTCCGAAAAAAGAGTTATCGATGTCGGTGGCAGTTATGTGTCCAGCGACTGCTCGGTATCACCTCTAGCGGAAAAAATGAATCCGTTAGAGTCGAGAGGCGAACTCACCTCACGCACGTGCGGTAGTAACTGGAGCTGTTGATTTCTTAAGAACTGATGACAGCCGCAGGTTCGGTCACGCACGATGGGAGGTGGGCGAAGCGAAGCAGATCAGTTTAGAGATTTTTGTCAAGCAGTTCGTAACGTTCGCTTAAAGACGTCGGAGAGCGGTGCAGCTCCTTCCGTAGTGAAACACCACAGCGGGAAATTATTACGGAGTGGAGAAAAACGTGTGGTATTGAACATTTTTAATACATTTTGCATAAAAATTCCGGACTTTCCTATTATGAAAATCGCTGAACTGACTGCAGAATTTATCGGAATATCCGTTTCTAATATATTTAAATTAAGTAAAGAGGTCATGGAGACAGGAAATCTTCAAACTCCAAAGAAAACAAGAAAGTGGAAGAAACCAGTGACCGAAACATATGATGAATTTGTTGTGAGTTCTGTGCGTTCTAAAGTGCATTCCTTCTTTTTTCGAAATGAACCGCCAACATTAATGAAAGTACTGCAGGCAGTGAACACCGATCCTGAATTACCGAGTTTTAAGAGAACCAGTTTGTACAATTTAATTGTGTTCTGAGGATTTGTATTCCAAAGGAGAGGGAAAAAGAATCTCATTATTGACAGAGACGATATAGTATTATGGAGGCACAACTACTTAAGAAACATTCGGTTCTATCGGAAACAGAATAAAATAATTTATTACTTGGATGAAACGTGGGTGACAGAAGGACATACTACGGAGAAGGTGTGGGTTGACTCGACAGTGAAACAGAAAAAACAGGCATTCTTAGCTTGTCTCTCAACTGGGTTAAGAAAACCCTTCAGGAAAGGGCAGGCGTTTAATTGTGGCCCACATAGGTAGTGAAGAAGGGCTTGTGGAAGGAGCATTGTTTGTTTTCGAATCGAAAAAAACTTCTGATTACCACGATGAAATGACTAGCGATACTTTTAGTGATTGGGTTGAGTGCGTTCTTTCGTTATTAGAACCGAACAGTGTCATTGTTTTAGATAATGCTCCTTACCATAGTGTAAAACTGTTGCGGCGTCTGAATAAATCGTGGCGTAAAGCAGATATTGCACAGTGGTTGTCAGAAAAAGGAGAACATTTTGAGACAACATTTGTAAAGGCGGTGCTCCTGAAACTCACTGAAAAGTACTCGACAGACTTCGACAAATACATCATAGATGAAATTGCCAAACAACGTGGATTCGAAGTTCTTCGCTTACCTCCCTACCACTGCAATTTAAACCCTACTGAGTTGGTATGGAGCCAAGTGAAAGGACATGTAGCGCGCAACAATAAAACATTTAAATTGCGCGAAGTGCATGAACTTTTAGAGCAAGGCATTTCTCGAGTGACGCCAGAACGCTGATGTAGTGCAGTTAGGCACACAATTAAAGAGGAACAGAGGATGTGGGAGGGAGATGGCTTCAGTGACAGTGTTGTGGACGAGTCATCACCGAAGGTTCCTCTTCCAGCACCGAATCATCTGCCTCAGACATGGAAGGAATTGAACCTCTTCCTGAAGCAGAGTGATCGTAAGTAAATTGTTTGCATGATATTAAAGAATGGATATTAATTAATACAGTCGAAATAATATAATTTGGATATTGACATTCGCTTGTTCACTTTCTTTTCGTATTTTTTTTATTTAACTTTGCAAACTGGTAGTTAAGAGTGTTTTGATTAGTTTTACTATCAAGTAGTTTCTCTTAATATCTGAAAATGTGTGTTTGCGGAGCTCGTATAAATGTTATTATTCGTCCAGTGCTCTGCAGGAAGGCGGGTTCTCTTTTCCAGCTATCACTGACTATACCGAGCGCGCGTGGCCGAAAGTAGTGCGAGCGGAATCAGCGATAGAGAATCGGAGCAAGGCGGATGAATACCTCGGGTTTGTTTACATCAGCTTTTTTCTTAGGGCGAACGGAGAATAGGCCACATCAAAATGTACACAGATGCTCACCTGTTTAGATCAAATTTACCAAAATGTGGATTTTATGCCAAATGTCTTGTAGACCACTTTAGTTCCAAGGCAGCGATATGATACATTGGAACTATAGAATTATCCTCAAACCTATATTGGAGAGCACAATTCCTGGCTTTGAAATATTGCGTGATAAAATAAATACATCTTTCTAAAACTGATTTTCATTGCGTGCGTAATGACCGAGTCAATTACCGCGTGGAATCGAATGCAAGGCAATGAAGCGTCAGACGGCTCTGAAGAGCCGCCCCGCGGGGATGCTGCGAGCGCGGCGGGCGGCGCGAGGCCCGAGAGGGCAGTGAGGCGGGAGGAGCGCGAGGGTGGGAGGGCGGGAGCACACAAGGGCCCCACTGGGCGCCGGGCGCACGCCTCCGCGCCCTCAGTCAATAGCGCGGCCACACCGCCGCGCCGCACCCGGCCGCCCGCGCACGCACCTGGCGCCGCCGCAGCCCCGCCCGGCCCCGTCCCCCTCGCTCACACTCCCTTCACGCACTTGGCGCTCCTCCCACCTGCATTCGCACACACCCACTTGTCCCTCTCCCCACACACACACTCACACTAACGTCTCACTTTTTGCATCTCACTTCTCACACTCATGCTCATGCCTTACTCATCTCAGACTCTTTTCAACTTCTCACACTTACACTCACGCATTCATCCCACCTCGCATTCACACTCACGCACTTCTCACTCCTTCCAGCTCGCATTCACACTCACGAACTTCTCACTCCTCCCAACTCGCATTACGTTCACACTCACGCGGTTCTCACTCCTCCCAACTCGCATTACGTTCACACTCACGCACTTCTCACTCCTCCCAACTCGCATTACGTTCACACTCACGCACTTCTCACTCCTCCCAACTCGCATTACGTTCACACTCACGCACTTCTCACTCCTCCCAGCTCGCATTCACACTCATGCACTTCTCACTCCTCCCAGCTCGCATTCACACTCACGCACTTCTCATTCCTCCCACCTCGCATTCACACTCACACTAATGTTTCCCTTTTTACATCTCACTTCTCACTCTCACCCTCATGCACTTCGCACTCTTCACTCTCACCCGCACGCCTCATTTTTCAAATTTCACTTCTCACTCTCACCATCATGCAGTTCCCACTCCTCACACACACGCAGGCCTCATTCTTCCCACATCCCACTCACACTCACACCATGCTTCTCACACCTCGCGTTCACTCTGTTGACTCACTTTTCTCATCTCACATGCACGCTCCACTCTTCCTACCTCACACTCAGACTCACAATCATGCCTTATTCCTCACACTGATACTTAAGTTTGCCTCATTCCTCCAATCTCACACTCATGCTCACGCCTTACTCAACACAGACACATACGCACATCTCACTCCTCTTAACTCACCGTCACGCTTCACACCTGAAATCAAATTCATCACCCTCACATATCATACGCCTCACACTAGCGCACAACCTCAAGCATACTGTCACGCACATCACACACCTCACAACTCCCATCATACATTCACACTGACACTCAGCGTCACTCCTCATTACTCACGCTCATTCTCACCCTTTACCCCTTACACTCATCCTCACGCATTACTCCTCACACCAACACTCACGCCTCATTTCTCACTCGCACACTTACGAACGTCTCACTTCTCACATTCAGACTCATAATCACTCCCTGCATTTCACGTCTCACACTCAGGCTCACACAAGTCTCACTCCTCCCAACTCACATTCATACTCACGGTCATGTACAACTCCTTACTCTTCACATCTTACACTGAACCCCTCACTCCTCACGCTCACCCTCACCCCTTACTCCTCCCAGTCACTCTCCTGCATTACTCCTCACATCAATGTTCATGCCTTATTCTTTACTCTCACACTTACGCACGTCTCACTCCTCACACATCACCTTCATCCTCACCTTCACCGCCACGCCTCTCACTCACTTGCTCCATCACCCTTACACTCAACATCACACTCACCTTTAAGCTTCACAATCGTCCTGATGCTTTATATTCAGCTACACGTTTCTTATCCAGCCTTTTTGTCATTCCTTCTCACACCCTCAATCTGCATCCATATTTAATATCCCCCTCAACCCACTTGAAGCTCTTACTCCCGCTCTCTCACGCACTCAACGTCACGGAACCTTTAATTATAGGATTCGTTATGTATTTTCCAACGAATCCGCACGCCTTCAAACCTCACAGCCTTTCACCTGTATCTGCATTCTCTCATCTTCCCTCTGCAAACGCCATCACACCACTTCCACCTCTTCACCGTCCTCACGAACCCAGCCTCCCTTTAAATCCGGCTATACACTCTTAAGGAGATAATTATTATGGGTACGTCACGCAATGACCCAATTTACACGCTTCCCTTTTCATGATTTCAGGACTTGAGCAAACGCACGCATGTGCACAGGGGCTGTCACTCCGAAGCCTCTGCACCGGGAGAGGTGGCTCAGGGTATCAACTGATGCAACCGCAGTGCCTCCGACCGGCAGGTTCTAGTCTCGAGTTCCAACACTAGCTTGTCAACTAGGTCGGATTCAGTCGCAGTCTGGAGGAAAACTCGAGAGGCCTGCTGCTCTGATCGGTAGTTTTCCGTGGTTTTCCCGATTAACATCAGGGGGATGTTGGGGCAGTACCCTAACAAACGGACCGTGCGCGATCTTTCTTTTCTCTTCCTTGTTCTAACCTTATCCCTTACATGCACACACACACACACTTACACGAACTACACTACTACACCTGTCGGGACACAGAGCTTATCCCGGCTGGGGTGGTACCCCGCTGGTAGAGATACGTAGTTGTGGAAAACCCCATTAGCCGACGGTAGGTCTGCACGGGATATCCAGCGGGGAAAGTTCACCGTCATGTCATGCGATAAAACATGGACTACACTTACAGGACTAATGACCTTACCAGTTAACGCGCCGGGAATCAGTAATCAATCACCAAAGCCTCTGTACGTCTGCGCGCGTCCAGAAATCGTACGTCAACAAGAAGCGTGTAAATCGGGTCTATAACATATCAAATGTTACTAAATATGCATCGCTAAAGATAACCTGAAGCACCGAGCGATGGGGGGGATTACCATTCCTATCATGGCCCATGTGCGAAGATCTAGAAAAAATCCAGCAAGCGGCGGAGATCTATAATGTAGCTCCCAGCTGCTGGATACCCGGGCACATTATAGTAGACCGACAACCGGTTATAATGTGGTGAAGACGATCGTCACCATGAGTAGGTTGGGGGAGTTGTGGCAGGTAGCGGCGGCGGTGGAAGCGGCAGCGAATGCAGATAGGCTGGCGGTGGGTCGCTCAGTTCGATTCCCACCTTCGTCAACCCGTGGGCAACCGTAGAGTGGGATGCTGGCGATCACTACCTCGCTCACGAAAACCGGGAAACGAGCGACGATTTCTGTGGCTGTACCCGGTCCTTGTATACCGCCGGGCCAGTCCGTTCCGGCGTCATCAGGATTGACGTTGCCCTAGTTCGGAGGCACACACAGGGGTGCGGGGTGGCGTGTCTGTACATCTGGACACCATACCAGCGCGGCCCTGGGCGAAGCACGAACGGCGAAGGGCGCAAGACGGCGTTGTTTCACCACAATAAAAAGTGTCCGATAATAAAGCTGCTGCAGAAATGATGAAACGCATTTTATGTAAGTAAATAGTAGAAAGAAATTAAGGCGTTACCCTCACAATATTTGTTGCCTTATCTTCACCGACTCCTTACTCTAAACTGCGACCTTCACTACCTTCTACGTTTTCATCAACTCCTACGCTCTCATTTAACGCCAGCATCATAAAGGAAAGAAACATTAATTTTAACAATGATATTTAATGTACTATTTACCATTTGGACTGCATGCATCTAAACAACCTGTAACAAGTATTCTATACTACATTCTCTTTTTAACGCTTTTATACATATTTCTCTGTGAAACCACATATTACTTCAGAGATTTTACTCTAGAGCAATATGCCTTTTTGCTCAGTGACCATTTAAACTCACATTCTAATGAACATTCACGATAGAATTTGCGAGGTAAAGTACAACGATAGTTGTTTTTCGACTTCGGCGTCGAAATACAGAATGCCGTTTGTTTTTTGCTGTATGAGATTGAATCATGGAGCAGTGGGGTTTGATTTCTCGAAGTTGTGGATTCAGCATTTCAGTCATTCGCTAAAAAGGAATGTGCCAATATGAGTTCATTATTGCATCATCCTTGTCTCTAGTACGTGCCTGTCCTCGCTAGTCTTCATGGGTCCTGCGCGACCGACGCACCTTCATCGCGGCCTCGCCACGAGGTGCAGATACACTACGTGGTCAAAAATATCCGGACACGGAGGCGGTGGTGTTATGATATAGTCGTGTTTTTCATGGAGGTGGCTTCACACTATCCACAGCACAGGCCTACGTTGATGTTTTAAACAAATTCTTGCTTCCCACTGTTGAACAGCAATTCGGGGATGGCGATTGCATTTTTCAACACGATCTAGCACCTGTTCATACTGCACGGCCTGTGGCGGAGTGGTTACACGACAATAACATCCCTTTAAGGGACTGGCCAGCACAGAGTTCTGACTTGAATCCTATCGAACACCTTTGGGATACCTTCGTGTCAGGCCTCACCGACCTACATCGATACCTCTCCTCAGTGCAGCACTCCGTGAAGAATGAATGGGGTGCCATTCCCCAAGAAACCTTCCAGCACATGATTGAAAGTATGCCTGCGAGAGTGGAAGCTGTCATCAAGGCTAAGGGTGGGCCAACACCCTATTGTATTCCAACATAACCGATGAAGGGCGTCACGAACTGGTAAGTCATTTTCAGTCACGTGTCCGGATACTTTTGATCACTTAGTGTACCTTACCATTCTTCATGCCTTACCTCCTGATTCCTTATTAAACCCATATTCAAATAATGGACATCCCTGACGTGTTACATTAATGTAAATATATATTATTATTCCCAATGCACACAGAAATTGAAAGAAAATCCTCCGGCTGTGTGTGAAAGTCTATGACAATCGATAGCCAAGAGCGAAAAAAATTTTAAAAATCTGCTTTTTACTGAACAATGCACATATTCTAAATTCCGCCTATTATCTCACTGATAGGATGACGCAGCTGATGCTCATATAACGCAGCTGATGTCATGTGTCAGACTTCAAGGAAGAGGCTGCTCTGAATTAAATATTTTCTATTTTCACGTAGTACGTTAAGGAACAAAAACTTCTTTGCTATTTTAAAATATAAAGAACTGTTGTGTTTCCTTTACTATGTTATTGGACTATATGTAAATATATTTTTGTTAAAATATTATTAATTTATTATAGTGTCAAAATGAAAAAATACATGTAGTGTTATAAAAGAGTATTTTATTAGTTGTTCATGTCCAGTAACCAAGCTACAATCCTGGAAAACCAATTTGTATTCTTTTGTTCAGCAGCACATACGCTAATACAGGCTACTGATATTTTTATTACTTTTCACTATATTTTAATAATTTCCATTTAAATTGCATTTATGTTCTCCTTCCAGTATTTGGAAAGTTACGTCTTAATAAATGGGATACAATTGTAGGATATGAAGAGACAAAAGTTCAAAACAATTGCAGGACAATCCACAAAGTATAAAATCAAATCAGACACAGCAATTAAACTATGTTAGACTATGACACAACAATTACTAACATATCAGTAAAATGCGGCTTTTGGAAGGAGAAAAAAGCCACCTCCAAGCGTTAGAAACTAACTTACTGAGCAGAAAAAAGCTGCATACGATTGTATCATTTGAGAAATGAATGACGTAGAGATCTAACGATTTTTGCAGTAATGACATCTCAAAAATAAGTGAAATCTGTCCCCGAATTCAGAGAGAGTAATGAAATATACCTTTCTCACGTCTCATCAAAAGCGTGGCTGTAATTATGTCCTGTTCCAAATTTATTAAGATTTGGGCGCCAGAAACAGGTTACATGAATTACTACCAACGTTTTTCTATCTGATTTTAACAAAATTATATAAAAATCCAGCTAGCTTGGGTCGATGGGTCCGGATACAAATACTCGCTATCGCCTCGATAGCCGATTACCTGATCTGCCAACTATACAGTATGGCGTGGAATCTGAAATGTAATAATTATGCTACCAACTAATTGAAAATTATGATTGACAAATGAAAGCAAAATTCAACAATTTATTTAACTTTAAATTAACACAATTGATTTGATGGTCATGACCTTTTTTTTGAATAAATTATCTCTTTTATACTGCAGTATTTTTTTACCGTTTTTGCATGCCAACGCTCCGTGGTCCCTTCTCACTTGGCCGTTGTTAATTCCAAGTTCCGTTTCTTTCTTCGGTCTTGCGCCGCTGCTAACACGTCCAGTCCACACTGCCTAAACTATTTATTAGTTCTTATCCGACGCTCCCGGTTCCTAGTCTCTCCCACCGGTTATGTAAACTATTGAAGTCCAACTGCAATGTCCAAAAATCTGAACAAGTCCTCCGCGAAATCACTTCTGGTAAATTATTTCAAAGTCCGAAAACAAACTATCACTTCTCTCACAAGAAAAATACAAGTCTCACTTTCCCACTATATTGTCTACAAACGATCTTTACGCTACGGCACCCAGAGTCAGAATGTCCTATTTAATGCCTTCTTGAACCCTTTATGGCTCGGTAAGCGTCCATTCTTCTATTTTTCCAAAACACGGCGGCAAAAATTAGACTATCTTATCTTTAATAGCCAACCCGTGCGTCTCTTACAAATCCGAGTAGCCGCGACCCCCGTCACTCGTTTTTGCACCAATTACATCTTATGTTCTTCAGCCATCTAGCCGGCGTCCTGACGTCATCAAGGCCCGTGTATAGTTTGTTGACCTTGCCAACCTCTGCGCTGACGTTGCTAAGGCCGCATATACCGCCATATTGTATACCCATTTATAGCTAACATCATTAAATAAAAATCTATAATATTCTGGTATATCACAGTAAGGACAGAATATTGTCCAAAGCAGCACTTCAATACAAACCAAAAGGAGTTAGCTAGGAAGACCCATGAAGTCATCAAGAGTTCAGTTGTGAAATCGGGAAAGGAAATCCACAATTTTACCTGAAAAAATAAGAATTTTTAATTTTGTTTTTTCAATTTATAATATTCACTTTCTAATAATAATAATAATAATAATAATAATAATAATGATAATAATAAACACTAATAAATCTCATTTTTTAAAAATAAATATTAATTTTCAAACCATGTATAACAGGTTCACGTCAAACAAAACACTACAGTGTAAACAAATTCTGTATTATTGTTGTTTGCACGTTTTGACGACTCTTCTGTCGTCATCCTCATGCACTTACAATGTATTTAATATCATAAAAATTTAGATATGTAAACAATTTTAAAGAAATATAAAAGAATACGAAAAAGATAAATTAGAAATTTGAAAATTTTTAAATCTTACAGACATGAAATTGCTTAAAAGTTTGATAAAAGTTTATCTGGTATATTACAATTTTCTATGATCTTCAGTTCATACTTCTCGATCTAACATCCTACATCATTTTAAACATGACAACAACAGTAAAAATGTTAATACATAGATACTAGTAGTTAAATCTATGAGGAATAAAACAATTTGATTTCCCATCATGTGTAAGTAAACATTAACTCTATCCATCTTTCCTACCCCTTAGAGCAAAATTTAAGTTTGCTTCCGAACTCTTTTCGTTTTACGCAAATATTATCGGAAACTGTGAGTCAATCTACTAAAATTAATAAAATGTTCCCCATACAAATCCCCATACATTCCTACTAAATGCATTTTGATTAATTCCAATATTGCAAACAGGCTTAGAGTAATTGAAGTAAATTGAAGATCGAAATTATCACTGAAAGATATTTTTATTATTATTATTTCACATTATTTCACTTAGACTATTCGCATATATAAAAATACTATGTAATAGGTGGGGCAGTAGAGTTCTACGGACTACAAACATGAATCAAGAGTGTAGGTCAGGTGAATTTTGAATAATGAATATTAGATGAAACGGAAATTGAATATTATAACAAAATAAATGTAAATAAATAGATATTAACATAAGTGAAAAAAACAAAAAAAATATTACACAATGTGTAGAGTAATGTATTAAAAATATAAACAATTATTCTGCAACAATGTGAATTGGTTTTACACGCTTTTAATTGCCGCCACGCTCATTGCCATTTTTGCATTTTTCTGAGAAATCGCTCACTTTGTAATGTACACACCAGTGACGTAGCGTGACTCACACGTTTGGGGATGCTCAACAATAACACACAAAATGTCACTATCAACTACTTCATCTAACAGGCGAACGCAACACAAGGCAGATACACTGAGACTACTTCCACGATCTCGATTGCTTACGACGGTGTAGGCGCTTCCCACAAAATCCTCACAGCAGTCAGGGCTGCCGATGTCTTGAAAGCAAATTATACAATGGCTCAGCTTTAATTCTTATACGCGAATGCCAATAAGACCATTTGTTAATTTATACATTGCAGACTTAAATAATATGTAATCTATTTAAGAGATAATACAATTTCTTGGATATTAATTAAGAAATAGTAGTCAGGCACTATTTCTACAGTTTGTACCCATGACCAAGCGGGGACTCCCAAGTGAGAGAGAGAAAGATAATTTACTGAACGCCTGAAGTGTGCTGCGCTCTCGTGCACAAACGAGGTTCTTTCCGCAGTAGACGCTAGCGTAAAGCAGTCGGGTTTCTCTTGGCCAGGGGTGAAGAGGGGAGAGGGGAACCTCGCCATCTGCGCATGCGTCATTGCTCGTCGCAATCTGGCGGCAGACGCTGAAGTATTTTAGCTTTCAAGCAATCAGAGGCCAGCTTCAACAGCCCGCCGAATTCAATCATAGGAAATCAATTTAAAATTAATACAAAACGTGTTTCACTCAACAGACCACTTGTAAGATTATCAATACAGTATTTAAGGTTCTTATATACGGGGATGCTCAGCATCTCAGCGTCCCCTGACGCTACGCCACTGGTACACACAAACCTGTCAATAATTGAACAAAATTTATTTAAATGCCGAACGAGTTATTTCCTGTCGAATAACGCTTGTGCACACAATGAGGGAAATACACACAGCGATTGAAACAAAACGGCCAAAGACTGGCCAACAAAAGTTTAACAAACAAGCCACGAGAATGTGAAAAATTGTTCCACAACCACCTCTACAAACAAAACAACACAATGACAAGGACTACTTATGTGGCGTTTTTAGAGAAAATGTCAACTGGAATGGAACGCTTTTAATCTCAAATGAAATGCTACAACGCGGTCCGAGCTTCAAAATGATAAAACTTGTTTCGCTGGTAAATGAAAGAATTTAAAGTTTTCATATAATATTGAAATCTTTAACAAATGCAAAAAAGAAAAAAATAACCACAAGTATTACAGTTTATTTCTATACCTGCAAATTATACGAGTGTCATAAATGGTAGAAAACAAGCTCTTGATGAGCTTACTGTATTCTAGGATTATCATACCAGATAAAAATGAAAAATAGGATTTTTTTGCAGTCGGATGGACCTATAAAATGTTTTACATATGATAAGGGTGGTGAAAGGGACATTTCATTTGGCGAGTAGGAACGGTTGCGACAGCAGGTCGATAGACCGAGTGGGGCAATTCTGCGAGTAAAATAAAATCACATTTATCATATACTATTTTTTAGACAACTTTACTAACACATTTTATTTTAATTAAAGCGTTATGATTACTATGTTACATTAACCGTTACCTGGTGACGTGCGGTCACGGTGACCGGCGAGGAAAAATAACCTCACCGTCTTCTCGACCGGTGCAACGCAGGAAGTTTTGGTTTACAGTACCTTCTTATCTCTTTCTGAAATGTTCGGGCGTGGGCTAGCTTATCTAGTTGCAGCGGTTCGCTTCTAAGAATCAATTGAAGTTACGGATCGGTCTCGATGACCGCACCTCACCAGTAGTAGATGTTCATCCTTGGTAATGCACGTTTATACATAGTGAATAATTTTCATTTAACATGCATTTTCTTATTAAATTAAAGATTGGTTTATGTAGTAAATATCATTTCAAAGTCCTTCTATGCGTATTTTAATAGTCAACTGTGAAGAAAAAATATGGAGCAATACATTAACTTAAATTCTCTCAGTGAATAATTAAAAATTATATTATTTTCTGTTTATTTTATAAACTACAAACTCATTGATTTTTCTCTTTATTATGCCTCTGTTAACGTGAAAAAATTATGAATTCCATGTGAAATGAAATAACGAATATAATCACTCTAAAACTTTCCCGGTCACAGTGACCGCATGTCACCGGTAACAGAAGTTCGAAGGCACGTCACCAAATGATGGCTAAGGGCAGTAGTAGCTGATGCGATCAGACGAAAGTATTTTATTATAGTTATTGTATTCACAGTTTCATCTGCAGATTTGAACATCGTTTCACTTTTAGCACTAAGGCTAAAATTTGACCTTTTATCATGCTCTTCGTACTATAAAAGTAAGCGCTTTAACAAGAGTATGTTAAACAATATTTTCGAGATCAGAGACCACAAAGATGTGTATTTCCTTTACCAGAATTACAATATTTTCTCAATAGCACGCAAACGAAACATTAAAATTTTCAAGACAAGCATATACACTTTAATTCCTGTTTACATTCAATATTAATTTCAAATTTTGTTTTCTCACAAAATGTTAAGTATGAAAAAGAAATAAACATGTATTTACATATATTTTAGTCGTGTTTCTCATCGGCAACTAGCGATCGATATACACAAGTCGTGGGGGCAGCCAATGGTTCCCCGACTGCGACAGAAAGTACGATAAGAGGCGAGAATCACAGTCGGATATATTCCATCATGTTGTTCATGGGTATGGGTCCATAAATTAAGACAATATTATCTGTTTGCCAACGTTCCGCAGTTTATTTCTCCATCATCAGAGCTAAATACATCAACAACACGGCCAGAACAATGTATAACACACTAATTACTAACAAGTATAATGGAAGAATACACCATCCTCAAAAAATATTGTATATAAACATTTTTAAAAAGCAATACAAACATACCTTACTTGGGTAGAGAACATTATACAAATATTGTAATAGATTTCACAACACAGCAACGACATCTGGCGTAATGACCCATACACACAGACTACATGATCACGACTGAAATGGTTTTCAAAAATAGGAGCCCAACACTGACTCCTAAGAAACCAATTTCCGGCAAATCATACATCAATTAATCACATACATCAACATCATTAAGCTTGTAATGGGCATCCAGATTGGAAAGAAATTAATCGGCGGCTATGTATTCCTACATACATCAGTAGAGTGGATCACAGGCACAAAATAAATTTAAGACAGCAGAGAATGGATATCGGGAAATTTTCTTTTACAACTCGAACGATTACGGAATGGAATAGATTGCCTGCAAAAACCTTTGAACCCTTTTCTCTAAGTGTTCAACAGTTTAGGAAATTAATTTAGGGTATTATTAAGTAAATGAGGGAGAATAGTGGGTAATATAGCAATGCATAAGTGTTTTATTGTGAAGTGAGTTGTAGTGCAGTGTATAGCAGAGAAATAAAGAAGGAAATGTTTTCAGGTCTTACTAAAGTGAAGTGCAGTGAAGTGCAGTGAGATACTAGTGCAGTGTGTGTGTGTGTGTGTGTGTGTGTGTGTTTTCTCTCTTAATGTAATTTAATGTTTTATGAATCAGTCAGTTTTTTATATTATTATCATTATTTTACCATTATTATTACTACAATTAGTATATAATTTGCTACTTATATTACTTTATTCTTATTGTTATTATTATTATTCCTCTAAATCACGACTAAAGATGTTATCTGTCGGCTGAATAAAAAATCTACTCCAGGTTGCAACCAGCTACCTAAGGAGTAGATCTAGGGACTGTCGGTGCCCCTACAATACTTTGCGCAAAATGTGGGCTGTTCCAAATAAAGCGATTTCTTGCACTTCCCAGTCTTTTGAATTACCTGGGAGTTTAGAAAAGTTCTTACACAAATTTTGCGGAACAAATCCCAGAGCTCCAATAACTATCGGGACGACCTGTGCTTTTACACCCCACATTCGGCTGATCTCGATTTCCAAACTCTTGTATTTAAGACGTTTCTCTGCCTCCTTGGTAACGACGTTTTGATCGCAAGGTACAGCAACATCGACAAGTAAACACGATTTGTTCTCCAAATCCCGGATGACTATATCCGGTTTGTTTGCCGCTATCGTGCGATTAGTTTGAATTTGTTGGTCGTACAATATCGTACACAATCCAACAGATGTCACCGGTTTTGGTGAGTGTTCGTAGCACTTGGGGCATGTGTTTGGAACTTCGAGGGCGGTACAGATCTGCCAGTGGAGGTTGCTACATACCCTGTCATGTCTTTTCAGGTATTAGGTCTTTGCAAGGGATTGGATTGGACAACCCGAGACAATCTGATCAATGGTTTCTACTTGCTCCAGGCAAATGCGGCATTTATCATCTTGGGAAATTTTGAGAACCGCTTTATCATAATGTCTTGTTCTCAAGGCCTGATCTTGGGCAGCTATTACAAGTGCTTCCGATTCTGGCTTCATTCTTCCCCTTCTAAGCCACATAAGTGATTGATCTTTATTGATCTGCACCTTGTCCATTCTTTTTAGGTATTGTCCGTGGAGTGGTTTGTCTCTCCACGATTTCTTTAACATTTTTTGTGTCTCACACTTCATGTTTAGCAGCATCAGAAGATCAGTGTCTGTGTTATTCGACGTGTCTTGCCTAGTTTTCTTCGCAATGCTTCTTGCTACACTAACAATGCCTCTGTTTCTCATTCTTCGGTCAGATTTCATGACCTGCCTCATTAGAGGGTCATCTTGATGGCTGACTACATACTTCCCCAACCCGACTATTGTGTTGTGCCAGGAGGCCTCAATTTGTCTGAGGCCTCTTCCTCCTTCCTTACGTGACACATAAAGTCTATGTATATCAGCTCGAGGGTGGGAAACATGATGCATTGTTAGCAGTTTTCTGGTTTTTCGATCCATGGTGCGAATTTCTTGCTCAGTCCAGTCCACTAGTCCAAAACTGTATTCGGCTACAGGTACCGCCAAACTACCTATTGCAGATATTTTATTCCTCGAATTCAGAGCGGACTGCAGGACCTGTCTCACTCTCCTATAATACTCCCTACGAATTCTCTCTTTCATTCTGTCATTCGAGATGGTTTCACATTCTTCAATGCCCAGATATTTGTAAGTTTTACCTGGCTCAAGATCTTGAATCACAGTGTGCGTATCAATTTCAATGTTCTCAGACGTTGTGAGTTTCCCTCTTTTTAAATTGATTTTTGCACATTTGTCAAGACCAAACTTCATGCAGATGTCATTGCTAAAATCATTGATGACAGACAGCATTTGGGAGAGAATCGCTTCATTCTTAGCAAACACTTTCAGATCATCCATGTAAAATAAATGTGATACAGGCCTTTCGTCACCATGGAGCTTGTAAGCAAAGTCAGTGTGCGACAGCTGTCTCGACAGAGGAATCAAACAAATGCAAAACAGCAGAGGGGATAGTAAATCTCCTTGAAAAATTCCCCTGTTAATCTGAATACTTCTGGTTTCTACTACACCCTTTCCGCTGTGGATTAGTAACCTGGTGCTCCACGACTTCATACTAGCCTTGAAAAACTCAACAAGTCTAGGATGAAATCGATAGATCTCAAGGGTCTTCAAAATCCAATCGTGTGGTACACTGTCAACGGCCTTCTGATAGTCAATCCAAGCCATGCTTAAATTACGTTTTCGTTTCTTTACATCATTCAAAATTATTTTATTCAGAAGCAAGATTTCCTTACAGCCATAGGAACCTTCACGACATCCTTTCTGCTCAACTGGCAACCGACGGTTCTTCTCTAGATGCCTATACATTTTGTCAGCTATGGCTGCAGTTACAAGTTTGTACATTACTGGCAGGCAAGTAATTGGCCTGTAGTTCTTCGCCAAAGAGCTGTCTCCTCCTTTGGGTAGAAAATACGTGATACCGCGAGTGAGGCATTCGGGAAGTTCGTTAGGGTTTTCTAAAATATTATTAACAGCCTTTGCTAGATGAAAATGTAGTGCTATTAATTTCTTAATCCAATAAATCTGGATCTTATCAACCCCAGGGGACTTCCAGTTTCCCATATTCTTAATTGTTTGGCATAGGTCCTTTTTCGAGAATCCTTGAACATGTTCCACTGTTTCCACGAGTCCATTGGCAGCATCAACTTCAGATTGGAGCCACGATGCGTCTTTGTTGTAGGATCTGGTTTCCCCCCAGATTCCTGCCCAAAATGTTTCGACGTCATCTTTTGAAGGAGGGGCAGCATTGCCATTCGGTTTTTGAGTCAGACTACGATAGAATCTCTTGGCGGCTGTTTGAAACAACCGGTTCTGTACACGGAAATCTTCTCTACGTTTGTACCGTCTTATTCGTTGGGCCCAAGCTTGGATTTTCTCTTTTCGCTTTTCAGCTAACATTAGCCTTATTGCGTCATTGTCAATTAGATATTTTTGTTCAACATGGAGTATTTTTTGTTAAACTTTATACGTGTGGTTTGACTTAGAAGATGCCTCGGCTAGGAGTGATATTTCACGCCATGTGTCGGCTATCCGTTTCATAATTCTTTTAATCCATGGAGGTACGGAGCTTTTTACTCTGTCTGGCTGTCGGCCATCGGTGTTCTTGGCTGGCCCCAAGATTATCTGAGATACTAGATATCCAGTTGCATAGACGATGTGATTGATTTCAGTAATATCTAGATCTCTACTTGAGGTCTGTACAACCTCATTCAAAACAGAATTCGCTGTTTCTATCACTCTCTTAGCTTTAGCATTTTCATAAATTCTCCTCAACGGTGCACGCGATTCGACTGGAAGTAGACGAACTCGTTCTATCTCGCGTCGGAGGAGGTTCCGCATCATGTCCTTATCGTGTGAGTCATGGCCACATGAATTTTCACCACTGACGGATGTTTCATTTGGAAGAGATGAACCTTGAAGGGGATCATCGTTTTCAGGGATATTAGATGGTTCTAAATGTTTGTCATGTGAATAGTTTGGTCGATGAACATACTCCGCGTTTCTCTGGATGTCTGCAAGTTGTTCTGCTGTGAATTTTCCACTGCTGAGTATGTATCGTCTTTGACTGGCAAGCTTCCTTGAGTCTAGGGTAGGTCTCATATCTGGGTTCCGCTCTCTCCATATCTTAAAAACTTCTATTTCTGAGCCCCCATTTTTCGCTTTTGCATAGTAAAAGCACCACATCACCTCCTTTAATTCATCCCGGGTCCATCTCTGACGATGGCTTCGAGCTACTGCCGGCTCTGGGTCCCTGGGACTAACGTCCGTGGGATGGCCAGATGTCGACAAGTTGATATTAGTTTGGTTTCTGAGCAGGTATGGGACATTGGTAGAACAAGGCACGTTAAGGTTCATTACATTGCTTGTTCTATCCATTTTGCTCATTGGTTTCGAGTGAAGATTCGCAGGTAGCAAATTCGAGTTCACAGATCACACTTAACCTTTGGATTGTTTCCCGCCATCCGTTACTGCGACCCATAGTGGCCTCGGGGCATCCCCCCGCAGGGCCCAGCAAGGGGTCCCTCCGATCGCCAGTCGGCATTACTAAACCCCACGGGATTTTCACTGACTGCTGAAGGCAGCCTCCTTTGCTGGCTAATGCAAGGTTCGGGCCTCCACTCTAATCAGTGGCCTGGTGTGCCAACCCAGTTTCTCTCCTGTACCCTCCATGGGCCGATAACAGGAAGTCCAAAGGTTCATGACCCTTCACTCTCTACTTACTTCCCACTCTCCTCAAAATGGAGTACTTCGTCGGACCCCTCACCTTCAACCTATTCAGCAAGGGAGGCCCTACCAGTAGCTACGGTACCACTGACATAACTCTCAGGCTCATGGGGGTACTTAAGCTCCACCACCAACTGCAAGGTCGTGTATTCCCTAGGTGGAGTTGTTGTTGTTGTTATTATTATTATTATTATTTTTCCATTACATCACGACTAAAGATCTTATGAGTCGGCTGAATATAAAATCTACTCCAGGTTGCAACCAGCTACCTAAGGAGCAATCCGGTGACTATCAGTGCCTCTACAATACTTTACGCAAAATGTGGGCTGTTCCAAATAAAGCAATTTCTTGCACTTCCCAGTCTTTTGAATTACCGGGGAGTTTAGACAAGTTCTTACTCAAATTTTGCGCAACAAATCCCAGAGATCCGATAACTATCGGGACGACCTGTGCTTTTACACCCCACCTTCGGCTGATCTCGATTTCCAAACTCTTGTATTTAAGACGTTTCTCTGCCTCCTTGGTAACGACGTTTCGATCGCAAGGTACAGCAACATCGACAAGTAAACACGATTTGTTCTCCAAATCCCGGATGACTATATCCGGTTTGTTTGCCGCTATCGTGCGATTAGTTTGAATTTGTTGGTCGTACAATATCGTACACAATCCAACAGATGTCACCGGTTTTGGTGAGTGTTCGTAGCACTTGGGGCATGTGTTTGGAACTTCGAGGGCGGTACAGATCTGCCAGTGGAGGTAGCTACATACCCTGTCATGTCTTTTCAGGTATTCGGTCTTTGCAAGGGATTGGATTGGACAACCCGAGACAATCTGATCAATGGTTTCTACTTGCTCCAGGCAAATGCGGCATTTATCATCTTGGGAAATTTTGAGAACCGCTTTATCATAATGTCTTGTTCTCAAGGCCTGATCTTGGGCAGCTATTACAAGTGCTTCCGATTCTGGCTTCATTCTTCCCCTTTTATGCCACATAAATGATTGATCTTTATTGATCTGCACCTTGTCCATTCTTTTTAGGTATTGTCCGTGGAGTGGTTTGTCTCTCCACGATTTCTTTAACATTTTCTGTGTCTCAAATTTCATGTTAAGTAGCATCAGAAGTTCAGTGTCTGTGTTATTCGACATGTCTTGCCTAGTTTTCTTCGCAATGTTTCTAGCTACACTAACAATGCCTCTGTTTCCCATTCTTCGGTCAGATTTCATGACCTGCCTCATTAGAGGGTCATCTTGATGGCTGACTACATACTTCCCCAACCCGACTATTGTGTTGTGCCAGGAGGCCTCAATTTGTCTGAGGCCTCTTCCTCCTTCCTTACGTGACACATAAAGTCTATGTATATCAGCTCGAGGGTGGGAAACATGATGCATTGTTAGCAGTTTTCTGGTTTTTCGATCCATGGTGCGAATTTCTTGCTCAGTCCAGTCCACTAGTCCAAAACTGTATTCGGCTACAGGTACCGCCAAACTACCTATTGCAGATATTTTATTCCTCGAATTCAGAGCGGACTGCAGGACCTGTCTCACTCTCCTATAATACTCCCTACGAATTCTCTCTTTCATTCTGTCATTCGAGATGGTTTCACATTCTTCAATGCCCAGATATTTGTAAGTTTTACCTGGCTCAAGATCTTGAATCACAGTGTGCGTATCAATTTCAATGTTCTCAGACGTTGTGAGTTTCCCTCTTTTTAAATTGATTTTTGCACACTTGTCATGACCAAACGTCATGCAGATGTCATTGCTAAAATCATTGATGACAGACAGCATTTGGGAGAGAATCGCTTCATTCTTAGCAAACACTTTCAGATCATCCATGTAAAACAAATGTGATACTGGCTTTTCATCACCATGGAGCTTAAAACCAAAGTCAGCTTGCGAAAACTGTCTCGGTAGTGGGATCAAACTAATGCAAAACAGCAGTGGGGATAGTAATCTCCTTGAAAATTTCCCCTGTTAATCTGAATACTTCTGGTTTCTACTGCTTCCTTTCCGCTGTGTATTAGTAACCTGGTACTCCACGACTTTATACTAGCCTTGCAAAATTCAATAAGTCTAGGATGAAATCGATAGATCTCCAGGGTCTTCAAAATCCAATCGTGTGGTACACTATCAAAGGCCTTTTGGTAGTCAATCCAAGCCATGCTCAAATTACGTTTGCGTTTCTTTACATCATTCAAGATGACTTTATTCAGTAGCAAGATTTCCTTACAGCCATAAGAGCCTTTACGACATCCTTTCTGTTCAGCTGGCATTAGATGATTCTTCTCTAGAGGTCTGTACATTTTGTCAGCTATGGCTGAAGTTATAACTTTGTACAGTACTGGCAGACAAGTAATTGGCCTGTAGTTCTTCGCCAAAGAGCTGTCTCCCGCTTTGGGTAGCAAATACGTGATGCCGCGTGTGAGCCATTCCGGGATTTCCTTTGGGTTTTCAAAAATTTTATTAACAGCCTTTGCTAGATGAGAATGTATTGCTGTTAATTTCTTAATCCAATAAATCTGGATCTTATCAATCCCGGGGGATTTCCAGTTTCCCATGTTCCCAATTGCTTGGAAGAGGTCCTCTTCCGAGAATTGGTGAACATCTTCTACTGTTTCTACAAGTTCATCGGCAGCATCAACTTCAGATTGGAGCCACGATGCGTCTTTGTTGTAGGATCTGGTTTCCTCCCAGATTCCTGCCCAAAATGTTTCGACGTCATCTTTTGAAGGAGGGGCAGCATTGCCATTCGGTTTTTGAGTCAGACTACGATAGAATCTCTTGGCGGCTGTTTCAAACAACCGGTTCTGTACACGGAAATCTTCTCTACGTTTGTAACGTCTAATTCTTTGAGCCCATGCTTGAATTTTCTCTTTTAGCTTCTCAACTACCATTAGCCTGCTGGTGTCATTTTCAATATGGTATTTTTGTTCAACATTGAATATTTTTCGTTGAACTTTAGAGGTGTGTGTTGATTTAGAAGATGCCTCAGCTAAGAGTGATATTTCGCGCCGGGTGTCGGCTATCCGTTTCAAAATTCTGTTCATCCACGAGGGTACAGAGCTGTTTACTCTGTTTTGCTGTCGGCCGTCGGTGTTCTCGGCTGGCCCCAAAATTATCTGAGATACTAGATATCCAGTTGCATATATGATGTGATTGATTTCAGTAATATCTAGATCTCTGCCTGGGGTCTCCACCACCTCATTTAAGACAGAATTCACTGTTTCTATCACTCTTTTAGCTTTGGCAGTTTCGTATATTCTCCTCAACGGTTCGCGAGATTCAAGCGGAAGTTGACTAACTCTTTCTATCTCGCGCCGAAG
This sequence comes from Acheta domesticus, assembly GCA_031308135.1. Taxonomy (NCBI): domain Eukaryota; kingdom Metazoa; phylum Arthropoda; class Insecta; order Orthoptera; family Gryllidae; genus Acheta; species Acheta domesticus. The sequence goes on along the minus strand of JAHLJT010000631.1, from coordinate 52,601,105 downwards.
GAGATTTCGCATTATGCCCTTATCGTGTAATTCATTGCCAGATGAATTTTCACCACTGACGTGTGTTTCACTGGAAATAGATGAACCTTCCACAGGATCATCATTTTCAAGTTCTACATGTTCGTCATGTGGATAGTTCGAGCGAAGTACATACTCCGCATTTCTCTCAATGTCAGCAAGTTGTTCTGCTGTGAATTTTCCACTGCTGAGTATGTATCGTCGTTGACTGGCAAGCTTATTTGAGTCTAGGGTAGGTCTCATATCTGGGTTCCGCTCTCTCCATACCTTGAAAACTTCTATTTCTGAGCCCCCATTTTTCGCTTTTGCATAGTAAAAGCACCACATCACCTCCTTTAATTCATCCCGGGCCCATCTCTGACGATGGCTTCGAGCTACTGCCGGCTCTGGGTCCCTGGGACTATCGTCCGTGGGATGGCCAGACGTCGACAAAGTGACATTAGCTCGGTTTCTGAGCAGGTATGGGACATTGGTAGAACAAGGCACGTTAAGTTTCATTACATTGCTTGTTCTATCCATTTTGCTCATTGGTTTGAATTGAAGATTCGAGGACGCAAGTTCGAGTTCACAGATCACACTTAACCCTCGGGTTGTTTCCTGCCATCCGTTACTGCGACCCACAGTGGCCTCGGGGCATCCCCCCTCAGGGCCCAGCAAGGGGTCCCTCCGATCGCCAGTCGGCATTACTAAACCCTACGGGATTTTCACTGACTGCTGAAGGCAGCCTCCTTCGCTGGCTAATGCAAGGTTCGGGCCTCCACTCTAATCAGTGGCCTGGTGTGCCAACCCAGTTTCTCTCCTGTACCCTCTATGGGCCGACAACAGGAAGTCCGAAGGTTCATGACCCTTCCCTCTCTACTTACTTCCCACTCTCCTCAAAATGGAGTACTTCTTCGTCTGACCCCTCACCTTCAACCCATTCAGCAAGGGAGGCCCCACCGGTAGCTAGGCTACCACTGACATAGCTTTAAGGCTCATGGGGGTACTCAAGTTCCACCACCAACTGCAAGGTCGTGTACTCCCTAGGTGGAGTTATTATTATTATTATTATTATTATTATTATTATTATTATTATTATTATTAGAGGTATTAGTGTTCTATATTACTGAAAGGCTGTGCATATTTATGTTTTTGTAATTAGCTGCCCCCGGGTTATGCCCAATTGCAGTTTAAATAAATCTAATCTAATCTAATTACCTTCTCAGGCTCATAAAGACTATATCACTGATTTACAATTTACACCCTGAAGTGAATCAGGGTGATGAAATGCGATAACACCGTTGCCTTTACAGCTTGGCTGACCGGGAAGTCCAAGTGCTCGAGATCATTTTTTCTCACCTTTCTTCCCTTTTTTCTTTCCAAAGGAACTTCATGTCTTAACATGGACTGTATTACTATACATGTTGAGAGACAAGTCGGAATCTACTGGGGCGATGCCCCGACGAGGGAGATAGATGGAAGGAACAATTGTGCACAAGTGGACGAGTAATTCGGAGCCGAATCTGACATTCTAGCGGAGGGGGTGACACTGCTCCTGGGATAAAACAAGCACTACATTTACGAGACTAGAGGCTGCTGTGTACAGCATTTGAAGCTGACGCGAGCGCAGCTGAACGCCGCGCGCCACGGAGCTCGCCGACGCGGAACGCTGGCCAGCAAGCAAGCCGCGAGGCGAAGCTAACCCAGGCCACGCCGGCCCTATATAGGCGGGAGCAGGTGGCGGCAAAGTCAGTCAGGCAGTAGCGGTCTGAGGAGCACCGAGGCACAACAGCGAGACAGCGCAGTGGAGCCCCTGGAGAGAGCCTGCAGCCAGGAGGGGAAACACACACGGAGAGGCCGCACCAGGGGCGTGCGGAATACGAGGCGACTACCAGCCGGGATGGCGCCGTGCTTGGTGATGCATGGCGAGATGCGTGCTGGATATGCGCACGGCGGTGTCGCACAGTCAGACGTGTGTTACAGAACTGGTGCTAAGTGACGCACTGGTGGGACACGGACTTTGGCGTTAATACCAACCTGAAGGAAATAGCTCCTGGTATATCGTGTGGTATAATGTAAATAGTTTGGTTAAAAGAATAAATAAATGGTTGTTAAGAGAACGCCTTTTCATTCATTGGCAAACATAACAGAGGCTCTAGTAGGTGACTTGCCGAGAACCAATAACGACTTAATATTCAATATTCAAAAAAAGGGAAGAGAGAGACCGGAGGATTTGCGAGGAGCACAATGAAATAGAGTCGAAAAAGAAACAGCGCGTTATGTAGAGTGAGCCAGGGAAAAGAGAACATAGGATACAGTAAGTGAGAGTGGCAAAAAAGGACAATTCTTGAGCACAGCCGCACGGCACAAGGCAGAGAGGGTGGAGAGCAGGGTTGTGACCAGCGGAATCCGGGGAGAGAGCAGCGAATGGAGAAAGAGATAAGTGAGAGAGGGGAGATGAGAAGAGCCAGCGCGAGGTGAGCGGCGGTGGTGAGAAGAGAAACAGAGGGGGCGAGCTGCACCGACTAGTGGCTGGGTCACCCGGTAGTCGCACGTACTCCTGCCCGTGGGCACACACAGTGGCGGATCCAGGGTGGACCATGGTCTCCATGTCTCCCTCCCAAAATGCCTAGGGTTTTCATTTGTTACCTTACTTTATATGGCACAATTAATTGAAATATTTATTTATATTAAAATTATGTATTTAAACAATAATATTGTGCAGTATCATACATACACTTCAAAAATAATATGCAATGTAATAAATGTTTCCTCCCACCATCATCCTAGACCTTTCACCCCTCATCATCTCCCTATTCAATAATAATAATAATAATAATAATAATAATAATAATAATAATAATAACAACAACATCCTATTACCTCGTAATTGATTATTCAAGGCTAACAACCTTGACTTAACATAGGGTTACGGTCGAAAGGCTGATACCCATAATTCCACACACTGATCTCTTCTCTCTTAAATAATAAACATAAATAATATGTTTATTATTTAACAAAAATCTAAGATGCATCCCCCAAAATGATCGGCTGGGTCCGCCCCTGCGTGGTCACATTCACAGATGCATCCACACCTCTCTTCTATACTTCTCCGCTTCTTGCCCCGCGCGCCTCGTCTCGCAGGGGGCAGCCTCGCCTTGCCTCGCGTTTTCTCCTTTCCCCTCCCTGTCTCTTCTCTCGTCCCGCCTTACCTCGTCTCACCTTGTCTTGCCTTTCCTCGCTTCGCTTTGCCTCACGCGCCAACCTCTCGCCAATCGCACTGCCTCTTAGATCTCGCCCCGTAACCTGCGGGCGGGCGGGCTTGGGCAGGCGGGCTTGGGCCGGCGGGCGGGCGGGCGGGCAGGCGGGCTTGGGCCGGCGGGCGGGCGGGCTTGGGCGGGCGGGCTTGGGCGGGCGGGCGGGCTTGGGCGGGCGGGCGGGCGGGCGGGCGGGCTTGGGCCGGCGGGCTTGGGCGGGCGGGCTTGGGCCGGCGGGCTTGGGCGGGCGGGCTTGGGCGGGCGGGCGGGCTTGGGCGGGCGGGCGGGCTTGGGCGGGCGGGCGGGCGGGCGGGCGGGCGGGCGTGGGCCGGCGGGCGGGCGGGTGGGCGGGCGTGGGCGGGGGAGCGGGCGGACGGGCGGGCGGACGGGCGTAGGCGGATGCGTGCATGCGTGAATGGAAGACCCTTGGGTCAGACTGGCCAGCGCCGCCTCCCCTTACAGTGATTGATGGCGATAAAGCGATTCGGAAGATAGGGAATAAACTGGCGTTAGGGGGGCAGGAAAAGCACAAGATGCGCATTTTGCAGGTAAATGCTTCTCTACACTTCGTTTCGTGGGCTGCATTTCTTTATCATTTGTGTCTTTGTAGCTTGATTGTCAAATTTGTCAAATGGAAATATCAGTACAAAATATATGAGTAGATGAGGAATACTGTGGATATCAGTCAGTTTTATCGGAGTGTATTACGATAATTTTTATGAGAACTATTTTTAAGAGACATATTAATATGTTATTGAATGCAAGAAGGACATTCTCTTATTTTAAGCGGTTATTGCAGAAAATTTATTTTTCAAAAATAATTCGGATTTGAATTTGGATTTGAATTTGATTCGCCTTTGAAATGAAACTGCTGTTGAAAAATTAAAACTTTTTCAGTTCAATACTGTGGCTTTAAGAAGTGGTTTGAGACATTAGGATATAATTAGTTATGCCACAACACCCCGTACTTCCTTGCATTATTAGTATCGTGTAGCAAGTAACAAGTTCGGCACTAACACTGCCAATTACTTGGAAACCTCAAACGATACAACTTAAAATTACAATTTTAGTTTCAAATTTGTTGTCTTCATACGTAGTATTAATATATTAGAAAGTTTCAATTTATTATCGACAGCACACATAATAGTCCAACATCATACATCATACAACAGTTCAACGTTTTACATAGTTGCAACGTTTCGAGGTTAAATTTTCCTCATTTTCAGGCTTCCACTCACCTTCAAACTCTTAGTAAACTTGTCAACTATCCCTTAAATTATTACTGGTACAGACGTACTTTTATCAACATTTTTATAAATATTATCCATTATCGCAATCAACATTCATTTATACTCTTTCTTAATATAAATTTGCACCAAAGTACAAATGTCATTACTTATCAGATCATAGTAAACACATTAAAACATCTGCTTAGCTCAAAAGCTACGTGGGGCATACTATGCACGTACACCTACGACTTACGTAATCTCTCTAAAGAGACGTAGCTTTTGAGGTAAGCAGGTGTGAGTGAGGACAGCGTCGAAGATGACAGGAATAAATGACGAAGACGGAGAGATGGAGTAACGCGAATGGGTGGCTGAACATGGGAGGTCGCTGAACGTGGGGCGAAGATGTTGGCAGGGCCGGGAGGTAGAGGTAGGGGTAGAAACGAAGAGTTTGTAATGCGATTGTAAGGGCACAGGCGGGAGCAGAGACAGGGGCAGGGAACAAGCGGAGTAGCGGGGGCTCGGGGCGCGGAGAGGGGTGAGCAGACGACGCGAGCGCAGCGTCCGGCCGGCGGAGGAAGCGCGGGGCGGGGGCGAGGCGGGGACAGTTGCGCGGCGGGGCGAGGGGGCGGGGCGGACCGGATTACGCGCTCGCGGCGCCGCCGACGGGGGGCCGGAAATGAGCAGATACAATTATGCGCAGATACAGGAAATGAACGGCCAGCGGCGGCGGCGGGGGCGGGGGGACTGGTGGCAGCTGCGGCAGCGAGTGGACGGGCGAGGGGAGCGGTGATGTTGGGGGGTAGTTTCCGTGTCGGGGACGGCAGACAGGGGACGGGGACATGTAGTAGTACTGTGGATGAGGGAGAGTTGGTAGAGTGACTGACGTTACAAGCGATTGACGGTGGGTGGTGACAGAAGGGCTGGGAAGTGGGGAAGCGTTGTACAGGAAGAGTTCTGCCAATGAATTGAAAGAGGGGCCAGCAGAATTCGAGTGGGAAAGAGAGTGGTAAATTAGTAAGAGAATGACGAGGAACGTGTGTCGTGGTGAGCAACAAGAGGAATATGGGAGAAACGTGCTGAAACATACATAGTGGATATTGGCACGGTCAGGAGAAGGGAGATAACTGCAGGTTGGAAAAGTGGTCTAGGAGAATAAGCAAGGAGATAAGGAGGGACATTGAATAGCGAAGATGGAGAAATTAACAGCAGTGAGGCGGAGCTATTGAGAGAGAAGGGATAGTAAGGTAGTGGAGAGAAGATCGAATGTAAAATCTGCAATGGAAGTGGAGGAGGGTCTATGTCGTTATGGCAGCGAGGAGACGATGAGCTGTAGATGACGAAATGTCATCGAACAAACATGAGGAACTGGAGCAGAGATGAGAAGACAGGGGCATTGTGCCCGGATGGAATGTAGGAGCCAAGTTCGTGGCTTTAGGGAAGTGGAGACGGCTAGAGCGCTAGCTATGCAACGGCGGGTGGAACAATACACACTGCTCCCCTCATTACCTGCTATATCCATATCGCCTCCGCACTGCTCCTCCCCTCCTGCGTCCGAGGAGTGGAAGAGCAGAACCACAGAACGGCGGAATGCGTCACGCCCACATTCAGAACCTCTCCCCTCCCCTCTTCTCCCCTCCCTCCCTCCTCCTCCCCACCCTCCTATGAACTAGCGCTTACTGCAAAGCCACTCACGTGCGAGGTGCCTACCTGCAAGGGATAACGCTCCTTCGGGCTCGTGTGTTCCTAATTTACACGAATTCTCGGCGTTTCAATACGACGGTACGCTGCTATTGCAAACTGTGTCTATTAATAATGCAATAAAATTATTACTGTGAAATATATATTATTGTTCAGCATTAACATCCATTATATTGCAGCATAAGACCGCAATAAAACTACATAGCATTTAAATTGTTACTATGAGTTTTTAATACTCGTTTTCTCACGTATTGAATCCGTTTCTATGATTTTAAATTCCTTCTCGTAAAATAGGAGGGTGAATAAAATATAAACAGAATTTTTTACACTTAAATTTGCAGAATCTTCAAAAACATGTCAACGAAAGCCAACATTTTTCTACACAATTACCAAACTTAGTATCACATTTTCTCCAGCGGGTAGGTAGCTGTTTGTCAAATTACCTTAAAATTAAGATGGTTGCGATGCCACCCAGTTGCGCATGAACTCTTTAACAGCATCGTCTTGAAATCGCTAAACTCCAAGTGCTTAGTCGCCATGATCGGACTGTAGGGTGATGATCTAATGCAGATCAAAACCCTTCTGCAAGAATTTAGCAATTTACGGCTTTGGTGTGTGGTCGCGCATTGTCTTCAAGCAGGATCTCATTGCAGATGGAAAAATTCTTTTTTAGGATATGCTTGTTTTGTTCCGCCAAGAAGTTAGTAGTAACTTGCAGCGTCCACAGGAAGACGTTCATATAGAAAATCAAAGTTTACAAGTCCTTTGAAATAAGGAAAATAAGCTGAAAAACCCTTTCCCGCAGAAAATCAAGTTTTGGCTTTCGTAGGTGCGGATGCGATTTTACTGCGCAACTCCCTGCTGGTTTGTTTCTATTCGGGAGTGTCATGGTGCATCTATGATTCATCGCTAATCATAATCGATGCAAAAAATTATATCCTTCAAACTCGTGTCATGTCAGGAGCTGTTCAAGGCTGCCTCAAGTCAATGCATTTTCTGACCAGAAAAAGAGTGAGGCAGCCACTTGCGGGCTCTTTCCGAAACCCCAGATTTTTTGTAATAATGGAATAAGCATTACCAGAGCTTATATTGATTGAGATTACAACAAATTTCAGCAACATCTCTGGGGTGGCTGACTCTCTGGGCTGGTAAACAAGATGGATATTCTCCTACGTTGAAGTGATACACGAGCGTCGTTGTTGAGTTGCATTGCCAAATCTCTTTTCGAAAATTCTGCTTCTCGTACATATACTTTCTTCTTCATGGCGTTGTCTTGAAGCATTGTAGCTTTCGTTACAGAATAAGAGTTTACCTATTAGCATAAACGTTCCACGTTGAAATAAAATTATTAATGAAGACACTAATTTGTGACACAATACAATGACAATCATGACTCGTCAGCCGATTAGATGAATATTTCTGATAATATTTATTAAACGAATTGGAGTTCTGATTAAGAGATCAAGCCATAGCAGGTGAGGGACAAAAATCAATCCTAATGCCGCAACCGAATCCCAGCTGCCGACCACAAACGCCGCAGGCTGCTGGAGCTTCCACTTCATTCGGTGTCCACCTCCGCACCACGGGCGACCGCGTGGGCGACAAAATATCTGACGATCAAACGTCTGCGCGCTCCCTTCCAGTTCCGCCCATGCTCTCGCCGCCTAGTGCGCGCACGCCACCGCCGCCGCCGCCAGCCCCACAAACCTCTCCTTTGCTCGCGTCCCCTGAAGCCCTTACCGTCCGCGAAGCACCCCCGCTGCACACGTGGCCGCCCCTAATCCACCCCTTACCTGCGGCCGCCGACACTGCCCACGCCGCCGCCTACGTCACCTACGTCAGCCATGCCTCCCACTCGCCACTGACGCTCCTACCACACGTCCACGGACACCGCTTTCCTAGCCACTTCGCCATCTCCGATACTCTTGTCCCTCTACTGCCTTAATATTCCCGACAACTCTATCTCCCTTCCCCACACCCCAACGTCTTCGCGTTTTAACTCGTGCCGCCCTGCACCCATTGACACTGACTCTGCCTCATCTGCTTAGTCTGGAGGAGAATTGTATCGACCGGATGCTCTGATCGCTAGTTTTCGATTGCGCGGTTTCTCCGGTGAATACCAGGCAAATGCCGGAGCAGTACCTTAACAAACAGGTCACGGAGCGCGAGCGTTCTTTCCTTCCTCTTCCGTGCCCTGTCCTCATCCCATACACACAATTACAGTTACATGCACTACACTACCACACGTGCCGGAAGACCGGTCGAATGCTTAGAGCTTCTGCCAGCTGGGACAGTTCCCCGCTACTGAGAGATACCTGGTTGAGGAAACCCAGCTTGCCGCCGGTACGTTCGCCGGATCTCGCCATAGGCGTCGAAAGATCACTGTGAAAACATGCACTAAATTTACGGAGCTCATAACCTTAAGGGTTGACGCGCTCGGAATCACTATTCAATCTGTCTGCCTAATCCGCTGGGCCCGTCTCTTCTCTCACCGCCGTCTCCACCCATGATGCCGCCGCCCTCTCCTCCAGTCCTGACGCTACCACCGTTCCCCCGCTACTCCCTTTCTCTACATCCCTGACCATTCCGCCCTTCCCCGCCTTTGCCGCCCCTTCCTCCGATCGCTCCCCGCCCCCGACGCTCGTTCGGAAGGGCTTTGCGCAGCGCGCCGCGTTAAACAGGATCGGCCGTTTGCGTGCGCCGCGCGTGGGCTGTGGGGATGGGGAAAGCGGCGGTGGGGACGAGGCTGTGGGCAGGAGTGGGAGCCACGCCGCGAATTGGGCACCTTCCGAAAGCATCCCCTGTTTTGCGGATAACGGGAGCCACCGCGGCTCGGAGGAAAGCAGATGGGTGCATGCACACGGGTGGAGGTGGGTGATTGTAGGAAGGGAGAAATATGAAGGGGATGAAGAAGGGGAATGGGTGTGGGAAAGAGAGGAGACAAAGGAGTCGGAGGTGGAAGAGCGTACGGGGAAATAAGTATTAGGGAAAGGAGAAAGGAGGGGTAGTGGCAAGATGAAAATGGGGGCTGATAAAGGAAGAAAAAGGAAAGGAGAGGCAGGGATGGAGAAGTTGCGGGTGAGGCTTGGGTCATCATGGGCCGGGTGCGGGCAACGATTTGCAGTAAGGTGAGTATGGCAATGGGCCACATCGGATCCCCAAAGAGTCGTTATGGACAGTGGTTGCAGCAAGAGGGGAAGGATTAGTTCCTTGATTGATTGATTATTTGGTGTTTCCGGGTCATCTGATGTGGTCATTACTCTGGTACGCGTAGTGCATATCATATCGCGAGAAGTGGCGGTGTTATTACCCCGATAGAACATGAGATCAGGCGAAGAAGTTTGCCAAGGTTTCCCCTTTCCAGGTATTACCATCAGTAGGGCACCGCACCAGCCGGGTCAAGCTCGAACACTTAGCTCCGGATGTTAGAAGGAGAGATCGGAATTGGGCAAGTGACGACAGGATCTGAATGGGATCGATGTTCGAATGGTAGCAAGAATGGAACGGAGCGGGGTCGGTGAGAGTCGGGGTCGGAGGGGTAAGGTATGGAAGTGGGTTGGATTAATTGATTGATTAGTAATTCCGGGCACGTCAACGGCTAAGGTCATTATTCCCGTAAGTGTAGTGCGCAGTTTCCTCCACGGTAGGCGGCAGTGATCTTTTCCTACTGGGTGGCGAGATTCCGCGCCAACCTTCTCTTCGGCTAGGTCCTGGCGAGTGTGGCAGTGTAGCACATTTTTTGTAGGTGTGTGTAATAATGGGGTGAGGAAAGGACAAGAAAGAGGAAGGAAAGGTCGCGCGCGGTCCGTGGCCCTTTTCTTAGAGTACTGTTCCGGCATTGCCCAAGGGTTGATCGGAGAATCCACCAAAAACTACCTATCAGAGCAGCCGGCTGCCAGACAGCGACAGCTAACTAGCTAGTGTCGAAAATCCTGCCACTATCGGGACTGAAACTTAGGACCTCCAGGTAAGGGGCACTGCAATGACATCAGTCGATTCCCTGAGCTACCTCTCTCTGTACGGCAGGTTCGGAACGATATCGGTGTTCGAATGGTAACAAGAGTGCGGCTGGTATCGGAACGGGACCGGGACAGACCTGGATCACAACGGGACAGTGTAGGAGTGGGATGGGGTTGGAGCAGGTCTGAGTCGGAGGCTGTCAGGTTCGGAGTGAGGGTTCGCTGTGGGATATTAGAGTGGGGCTGGGTCGGAGCGTGGCGAGTGCGAAGCGCGAACATTTCGAAGAGGGTCGAAGCGGATAGAATCGGAGCGAGAGAGCGGAGCTGGACCGATGTGAAGCAGGGGCAGGAGAGAGGTGTGAGAGAGTGTGTGTATGTATGTGTGTGTGGGTGTCAGGGAACAAAGACTAGGCGCGGGAAGGTGCGTGCAGCATTGGAAGCGCCTCGCAGATCGCGTGCGTGGCAGCGCGGGGAGTGGGGACGGAACACGCGGAGTGTGCGTGTCTGGAAGTGGCGATGACAAGGCTGACAAAAGAGAGCCGGAAGGCGCAGATGAAAGGGACGGAGATGTTTAAAATGAAGAGGGAAAGTGGTGAGGAAATGGAGCAAACGATTAAATGGATGATGGATGAAGGAGTACGAATCAAGAAGCGTTCTGAATAGAATTAATTGAGAAGGCGGTGGGTACAGTAGGTAGTATTAAAAACGTGGAAGTCTGGTGGATGTTCTGAGGACAAGTCGGGATAAAACCATCAGTGAAAGGAATTATTAAACGATGATGAATAAATGTATGGCAATGTTTTCAAGGATAAGAGGCAATAAGGAATGTTGAATTCATTAATGCACTCAACTGCTTATCTAAGCTATAATGTCTGTGGATTAATAGTGCAATTACCGACACTGTAGAAGTAACGAGAAAGTTAAAGTCATAGCTCACAGGTTTCAGAAGAATGATGAAGAATTGATCTGTAAAGGGATTATTCGCCTGTTATTGTCAGAGTCAGTCGAGAAAGATAGTATAAGATATTAATTCCAGAATTAAATAAGGACAAACACATTAGTAGGTACTAAGATTATAATAAAACGTTTAAATTCGAGTTACGATTTTAATACGAGTGTTCAGGGATAAATTCCGTTATAAAATAGCTTAAATATTATGGAGTTGCCTCCGCAGCTCCTGTCTATGCAGCTTTTGTTTAGAGAATTGTTCTTCATTTGTAGTGTAGTAGCATAGAGGAAATACTAATACCTTTCCTCTATAGTGGTAGTCATAATACATCCCGATAATCTTTCGCTTTTAATTTACTGAGGAGAGGCAAAGGTAGAATTTTCAGAAAGATAAACCCAAAGCCAATAAAATTTGAACAGTAAAATAAAGTATTAATGTCAAGAAGTGTATTTAAGAGTGATTATACTAAAGCACAACAATTTTGAGTCCCCCTCCCTAATTTTTACCGATTCACCCGTCAATTCTCTCCACCCTATTCTAATTTATTGACACAAATCACTCGCAGCGAGGTAAACGGTTGATGGCAAGGGCAGCGTCGCCGGAAAGAGATTGTGATCCTGAAGCGGGGGGGGGGAGAGGGCGGATTGGAGGGTGTCGGTGGTCGGACGCGACCAAATGGGCAACTAGTGCGATGCGCGCTTGTTCGCGACCATGATTGAACCAATAACCCTCGTGTTCGCCGCAATGAACGCCGCTGATTGGGTTAAGTTCGCGTACGCGTGTTCATGCGAGTTTCGAGCCTCATTAACACAAGCCTAGTAATTAGAGAGAGAGCTACAAAGTACCACTGTACATTGCACATGGAAAGGTGGAAAGGAAACTCCGAAAGATTGAATCATAAATAGAACTATACTATTGTATTTTTAAACTATAAATATTGAGTTTATTTAAAACCATAATGGTAAAAATTGCGATTCAAAAGGAAGTGGTTCACAAAATCGATAATAATGATGAGAAAAACAAAGAAGGTCAGTGGAAAAATCAGAGAGTCTTTTCAAAAACTATCATATAATATTTCTTAATTGTACTCGTATAAAGTTACAGAGTATAATTATTCAAACATAATCGAAATGAACTAGTTAATTATTAATATGGAGATCTTCAGATCTCTGCAGAACACACCACAAAACTAATAAGTGATGGAGTAGATGACACTGAATATGTAAACATTTTGTACTTTCTTGTTGCTTTTAGTCAAATATTGTTAAAATTTAATATTCAATAACAAAAATTACAAAATGTTTGGTTTTATTAATGAATAATTCAATGTTTTTAACATTTAACACCATTTTGTTGGATTTATATAAAAATCAAAAATAATGTCACATTTTTTATCAATGTACGTTGTAATAATATTCACTTATTCCAACTTACTAGCAAGTGAAAATAATAGATTACGAGAAAAAAATTAAATGGAAGTAATCTGAAAATTCTTTCAGAAGTACGAGTATTCTGATAAAAAGCATGAGTGAATTACTCTTGAAGAAGAGAACTCACATTACATAGGCCTTAGGGGAATGGGAGAAGAGAGTACACGGGGCCTCCAGAAACCCGAATAAACGGCGCATTTAACGGACGATCCAGAGCGGACGGGTTGATACGAAGGCATTCCAAGGGCTGTTCCACTGTGGTTCAGATTTGGAGAACAGTAGGGCAAAAATATTTTCATGCAACACTTTCCAATCCCAGCTTGACTAGAGTGTTTGAGCACAGATGGTGTCGGATTCAAACACAGTTAAATAGCTCCATTGGAGACAGATGATGATGATACATATACTTGAATTTAGCAGGTCTCTTTTTATACATCGGCTGTTACCTTGATTTATCATTGATGAAACAATATTTTTATAAAAACTGATTTACTGAAGAGGAGGACAAATATGTTTACGTAATACAAAAATTAAAAACTAAAGTTCGCGTTGTACCAGTTGTATTTATCAGACATCAGTATCAACAACACAGTATCAAAATTCACATTTAACTCTTATGGAATTCACGTCCTTAACTCCCAAGTAATTGTATAACACTAACAATTGCTAATAAATTTGGTTCCCAAAAATCGGATGAATTTATTACTTTTTAAAAATTCCCCGCTTCTACAATTCTCTACAGAACAACAAACTACAAAGACAGTATGGAAATAACTTTTTTAATAATAACGATAACGAGAATAATCATCCAGGTTGCCGAGATCGGTAAGGCAATAGTGCCGTGGCGATCTCGGACCGACGGATCGTGGGTTCGAAGACAGTTTTGGGCATGGTTGTGTGTGTTTCGTGATTGTGTGTGTTGTCTATGTCTAATGTGCTTGTGTGTTCCCTGTGGCTGGCATCAGGAAGGGCATCAAGCTTTAAAATCGTCGCCAAATCATTATAAAAATGGAATGTACGGAAAATTAATAAAAAACGAGCTGCCTTCGTTAGTGCTGACCCTGCAGAAATGGGACAAGTCAAGGATGAAAAAAGAAATGGAAATAATCATAAAATTTGAGAGTTTTGAATCAGATAAATTTTGTCCGTTTTTGGGGCCCTGCAATCCACCGTGTGTCCGTACCCGCCCTACCTCCACCTCCGCTGCCGACATGACCCCCCCTCCACCTTCCCGCGGTCTGCCTCCACCACCGCGAACGCCGTCGACCGTTAGGTATAAAATACTTTCAACGCTCCAGTTAAAACGGCCAGGCACGGGCCGCCGCTACGGCCAGCCATATGGTTTACGTCTCCGAGACATTTTTAAGGCAAACAAACGTGCCGAAAAGCTATATGCCAGCGATAAGTTTAAAAGATCGAGTAATGGGGGGGGGGCTGCGGTTCTTTTTTAAAAACGTCTCGCTGCCCCCAATTTCGTAGACCCGGCTGAAAAATATAGAAAACGCTACTCCCCGGTCGAATGAGAAATAAAACGACTTTTATCTGCATATTTTCGTCCTTAAAATGAAATCAGCCATTGTTCTGGCTCTCCAATAGGTAAACGAAAGGTCCCAAAAACGTATACGAATAAAACCACCATTAATTCAGGTAAATAACCTTCGGATGAACGGAAGAGGCCAATTGTGGCCTTCTTTTTATTCATAACGTTCACCGGACGCGCGTTTTCGAGTTCATTTCCATTATTCAACAGAAATACTTTATATAATTTACGACCTTTAGATGTAGGGAGCCGTAACGGCTTTCGGCGATGTTTTAATAAATAGAACGCGAAATAATTCACGCAGGAAGTCGTTTCGGATTATGGAGGGTGATTCGCTTATAAAGCCGTAGAGTGGAGAAAATGTTTCGAATATCATTTGCTCACAGACCCCGGAATTGAAGTTATTGATATTGGTGTGATTTGCCTCGTCGACTTGTCATTTGTTGATATAAATGTAATAAGATTGTTAAGCAAAACTGTTACTGAGTAGTAATGCACTTTCAAGTACAAATCGTTCGCTATTTATGAGCTGTGGAAATAAATGTGAAGTGTACTGCAACAAGGTACCATACATCTCGCATAAAACTGAAGTTGTTTAATGAAAGATACTGACTAAATGTACTGATTTATGCAAAATGAGACGATTAAAATTAGACATATTTTATGGAATTTTACAATTCAAAGCATTATGGTTTTTGACATATTTAATGTATACAGTAGTCTGCAAAGCCCTAGGTGAACTTGAAATTAAATTTTAGGCGAGTTCTATTACACACAGCATTGAAGCGAAAGAAATAGTAGACAACTGAAAATGGAAGAGTTCAATGACCTGCTATGGGTTCTTCAAAGTACATCTATATTACTAGTTTGCAATGCGCGAAGAATTTGAAAGAAAACTATATTGCCTCCCGCCACCTGATATATCTATGGATTTGTTCAACACTCAGGAACTCGGGAAAAATCCAAAGACAATGAAACCGTTCCGATTTTGACTGCAAAATTAAAATGATTTATTCCGTTATTTCATCTTCTCACATTCAGTGCGTACCGACTGAATTCTCACACGCAATACGCCACTCCTTACGACACACCAGACTTCACGTGACAGACCAGGAGAGGTGGCTCGGGGCATCAACTGATGTCACTGTTGTGCCTTTGACCGCGAGGATCTAGATTCGAGTCCCGACAGTGGCAGGATTTCCCAACAGTGGCAGGAGTGGCTAGCCAGAGAGCTAGGTCGAATTCAGTCGCTGACTGGAGGAGAATGAGGAGAATTCTAGCGACCGGCAGCTGTGATCGGTAGCTTTCCGATCAAAACCAGACGAAATGACGGAACAGTACCCTAACAAGCGGGCTCCGGACTGCGCGAGATCTTTCTTACAGTTACTCCCAAAAATATTCGATTCACTACAACATAGGCCCACCGTGAACTAATACTTATTGAAAAAAATTCAAATATACATTGTCTACAAATAGGATTCATCATTACATCTATTTACATTATCCATTCCGTGTAAAAAATAAAAATAAATTCGACCGTTAAATGGACGAGGCTCAAAAATATTCGGCCACCGTGGGAAACTCGCGCTTTCTTGCCTCTACTCGTACCAAACGAGGGCTCATGAAACGTTTTAGACCTCCTAGAGCATAGCTCGGCAGTACTGCACTGTATAATATCTCGTAGTAATCATTTGTGTTATTGTAATGGGGTGCAAAAGGACAGTACAACTTTCGAAGAAAGGCAGTTGGTGATTTTTGATCACGCTAAGGGTAAGTCCCATGGATATATATGGAAGATGCTAAACATAAGATGGACAACAGTTGGTGTTGTTCGAAGATTTAAGAATGAAGATACAACTGAATCCATTCCACAGACAGGGAGACCAAAAGGACTAAACGACCGAGAGGAACGGTTTGTGGTTCAAAAAGTGAAAGAAAATCCAAAAATTAGTGCTCCGAAAATTGCAGCAGCAATGCTTGATGTGTGTGAGAAAAAGTGTTAGAAGAGCACTGCGAATGAACGAGTACGGTGGAAGAAAATCAAGAAGGAAACCATACATTAGTGCGGTCAATAAGAAAAAGAGACTGGCATTCGCGGAAACTTATGTAAGCAAAGACAGTTCATGGTGGGAAAACGTGTTATTCGTGGATGAATCAAAATTCAACGTTTTCGGATCTGATGGAAAAACATTAGTGAGGCGCAAACCTCGAGAAGAGTTGAAAGCCAAAAACATCCAGTATACAATCAATCACGGAGGAGGAAAGGCGTTGGTGTGGGGATGTGTTGCGTCGTCTGATGTTGGAGAATTAGTTTCTATTAAAGAAATTATGACGGAGGAGATCTACTTGACCCCTCTGAAAAACAATTTACATCAACAGGCCGGAAAACTTGGGATTCGGAATTCATTCAAACTGTATCAGGATAATGATCCCAAACAGAAGGCACACGTCGTGAGGGAATGGCTGCTTTACAACTGCCCAAAAGTTTTGGAGACACCACCACAATCACCCGACCTTAACCCCATTGAAAATGTATGGGGTAAATTGAAGGAATCACTGCGACTGAGACCGCCAACTGCAGTAAAAAATTTAGCTGACCGGCTGACAAAAGATTTGGAGGAGTTAAGCCCACTTTATTTGAAGAATATCATCAGCAGTATGTCCAGATGACTCGAGGAGGTGATAAAAAGTAAAGGAGGCTGTACAAAGTACTGAACTTTTAATTTTGTATTGTAAATATTTAAGTGGAAAATTGTTTTGTGTTATTTATGTTACGTGGCCGAATATTTTTGAAGGTCTCTTAAGGTTATTGTTTTTTGTAGAATTATAATAAAAGGTTTATTTATTTTCTTTGATAAAAATTGAGTGCATTATTGTTGTTTCAAGGTGTGCTGGTTTATTTTGTTTCGTGTTATATTGCATTATAACTCAAATCTATTGTGATAAAATAAAAATTATAAAGAAATATGACGTGACCGAATATTTATGAGAGTGACTGTACCTCTCGTCTTATCCTCCGCCCTTACATACACACTAACATGGACTACACCACCGCTGATGCCGGGAGACCAATCGCAAGCTTATAGTGCGATTTATTCAACTCTGCCCCTGGCTGTATCAGCTGTTGACAGTTTCATCCAATCAAGAGCTTATAAGTCGCTACAGTGACGTCACTATGGTGACGTTCAAGCTCCGGATTGAATGAAACCGTCAACAGCTGATACCTACCAGGGGCAAAGTTGAATAAATCGCAGTATAGAGCTTGTCTCGGCTGGGGCGGTGCTTGGCTGGTGGGAGATACCTGGTTGAGGAAAACTCCGCTAGCCGTCGGCAGGTCGGCGCCGGATCTTGCCAGCCAGCGGGGGGGAAAACGACCGACACCTCCCGAGAAAAAATGAACTACACTTACGGGACTAATGGCCCTTGTAAATGACGCGCGCGGAATCACTAACAATCAATCAATCAGCGACAAGCATCCAACGAAGATGTCTACCATTAAATATTTTCTATTTATGTTTGTGTTTTGAAATAGCATTTCTTTTCGATATTCTTGTTAAGTAAAGAACTGTTGTTGTGTATGAATGTTATACTATGTTATTACAGTATTTGTGAAGGATGTCTTTGTTAAAAATAATTATTTTATTATGTGTTAAAATGAAGTATTTTGTGAGTCGTTCTTACGCAGGGTGCGTGCTACTTCGTGGATAACTATTTTGTGTAATTTTGTTGTGTAGTATTTTTGCTGCTGCAGGGCACTAGTTTACATTTAACAGATAAAATTTAGTAGTTTACATGTAACTGGGTCAAGAGGTAACGTAAGTTTTTACCATTCTACTTTCACTTCATTTCGCAACTTCAACTTACTTCTGAACTTGACAGAAATTTTCTTGGTTTACCGAGAGTGTTGATAGCAATAAAGAAAATGCACAGAATTTCTGGGGGAAAGCACTTCAGTGGAAAATGAAAATTAAATGTTTAAAATAATTTAATTTGTTTTGTTTTAGAAGAACTTCAATTTCGTGCAATTACACTACCAATTATATAATTCTAAGTTTATCTGTTAATACAATATTCCACACATTTACCACTCTTACGCATATTGTACTTTTATATTTCAGTTACGACGCAAGTATCGCATGCCCTTCACTAATTACAAGTGCATGCTTCTATCGAATGAAGGCTTTACTCGTAATAAAACCAATGTATTCCTAGCATTATATCCTAAATAAGTAGAGCTTTGGGAAGTTGATCGAAAGACAAGTACCCACTCGGATAAAATGTAATTATCTGCGCGATTGTTCTCTCCTGCCTGCATTACGTGCATTGAAGCGCGTAAAATACTAATTGTGTTTAGAAGGACAAATGGCGCGCAATTCACACAGTGGACGGCGAATGGGGTCGCATGTCGGAAAGTGCAGAACTGAAGGAGAGATACCAGGAAAAAAGAGAGAAACGAGGAAACGGACGAACGGACTGAGAAAGGAGGGGTGGTGAGGGGAAGGACGAAATGGTGTGGAAGGAGGAGTGGACGAGAAACGAAGTGAAATTTAAAAGGCGAAACCACCTTTAAGAGAGTGAATGGGGTGAACGAAGCCTGGGTGTCACTTAAATCCGAAGGGAATAAAGTAACACGTCAGAGGAAACAAGCATATGTTCATAATTGCATTCGTACTCCCGCAAGACTCAGAACAGTTGCTTGCTGCCACTTACATTTCTCTTAAATGAAAAAGACTGTGCATTTATCGGAAGTTACAGACAATTGCAAATGTGGTATAGGGGAGTATCACAAAACTGAATACTTAACATTTGAAACTAAAGAAACAATTAAAGAAAAGGACTTAAACATATAGTTTTGAATGTGGCACGGAGTTTAACTGAGCTTTATTTCTCCAGATGACAATGTACCTCTCGCTATTGTGCCTGGAACCAAATATTTATTTCTTACTTTCATTAAGCATTATTTTGTTGTTTAGATAACAATTATAACAAAGCGTAAGATAAGATAACAACGCGTAAGTAACACAGCAGTAATTTGGCTATTGTATCTTCATTGAAGGGCAGGCACTGGCGAAAACTTTCCGTGCCATTTAATTAACATGAAACTTTCGTTTAAACTCTGGGAATGGATAGATGGCCCAGACAAAATTCCTCAGTGTTTGGTTACAGATGAATTGTGTTCTATACGAATCTTCGCAACAGCGGCCAAGAAAACACAAGAGAAGCGTTGAGATTAAGGAATCTGTTAAAAACTTTCACTCAGGTCCTCGAACCGCTTATCACTTTATTAGGCGAAAAATTATGAAGGAGAAATAGAAGTAGAAGAAGAAGAAAAGATTTTGACTTCACCTCGTATCACCTCTTTTGTATTCACATGACGAGCCACGAATTCTGCGCATATTTCTCTCTTCTGAAGTCTCTTTACCGCGGGACCTCTGAGGCTTAGTAGTGCCTTGATATTCAAGCATGAAGAAATGTAGGCCGACCTGAACGGGCGAAGTAGTTACTTGTATAGAGTCGCCTCCAGCGGTGTGATGAATCATGGGTTCGAATATCCACAGGGCATTACTTTTCTGTGTGGGTGTGTGTTTGTTGTGTCCCGAGGGTGATGATCCCAGATCCGAGGAGCGCGAAAGTAGTTTACAGTGCTGTGTAAAGTCCATGATACATCATGAGGATGTAGGTTAGTATGTATGTGCGGAAATTGCTTTAAGAAAGAAAATATGCATTGCTTAAAATTTACTTTTGAATTTTACATTTTATATATTATCTTCCAATACTCCCGTAATTACACCGGCTTGCCGCGATCTTCCACTTTTAGGTACTAGTTTCTTCCCCAGAGCGGAACCTCCGTGAAATAGTCTAATGAATGTAACGATGTCTAAGTATGGGCAAGGGGAAAGGGTACAACAAGGAAGAGGATGGAAAAATCATGCACGTTCCGTGGTTCGTTTTCTAGGGTAATGCTCCACCATTTGCTTGGTATTGAACGGAGAAACTGCAGAAAACTACCAGTCAGAGCAGCCCGACGGTAGAATTTTCTTGCAGGCAGTAACTGAATTCGACTAAGTGGAATAAAAAATTTATCCTCGCCGAGACTAATCTTTGGGCTGCGGGGCACGAGTTGTTATAGAAACAACAGTAATGCTAGGTCTGACTCAGAACTAACTCAGACTCAGAATCGCAGGGAAAAAGTATGGAAAAAGAGCCAGAAATGGAGGTGGTAGATGAGACCGGTAGTTGGAAGTAATAGGGACGTAGGCGTCCAAGGCAACGGTGGGAGTGCTGCACGCGAAGCGGACATGCTTTAATCTGGCGGCTGGGTGTTGAGATGGTTGGGTGTTGAGGTGGCTGGGTGTTGAGGCAGCTGGGTGTTGATGCGGCTGGGTGTTGATGCGGCTGGGTGTTGAGGTGGCTGGGTGTTGAAGCAGCTGGGTGTTGAGGCGGCTGTGTGTTGAGGCTGCTGGGTGTTGAGGCGGCTGTGTGTTGAGGCGGCTGGGTGTTGATGGGGCTGGGTGTTGAGGCGGCTGGGTGTTGAGGCGACTGGGTGTTGAGGCGACTGGGTGTTGAGGCGACTGGGTGTTGAGGCGGCTGGGTGTTGAGGCGGCTGGGTCTTGATGCGGCTGGGTGTTGAGGCGGCTGGGTCTTAAGGCGGCTGGGTGTTGAGGCGGCTGGGTGTTGAGGCGACTGGGTGTTGAGGCGACTGGGTCTTAAGGCGGCTGGGTCTTAAGGCGGCTGGGTGTTGAGGCGACTGGGTGTTGAGGCGGCTGGGAGTTGAGGCGGCTGGGTGTTGAGGCGGCTGAGTACAGTGGCGGCGGGGTGGCAGGGTGGCAGAATGGCGTCAGGAGCGGTACTGCGCGGAGGAGTGGCTTGGCGTCGAGAGCCGGGTGGCGACGGCGGCGGCGGGACGGGCGCGCGCGCGCAAAACTGGCGCAGCGTCCGCGAGCCGCTTAATCAAGACATCCGAGCAAATACCGCGAGCGCCGCGGCGCCGCTAATCCGCGCACCTGCGGGGGCGGGGGCGGGGACGGGGGCGGAGGCGGGGGCGGGGGCGGGGGCAGGAGCGCCGCGCGCGCGCGAGTGACAAATATTTGAGGTGGCAAATGGCTGCGGGCGCCAACTTCCAGAGGGACCTGCGCCCCCCCACGCGCCACTCTCCCCGCCCCCGCGCTCCACTTCCCGACCTCCCGCGCACAGTGGCCCGGGGGCGCCGACGCGACAGACTTCACCGTCTTCAAGAGCGATTCGCCTTCAGTCTTTCATGAGATCTATAAGGTTGCGGAAACAACGTGCGTCTAATTTGATTACTATACTATCTTAAGAATGTCCTTCGTTACAACTGTTTATATTTGTTAATTTAATTTTCGTT
This sequence comes from Acheta domesticus, assembly GCA_031308135.1. Lineage (NCBI taxonomy): Eukaryota > Metazoa > Arthropoda > Insecta > Orthoptera > Gryllidae > Acheta > Acheta domesticus. Next base: position 52,579,680 of record JAHLJT010000631.1, on the reverse strand, counting down.
TCTGTTTTCTCATCTTATTTTAGAATAAAACGTTTGCTTTCAATAATGAAAGCCTTTAAAAATATATACTCTCTATATTGTAGAAAATATTTGATTTTGTTTGGTTAGTCTCGTGTTCCAAACAATTAAGTTCTCTCCACAATAATAATAATAATAATAATAATAATAATAATAATAATAATAATAATAATAATAATAATGAAAGTACAGAATAAAGAGTTTGCACATTATTTTAATGTATTGTCTCTTCGTTCTTTTCTCTCTCCTTATTTCATTCTTCATATTTCAAATTATCAGGTTTTATTACATTTGTCACTGCCTCCATTATTAGTTTCAACTTCTTCTCTGTGCATTTGCTTTCCTTCTCAGCCTCACTCTATGGTGTAGATTCAATTACCCATGTACTGTTCCTATTTTTGCTGATGATCGCTTCTATCTCTCCACCGTTTTGCTTTTTTGCAGTGCTCCTTACAGCATTAGCTATTTCTTCAATAAAGGACTTTGTTCTTCTGTCTGCGCCACACCTTACGAGATGTATCACATATTCGGAACAAGGTATCTCTTGATGTATTTTTAAGTTGGTACAGAAATAAATGTGATTGTGAAAGGGCTCGCATTTAATGTGTCATCTTTGTGTCCCAGGTAAGAGTATTTTCGTGCATTGAAGGAAAATAGTTCATACAACAACCAAAATGTGAACGTATTAAAGCTTATAACACATTTACAGGGGAAATCAGTTTGTTATATTAAAGCCAACGAATTTTTTAATCCTCTTAAAAGCCATGCTGTGTTTTCAGTAACGTCAACGTCATATATTATTCCCCTTGGTCTTTGACGAACGGGATATTTAATTTACGATATGGTTTATGATGAAAAATTACATTAATATCGCATTTAAAATTAATTATTACATTAAATGTATTCCATGTTGCCACCAAATTTAGTATTAGTACATGAATATTAGTGGTATATTACATTTACAGAAATTCCATTTGAATACCTGATGTTATTTCTTTGTAATGCATGATGCAATGCAGTTCATTGGAATTATTTCAAAGTACAATGGGTTTATTTGTGTATAGGTACTTTCTGCATACTATATTTCTTACTACAGTCAACAATATAATTTGTTTTTCAAATTCTATTCCCACTCTTTCCTCGTATCTACTAGTATCTCCTCGTACTAGCCGTGTTTCACTGCCACTGAAATTACAACTATAAAATTTTCCAAATTCCAAAATCTGGACGACCAGCTATAGCATCGATAAAACGCTAATGAACTAAGCATACGCAATTATAAGAAAATACATACAAGAGTGCATTTGCAAATTTACTTCTCGAGAAACCAGACCCAAATCTGCAATAGCCAATTACTGCAATGCACCTTCTGAATTACCACACCCACCCTTTTGCCCATTTGTTATTAAACAGCAATCAAAATGTTTTAAATGCAAGACGAATACGTAATTTAAAAGAAAAAGCTCATCAAAAGGTAACATTATTTTACGTCTAAAGCGGAGGAAACACACGGATGACATTCCAAAAGGCTTCACACAACAATTGTCAATCAAGAAAAGAAGACATCCACTTCCGTAACAATCGACTTCGGACGACTACACTAGACAGGAACCCATTCATTAAAGTCAAGTGCTCCACTCCACGTTTCTTTCCTTTCCGTCATCTCACCTGTCCCGCCTCGACGTCCCTTATCTCCTCGGAGCTGTCCATCTGCGGCCACTGTGCCTCCAGTCACCCGTCGAGGCGTCCACGTCGATCGACCACCTCCACATCCACCGCGGGTCCTTCCCCCCCTCCGATCCTTCCCACACCCCTTCCCTCCCGCACCGCCCCCGCCGCCACCGCCGCGCCGCCGCGCCGCCGAATAAAAAAGATTTATTCCTCGCCGAGTGAAATGGGATGGCGGGGTCGGCGGTCACAATGGGGCGATTCTTCAGGAGCTTTCTCGCCGGGCGGCGTCGGAGGCGGGGGCGGGGGTGAAGGAGGGGGGCGTAGACCCCGCCTGGACCCTGTCACGCACTGCCGGTCCGCCCGTGCCCCCCCCGCCCCCCCCCCGCCCCCCCCCCGCCGCCGCCACAGGCGTCGCCAGGTCCCGAGAGACCCGCGGAGAAGGGGAGCACAGACCAAGATTTATAATTCACGCCGCTAAAGAAGGTCTCCGAGACCTCGTGGGTCGCTTCAGCCCGGACCCCCAAAGCGAGAAAGAATTTTCTCCCGTCTGCCTTTTTTCCGTTCCGTTCCTTCCCGCCGGCTGGATAAAGTTTCTAGGGCAAATCTCTTAGCGCCTGGAATGAGCGCGAACCAGACCGGGTCGGAAGAGACTCGGGTCCGAGTCGGTTCGTTCTCGCGGGAGCCGACTCTCGCGGGCGGGCGTCGCGTGTGAGATTTATAATTCAGGCGCGGGGCTGCGGCGGGCGCGCTCTGGCCGCCGATGTCCACTGTGCTGCCCTCTGGTGAATTATAAAATCCCCTCGGCGGTGTTTTTGGGGGAGGGGGCGCCCGGAAGAATCGGGCTCTCTCATCGAAATCGCCGTGCAGCGCCCATCGCGGCTTCGTTATGGATTCTGGGAAATTTGTCGTTTCTTCAAACAAAAAATGCAGCCATGAAATTGAGCAGGAATTATTTAGGAGATTGACCCAACCTTGTAATTTGCTATTTGTATGAAAGGATCATTTGAGTAGTATTGGACATTCATTAAATATTTGTTTCAAAAACGAAACATAGCATTGTTATTGTCGATTGAATTAGATAAATTAATAATTTATGAACATTCTAATACTTCCAAATTTAATTAGTGTTCAATTCAGTTCAGTTACTTGCCATATTTTTCGTGTCAGGACTTACACTACCAGGTATGTTTCTCCGCCTGACTACGCAAATTGATGAAGCATAAACATAACAACAGAAACAACAATGCTCGATTTATTTTCCCTTTTGAATGTGAAATAATAATTTATGAAGATTTCTTCATACATGGAGATCGTGGGTACTTGCGATTTTTTTAGTACGTCATTAACAAATGTCCATGGCATTGATGCATGGCATACCGAAGCTTTTAACTTAGTTCTGTCGAACGCGTACTTAAGATATTGGAGAATATTTAATAATTTATGTACTAATTCTTAAAAAAGGTTTTATAAATCCTTTAATGCAAATGGATATTCATGAAGCATGGTAGAGACGTAGCCTTAACAATCATGAACGGTTGTTAAGTAAAATTGAAGGGTTACAGGTTTTTGGAACTTTTCGTTGAAAGTTTTTGGAACTTGTGTTACAGAGTAATTCCTTATGGCCTAAAGCCTGGCCTCACGGTCGCTTCTATTGACCACTTTAATAAGTTAATACGTAAAAAAAATTGCATTTTTGGTATTTTCCATTTAAAGCGTAGTTCTTGTTTCCCCACCAACTGTCTCCATGTAGGTCTTAAATTCCACGTGGATAGTACGTGGATACATGTGATGTGGACAGGAGACGGGATTAATGCCTCATCCCATTGACTAAACTTACGTAAATTACTGTGAGTTAAAGTAAAAATGTATACGATTTTCGTTTTAGTTTATGCAAAAATCTTCTGTCTTTGCCTCTTGCTTTAAAATTCAACATTTTTGGAATGGAACTAACACACCTTTCATCTGATGTGTAGATAAAGTTAATGTCAAAAATCATTTAAAAATTGCGAGTTATACATAATACACTCACACTCTCACACGCGCTCTCTCTCTCTCTCTCCTCTCTCTCTTTCATAAATACAAACATCGTTCTGTTCTACTGATCTATAGGTGCTGTACGTACTACACGTCGATACAAACGTGGTAAAAACCATTTAATGAGCACCATGAAACTAAAAAAGTATTTGTTCAACGAAACTATAATCATGAACTGCGGGGTCGATTCCAATTCTTTTCCTCTGTTTTAGTTTAACAAAAGGAAGAAATAAAAAAAGACGGGAAAATGTAATGCTGATATACGGCAGAATATTATTTCCTAAGAAATCCCAAATAAAGAGTTCTGCCGGAATGATAACAAACGTATAATTCTAAGGATACTACTTGTCGGTCACGGGGTGTCAAATATCAGAAAAGATACACGTTTGAATTCCAAAAATCGGTTGAATACAAAAAAGTTATTTAATTGCATGAATGCGGCGATTATGTTACTGGAATAGCTGGGTATATCACACTAAATCGTTTAAAAATAGTTTAGCATTTTCTGAGAACCACACAGAACATGTACACGCATGATGCATTATATTCAGTTAGAGTCATCGCGCAACGAATGGTTAAAGTTATCATGCGAACATGTGTTTATCCGGCAGTGGAGAGTAAATATTTTCATGGAGGCCGCACAGTAACGATTGTTATGCTTAGATTAAAGAGCAAATAATCTAAAAAGTAATATTAAAGAGTATATTTCGATATGATGCATAATGTTCTTTTATGAATCAGAGTTATCATATATATTATTAGGGAAAGGCAGTTTCGATTTAGAACTACTACGGATAAAGTACGCGACCGATTCCGCTCGGGAAGCATTTTTCTGAAAGCTCTTTTTCATTGTCTCGGACTGGGGTTAACTTTTTTCAATTTTTTTAGTATAGAAAAAATATTTGCAATAAAATGAACAGCCGGACGATACGTGCGATTCGATTTAGATATTTGCTTCACTTCAGAATCGATTATCGAATCGACGGGAACAGCAGCAAGCATGATGGGAACTCAGCAACTCTTCTCTTCTCGCAACGACCGTTACAGGTTGCAGGTCTTGGACATTTTGTGAAATCGAAGAATGCACGTTATTTTTCAGTAGAGTCCAAAGCCACGACAAAAATCTATTCGAGCGAGACAGTGAACTTTGGAAGTTTTGAAGCCAAAGTAGTTGCTAAAGGCATGTATTATTAATAATGTAATTATGTAAGGTATACACATATGATTTTGTTTTGTTTGGGAGTTGTACATTGTACTTAACTATTTATTGAATGTTTTTGTACATTGAGATTGCTGAATACTTTTCAGCAGCTTGCAAAGCAACGCCAAGAATCTATTTGAGTGTGGCAGTGAACTTTCAAATTTTTGAAACCAAAGGAGTAACGAAAGGTACTTATTAATACAATTGGTATTACTGCAATCTTGCTATATAACTGAGTTCTTATTTGTAATTTGTAAATAGAATGACAGGTATACTGATGTTGATGAATTATTTTCAGGAACGTGCAAGGCCACTGACAAATTAACAGGGTAAGGGTATTAAACATTTCACCCTTACATTTTTAAAAGGGAAGAACTGTGACTTACTTGATCTGTAAGTGTGCATTTCTTGCAATATTTTCTCTAATCAATCCTGAAAATGACTAATAAATTAAAAATTATTACAGTGCTGTAATATCGTTATAGCTAATACTTTGTAGTTTACAACTGATTTGTAATATTTATCATTTGTGGACAACATATTTATATATTGATATGATTTGTGATTTGTAGATACAATGGCACGTAAGAGGTGTTTGAATTTGGAGAGCGAACGTAAGAAAAGAAAGAGAGATCAAAACAACAGAAGGTGTCCTTCACGACAAGTAAATGAAGTTGGCAGAGGATCGGATGAACCAGATGTCTCAGTCCGCAGAGAAGAATACCCAGTACAGTCAAACAGTAGGGTGAACAAGAAGGGACGGATGCTCCGAAATGATAAAGATGTCCAGGAATATTATTTGGGAGAAATGTCTTTGTTGTGTGAGTACTGTAATGCGAGAAACTTTGCCTGTGAAAAAGTACAAGGTGGGTTTACTATTTGTTGTCACAAAGGCAAAATAAAATCTGATATTGTTCCCCCTATTGAGGTTCCTGAACTCATACAGAAGTTAATTACCAAAAATGATGAACAATCAAGACATTACTTGAATAACATTAGAAATTATAACAATGCTCTAGCATTTGCCTCTGTGCAAGCAAATATTTCAACTTTCAGAAACCGTGGGCCTTACTGTTATAAAATTCATGGACAAATGTACCATTCAGTGGGAACACTACATCCCAATAATGACAATCCTCCAAAGTACGCAGGTCTCTTTATTCTAGACTCGGACTCAGCTTTACAAGTCAGAATGAATGAAAGTAGTAATAAGGAATGTGACACTGATTTAATGTCTTTACTGATGCACATGCTTCACAGTGTCAATCCCTATGCGAAATTGTTTAAACATATGGTTGACGTGGAAGCAAATTTGAAGCAAACCTGTTCTGATTCTGTTCCTACTTACCATATAACTTTTTCTGCGGACAATACTTTTGATAAAAGACGTTACAATCCATCTACAACTGGTGAAATTGCCGCTGTATTTCTAAGTGACGATGGAGCTCCCCCCAACAATATTTCTTTCACGATTCATTCCAAAGCATCTGGTCATCAGGTTAAAAGAATTTCTGCTCTCAACCCTCATACTGATCCCATGTCTTATCCATTACTTTTTCCATGTGGAGAACCATCGTGGAAGCTTGGGCTCAGTCATGATTCTGTCCATACCACCTCGGTTCGTAATGTTGTTACTCAGTTGCAGTACTATTCTTACCGCTTAGCAGTAAGAGATGGTTTCAGTATTTTACACAGTTCTGGCAGATTGTTCCAACAATACGTTGTAGATGCTTACGTCAAAGTTGAGGGTTCAAGAATTGCATATGTGATGTCGCATCAGAAGCAACTAAGAGCTGAAAACTACAAAGGACTGATGGATTTCCTCTCTTCAGAAGCTCATGAACGAGGTATACGTCCTGGAATACCAGTGGTTTTACCATCTACTTTCATAGGGAGTCCAAGGAACATGCTCCAAAATTATCAAGATGCCATGTCTATTGTAGCACGTTTTGGGAAACCTGACTTATTTATTACTTTTACTGCTAATCCCAAGTGGAAAGAAATAGTTGATAATGTACCTTCCTACCAAAAATCTGAAAATAGACCTGATTTAGTTTCTAGAGTGTTTTATCAAAAATTAATAGCTCTGATGTCGGAAATTACGGAAGGGCATATCTTTGGTAGTTACTGCTCATGTGCACGTTATAGAATTTCAAAAGAGGGGTTTGCCACATGCACACATTTTAGTTGTCTTAAAAGATGAAGACAAGATAAGAGAGGTAGAAGACATTGATTCTATTGTGACGGCTGAATTACCAGATGTGTCTGTAGATCCACAACTGCACAACATTGTGAGTAGGTGCATGATACATGGACCATGCGGTTCTTTAAATCCAGCTGCTCCATGCATGGAAAATGGAACCTGCACTAAGGGTTATCCCAAAGAATTTGTTGCAGAAACGCACAGCAATATTAATGGGTACCCCTATATCGAAGAAGAAATGACAATAAAATTGTAGTGCGTAATGGTGTTCAGGTAGACAACAGATGGATCGTGCCATACAACCCGTACTTGACGTTAAGATTCAATGCCCATATAAATGTTGAAGTCTGCAGTTCTATAAGGTGCATAAAGTATGTATTCAAATATATTTATAAGGGCCATGACTGTGCTGCACTTAAAATTAGACAAAATGCAGAAAATGAGGCAACTATGTCAGTAGATGAGGCTTCTGCTCACATCAATACTCGCTATGTGAGTCCAGCAGAAGCAGTTTGGCGTCTCCACGAAAGGTATATGCAGAAGAAATCTCACTCAATAGAGAGATTACCGGTACATTTGCCACAGGAACATATTGTATATTTTCAAGCAGGAAATGAAAGAGAAGCATTGAATAGTGCCAATGCAAGAGAAACGAAGTTGACAGGATGGTTTGCATTAAATAAAACTGATGTGTTTGCAAAAGACATTCTGTATAAAGATATCCCAGAACATTACATATGGTCAAATAATAAGTGGCAAAAAAGGAAGAGATCGAGCAAGTGCATTGGAAGAATGTTCACTGTAAATCCTTCTGATAGAGAGAGATTCTTCCTTCGCATTTTACTTCTGCATAGAAAGGGGGCTTCATCATATGAGGAGCTTAAAACAATTAATGGACAAGAATGTGAAACTTTCTTCTTGGCTGCTAAAGCTCTACATCTGGTAGAGGATGATGAAGAATGGAATGATTGTCTTGACGAAGCATCATTGTTTCACATGCCTCAAAAGCTGAGACAGTTGTTTGCATACATATGCGTTTTTTGCAATCCTTCAAACATCAAAGATATGTGGGAAAAGTTTAAAAATTATTTATGTGAGGATTTAAAATTAAGTCACAGTGATGAATTCAGTCAACATTTGGCATTGTCTGAAATTAACAATATTCTTAAATCTCATGGTTTAAATTGTTCCAAACTCAATCTACCTGAACCTCTTCTGAATTTACAGCGCTCATCATTTGTGTTCAATAAAGAAGATGAAATTCAGAAAGGAAAGGCATTGTATGCCTCTCTGAATCACGAACAAAAGACCATTGTAGATGAAGTATTAGGATGCATTAAATCTGGACATTCAAAATGTTGGTTTGTAGATGGCCCAGGAGGAACAGGAAAAACTTTCATTTATAAATGCATTTTACACATTCTTAGAGGAGAAACCAAAATTGTTTTTCCTGTTGCTTGGACAGGCATAGCTGCAACTTTATTGGAAGGTGGTCGAACAGCACACAGCATTTTCAAGTTCCCAATTCCTATGCTGGAAAATTCAGTATCTTCTTTGAGACCTAATTCGACAGAGGCTGATAATTTACGAAAGGCACATTTGATTATCTGGGATGAAGTTTCAATGGTACCAAGAGTGGCATTAACTGTAGTAAACAAACTTCTACAAGATATCGTGCAATCACAGGAACAATTTGGAGGTAAATGTATCCTCTTTGGTGGTGATTTTAGACAAATCCTTCCGGTTGTACGTAGAGGAAACAGGGTTACCATTTGTGAACAAGTATTAAAATCATCGGAATTGTGGCCATTTGTACATCAATACAGACTCACCAGGAACATGAGAGCACAAGGAGACACAGCCTTCAGTGAGTGGTTAATTAAACTAGGAAATGGTACCCTTCCTGTGTATGAAGAAATATCACCAGTTGCAATAGAAATACCACCCCAGTGTATTTACCGAGATGATATAGTTACTCACATTTTTGATAAATTGGTTGAAGGTGGAAATAGCGAATATTGTTATAATAGAGCTATTCTATGCCCCAAAAATGAAGATTGTTTGATGATAAATAATAGAGTAGTAACAGAAATTATCAAGGGGGATTCAAAAACATATTTAAGCATAGATTCAGTTGTTTTAACAGAAAAAGAGAGTGACAAACAGCTATATCCCACAGAATTTTGAACACTTTAAATCCTTCAGGACTGCCTCCACACAAATTGACATTGAAAATTGGTGCGGTTGTTATGTTAGTGAGAAATCTGAATGCTGAAAAGGGATTGGTGAATGGTACAAGAATGGTAGTTAAAAGAATGCATAGGAATTTGATTGAAACAGAAGTAATTATAGCAGGAAAGACTAACTCGCAGACAGTACTCATACCAAGAATAGAGTTAATGCCTTCAGACCCTACAATGCCATTTATGATGAACAGACGTCAATTTCCAATCCGTTTGTCTTTTGCTATGACAATAAACAAATCGCAAGGCCAAACATTTGATAAGATAGGTATTTATCTTCGTTCACCAGTTTTCACACATGGTCAACTCTATGTCAGTTTTTCACGAGTAAAATCCTTTCATGATGTAAAAGTGGAAATTGTAAAATCCAGTGTACAAGGAGATTTCAATTGTAAATATTACACATCTAATGTTGTCTACAAAGAAATATTGTAAGATATTAATTTTACTTTAGAAACAATAGATAAGTTATCGAGTAATGTTCATTTAATATATTGCATCTTTGTTTTCTGAAGAATATTAGTTAACATTTCACCTATGTTGACTCTTTCTTCTGTAAGGCAGCACAAACCTTTTTTCACACATAAAATTGCAAAATGTTTCCAACAAGAACTACACTGTGCAAAGGAAGACCTGAAAAACTGGATAACCTTGCAATTGTCTCATGTTAGATTTAAGATTTATTTTATAAAATTAGCCACACAACTATTTGGGGGGAAACATTATTTTAGAGGATTATGCATTCATAAACAGTAGATCTGTTGTGTGAATCTCTATTTCAGTAATTTTGTGGGTTACAATGTTTCACACTCTGATATGCAATGTATCACATGAATATTATTGAGTGAATTTTTGAGGATGATGTATTTTAACAGTGGATCTGTTGTATGAATCTCTACTTTGTATTTCATTAATTGTGTGGTTAAAATTTTTTGCACTTTGATAGGCATATTTCACACAAATATTGAGTGAACTGCACACACTATTATTGAGTGAATTTTAGAGGATGATGTGTTCTTAGACAGTGGATCTGTTGTTTCATGAATCTGTTTCATTAATTGTGTGGGTTACAACATTTTTCACTTTGATATGCAATGTATCACATGAATATTATTGAGTGAATTTTAGAGGATGATGTATTTTTAACAGTGGATCTGTTGTGTGAATCTCTATTTCATTGTGTGAATCTCTGTTTCATTAATTGTGTGGTTAAAATTTTTTGCACTTTGATAGGCATATTTCACACAAATATTGAGTGAACTGGACACGCTTTTATTGAGTGAATTTTAGATGATGTATTTTTAACAGTGGATCTGTTGTGTGAACCTCAATTTCATTAACATTTTTTCACACACAAAATTGCAAAACATTCCCCACCAGAACTACATTGTTCATAGGAAGAACTGAAACACTGGATAACCATGCCATTGTCTCAAGTTAGATTTAAGATTTATTTTATAAAATTAGCCCCACAACTGTTATTTTGGGGGAATACAGTATTTTAGAGGATGATGTATTCATAGACGGTGGATCTGTTGTGAGAATCTATTTCATTAATTGTTTGGTTAAAACGTTTCGCACTTGAAACGCATATTTCACACAAATATTGAGTGAATTTGACACACTATTATTGAGTGAATTTTAGAGGATGATGTGTTCTTAGACAGTGGATCTGTTGTTTCATGAATCTGTTTCATTAATTGTGTGGGTTACAACATTTTCACTTTGATATGCAATGTATCACATGAATATTATTGAGTGATTTTAGAGGATGATGTGTTCTTTGACAGTGGATCTGTTGTAAGGCTCTTTCATTGAGTAGGTTAAAATGTTTCACACCTTTAGATGCAATGTTTTACGTGAATATTGACTGAAATAACGTTGTTAACAATTAATATAATCGCTTTTTCAGGGTGGAAAAAATAGTAGTGGCTCATGTTCAAACCTTACCATATTCATTATAAATATGATGTATTGTAACATTCCATACACATGAACTTTACTGTCTTATATTTATTGTAACTATATATTTAATTAAAATATTTAAAGAAAACTAATAAATATATTGTAATTGAATTGCAAAGACTTTTTTGAATTTGTGAACCTTTCAATCCTTTTGAAAAAGAGTTTTTCTTTAAGACGTTTCTTAGTTTTCAAGGTATTTTCAATGTAAAGTGAAAGTTTTTTTCTTTACCTGATTACTTAACAAGTAGAGAAAAAAGAAACCGCTCATTTAATGAGCGGGTATACCTCTAGTAATTTATAATTCATCAAATAAAATAACATAACATTAACCTAACTATAAATCATGTCAATCTGAGCAGGTTTACAAAGAAAAAGTTTGTTTTGATCAAGAGATACTGAAGTGAAACTGTGGAATAAGTTTCTAAAAATATAAAATAGTTTATATATAATTTGTAATAATATTGCAAATATTTCAACAATAAATCCTACTGCTAACTGAGAATTACATATATATTTCAAAACAAGTGCAAATAAATATTTAAAAATATGTGGATTTAAATTAGAATATAAGTTATCTGAGGAATCATTTTGAGGAAGACGCGGTAAGCAATATTATTTGTACTATAGAAAGAATAAAAAAGTGGAAATAAGCGTTCACATAAGAAATAATTAAAATAATTTTTTATCAAACGAATTTTCTCACAAAGAACAGTTCCCGTATGTTGATCTGTGTACCATAAAATTTGACAGAGAGACTCACAAAAATTGTTTCTCTATTTCTAAGGCGGAGAAGCAGAATGAGAGAGGCAGAGATAGAGGGGCACACAGTGAGAGCGATCTAAAGACAGAGAGAGAGAGAGAAAATATTGAAAGAAATAGGGAGAGAGTAGTAAAGGCAGAGGGAAATATAGGAAGAGTTGCAGAGAGAAGTAGTTAACTATGTGGAAGAAAACAGAGTATCATCGTGTCACTGTCACTCCTAAGTTGTGTAAGAGACGGATTGAGAGATATATACAAGCGGCAAAGACGGAAATATAGAGAGACTAAAAAGATGCGGGGAAATACTAGGGCGAAAGCCGAACGATGGTAGTGCAGGGACGAGTCAGAGTATAGGGCAGTGGCAAGGAAGAGACGGATCAATGATGGAGGCATCAGATGGCACCATGCCCTTCCTAGTACTTTAAAAAGACAAATATATATTTTCGACGAAATTTCTGCAACCCGTTTCCACACCAATGGATCAATTGTAAGAAGAATTTATATTATAATATATTTTACATCATATTTATGAATGATAGCATCTTGCAGAAACACGCTTCATCGTAAAGGATGTATATTCGTAATTTGCTGGACAACCTTTTTCGTTGAATCACGTGTAGCATCGTCGCGCGCTCAAACGGTGACTACCTGCGGCAAATGGCAGGATGTTAAACAAAGGGCGCAGAAGATGACGCATTGAGCATTTCTGCCTAGCGCGGATACGGCGCGGAGGCAATGGGGGAGGCGAAAGGCCTATATAACGGCACGAAAACAATGCCTCCTTCTTCTTGCTTCTCAGCAGCGTCGGCATGCGGTTGTGCGTACGTTTGTGCGAGTGGCGCACGTGGGCAAGGGGCCGGCAATTCATTGTCGTGACGAGCAAGACATGCGTAAGATCTCAGATGTAGAGCGGTGTGGTAACCGTTCGATTAAAATCTCTCCTAGTAGTGGGATCTACTTAGTTAGTTGTAAGCAGTGAAATTTGTTATTTGTGACTACGGTCTAGTTTATGAATAAACTCACTGTTCTTACAACCCACTCTCGTCTGAGTTTGGATTACACCCGTATGACGCTACACTTGTCTCTACATTATTTGTGAATATATGTGCTCTTTCTCCTTGTCAATTACACTCATGCTGTTTTTCACTTCCATTGTTTAATGCTGTCATTTGACGGCTGCCACCAGTTGCATAATGATGCTCATTACGATACAGCTTTCATTACGATACGGGTTCTTGAACAATCACAGAGAAGTTTCCAAACCAAGTATTCACAATTAATCATTAAGATTCTTTCTAGTAAATGTTTCGTTCGATTGTGTGTATTAAAATTGCATTTGATGCTATATTATGCTTCTCAGTTATAATTTCTTTTATTATTAGAATTTTTTAAAATTATTCAAAATAAATTGGATCGTAATTCCACTTTGATCTTATTTGACTAGTACTACCCTCGCAGCCGGACTGGTTGTCACAGCCACCTGCGGCAGCATGCGAGAGTAGGATTAGGGAGTTGTCCGCTAGGTGGCCTTGACTGAAGTGTTCATATCAACTGCTACGAAACGGTTCAATGTAAAAGTTTAACTTATAAAAGTTACCAGTAAGTCGTAGAAAAAGTACCTCATGAAACCCGATGTAATAGGTATTAGTACACTCGTTTGAAGTTTACGATACTCGTTCGTCCTTCACTGGGATCGTAGTATCACACTCGTGTATTAGTACCCATCATTACATCATCGTTGTATAATGTACTATTAACCTTGCAGTCAACAGTCTTGTCCACGCGGCGCCTCGTCTAAAGGTGGCCTACCTTGCAGCCTCCCGCCGTGCGGCGCCGGTCACCCCGAGCGCTGTTGACGGGCGTCGGAATGGGCTTCTCAGCATATGAAACGGGCTTCCAACGGGGAGCTCCCCCGCCTCACCTCCCCGCCCCGTCCCTCCCCGCACTGTAGAAGTGTGCTCCGCTCCCATCGGCTCCATACGCCACTTTCAATTTTCCCCACCATCACGCACCACCTTCAACCCTCGCAGCCCCACCTCCACAGCCGCACCCCGACCAGCCCCAACACTAACCAGCTCGAACACCGACGAGCTCCTGCATTGATCACCATCAAAATCGCTCAGCCCCAACATCCACCAGCCCCAACACCGACCAGCCTTGATCCTGTGTGGGCTACCATCCCACATAATTTGTTGTTCTTATAGGGGTACAAATTCCCGGAGTGGGCACTTATGTCTTTTCGCCTTCATCCACCCCCCACCCCCCGCCGACGCTCAAGTACGCCGACAGGCTGGTATCCAGATCCCGCCGGAAAGCACTTTGCCCTCGTGGCAAAGAATGCCTGGGTTGGGGCCGCCCTGTCAGCTCAGAGCTACTAGCTGTTCTGGCTAGTACCACTCCAATCAATGCGCTACTCACGTGCGTCGGGAACAAGTCCTTCCTCTTTACGCAGAGTATCGGGCCACTGCCATTTCGACCTCGAGAGAGCAACAGGGAACCACCTAAACTAAGGTCCAGGCGGCTCAGGGCACCCTTCCGGTCTCCTCACTGCCTCCACCTTGAGGATAACGACGTGATTATCGCCAGAGACCTTAGTTACCCGACAGGGAGGTCCACGTTGACCGTCTGGACTTATATATGTGGCCTTGGCCCGAACTAGCCTAAGGCTAGGCGCCGTTGACCCCACTGGCGGGTTACCGAGCAGGCCCGGCAACACGATGTTTAGCATATGCTTTCTCACTGCCTCCACCTTGAAGCTAACGCCCTAACCAATGTCCAATGACCAATGGGTCACGCCCTAACCAATTCTTAGTCCACTGTTACATATCACCCCGCCATATATGAATCGTTTTCCCTTAATTCATCAGACGGGCAATATTTAACCCAAATTTTGTAATGAAACAAAAAGTTGAAGCAATATATTAATCGGTACTGTTCATGCTCCTACGCAAGCTGTAATACGCTTAAAATTTATTTTAATATGAAATTGCAGAGCACAAAACGTTTTTACTTTAAAAATCCTCCAGTTTCGTAACATTATTCTAAAATTTAGTATTTCAGAAATATGTTGTTTCATAATAGATGTTTCCCACATCGCTGAATTTACTTTTAAACATGAACATGGAAGTGAGGATCAGTTACAGAGGGCTCTCTATAAAATAACATATGTGAAAGATACAACTTGAGAATCTCAATTCAGAAAACCAAAGTAATGGCGCTTAGTGGCAAACATTCTATACGAAGTAAAATAATAATCGATAATAAAATTATAGAACAAGTTAGACATTTTAGATACTTAGGATGTGATATTACATTTGAATTCAATAAAGACATTTCAATACAAACCCAAAGATTCCAAAACATCTGTGTTTTGTACAATAATAAAATATCTGAGAAAGAAAACAAGAAAGGAAACACAAGTTAAATTGTATAAAACAATTGCTATCCCCATACTCATTTATGGACGCGAGACGTGGACCATGAAAAAGAAAGATTTTCCCAGAATACAGACGTCTGAGATAAAGTTCTTGAGACAAGTCAAAGGTTGCACTACATTAGAAAAGATAAAAAGTGAGATAATTAGAAAAGAATTAGAAATATTCCCACTAATAAATAAAGTACAAGAATACAGGACCCGATGGTCTCATCATCTACATAGAATGAATAGTGACCGCGTCCCAAAACAAATATATTACCACAGACCTCATGGCAAAACGAATGTTGGCCGCCCAAGATGAAGATGGCATGCTGAAGACGGAACAGGAGACTCTCCTAATTCCTAAAGAGAGGATGATGATGATGATGATGACATGAACATTCAACGAAATATGAACACGCGAGAACAATGGTGAAACTTTGTCAAAAATGTTAATATTGTCATTTCTTTGTTTCTATTTTGTCAGAGACACAAAGCTCTGAGTCACATTGTCTGGCAACACACAGAGGAGCTGTTCCAAAACTTCGGTTGGAGGTGGCAATATTTCAAAGTGCAGTTGAAAATCAGTCCTTTAGAAACTTACAAACTTCAAAGAGTTTGAAGTTAATGTTTCTACGGTTTATTGTGCAGCTTCTGGATGTTCGTTAAAACGGATTTCTCTCTCCATTTACAAATATCGGTACACTTTTAAGAACGTCACCATTTGTTCGCACTCTGAAGAAGTGAAATGATTGTGATTGGCACGTGCTTAGTATTTGGCATTTTCGGGTGGGATTAATGCGACTTTTGCCAGCTAGTTATATTCCTAGGTCTGTTCCCTTCATTTATCATTCACGTTTGAGGGCGGGGAGACATGTGAAAAGTATTAGGAATTCCTTTCAACGTATCGAGCAGTTTTGACATACCTGAACTTTTCTTTCATCATTCAGCTATAAAAACTGAAACGATTGAAATGGAAAGCTACAGTTTTATTTTTGTTTCGACTTTTGATTGAACCCAGGATCGAACCATGGAAATCAAGGTCACTGGCCATCAGCCGCCCGAGGAATTAGAACTTTGTTCAGTTAGTAATTATTTCTAGTACAATATTGGCAAACCACATTTAAATACCAATCTTGGGGATTGTGATTGAAAACACTTTAAAATATTCTTAAGACAATCTCAAGGTCTTGAAAAAAACTTTACTTGAAATAATATCTTCACAGCTGTCCTACCTATATGACTTCCTATGAAATCGTGTGAAGTAGAGAAAAACTTATAACGATTACTTACATGTCGCGTTCCGGGTGGCGCCGTTGTGGGTCCCTCAACGTCACAGTGGAAACTAGCCCCTCGCTGCGATCACAGAGGCATGCTTATCAGGATTGATAATTAATTGATTGATTGATTAGTGACTCCGGGCTCGTCAGCTGCTATGGTCGTTAGTCCCGTAAGTGAGTGCATGTGTTAGCCTTGGACGTGGTGGTCATCTTCCCCCGCTGAGATTCGGCGTCGACCTACTGTCGGGTAGCGGAATTTTACACTACCAGGTATCTCCCTCCAGCCGGGACAAGCTGTAAGCTCCCATCCTGTCTCCCGGCATGTGTGGTAGTGTAGTGCATGTAAGTGTGTGTGGAAGCAAAGGGTGAGGATAGGAGAAGGAAGAGGGAGGAAAGATCGCCCGCGGTCCGTGACCCCGTTTGTTAGGGTACTGGTACGGCATTTACCGAGTATTGATCGTAGAAACAGCAAAAAAAAACAACTACCGATCAGAGCATCTCTTCGCTAGAATTCTCCTGTAGACGGTGATCGAACACAACCTAGCTATCTGGTAAATATGTACCAACTTAATGGTAGAGAGTAACATATTTACCAAGGCATATGATCACATCTTAAATAAATTAAAGAAAATTAAATAACTATTTGAATTCAAATAAATTTACGTAATTTGTTGTTAATGCATTAGTCCTCTTGGTCTAGATAGTCAATGTAGTTTGAAATCTTACCTTTTCAATTAATTGTAAGGCTACTATTTTCATATTGGTAACTTCCAGTAAGGTTTTTTTAATTCCTTTCCTCTATTGCCCCCCTGCATTCTCCATCTCCTTCTAATAGTCCTTCCTCGCCCACTCGTTGCTGATATCTCTCCCCCTCACCCCTCTCCTTCAACTGTGGGGAAAAAAACTCAAAACGACCCCAACCTCGTTCACTACTTCGTAGCCACTTGTGCTGAACAAGTCATGGTTGACTGGGACCTTTGGTCTTACATGTAAAAATTAGTGCGACTATGTGTCACCTTGAAATGTATTTGTTTGATTGCACAATAAGGATTTGAGTATTATTCAATTTTAGTACGATTGTTGAAATGAAGCCTCGAAAAAACCTCGCTGTACTTTGCACTAATGTTTCATTTGTTAATATTTATTTGTTATTAATTAAATTTTTAAATTGATCTATAATACATTTATTGTTTCACAGGCAAATACCTGACGAAGCGACACACAAATGTCACGAAACGCATTTTAAAAATGAAAAATATAAATGTTTCTCTATCACAACTAGTGTAGTATTTTGATTTACTTCTGTTGTTATACATGATTGGCTGATAGGTTCGAGAAAACTAATAAAAATTTGGAAATGTACTGAAAGGAAAAAAACAGAGAAGAAAAAAACACGAGTAGAAAGAGGAAGGCGGAGAAGAAACAAGTGGGAGGGAAAGAAGAGAAGAAGCGTAGTGAGAAAGAGAAGGAATCACATAGGGGAAAATAGAGGAAGAAGGTGGAGGCGGAGGGAAAATAAGGAAGAGAAAGGACAACAAGAAAAGTTGGAAAATAATCGAGGAATGTTCAAAATAGAAGAGATCCAAGGAGGAACAAGCACAAGGATATGAGAATAGGATGAGGAGTGAGAAGAGCATGAATAATGAGAGGAGGATGGGAGGAATGAGAGGAGGGTGATGAGGAATGAGAGGAGATGCAAAAGGATTAGAGGAGGAGGGGAAGAGAAGGGAGGAGTATGAGGAGTGAGAGAAGCGTGCGGGATCTATGGAATTGTGAGGCTCTGTGGAAGTGAATAGGATTAAGAGGAGGATGAGAAAAGAGAGAAGGAGGAAGGAGGAGAAGACGAGGAGGGAAAGAGAAAGGAGATGATAACAAAGGGCAAGGGAGAGGGGGAGGGGGAGAACGAGGGAGAGAAAGATAAGGAAGAAGATCTCTTTCTTCTCCTTGAGGGCGAAAAGGGGCAAAAGGTATAGGAGGCGGGGAATAAAATGTCGGAGGCGATGAAACCGGTGAAAGACGATGGCTGAAACTTGCGGCGACGAATGCAGGATCGACATGGAAGATGTAAGCAGCAGATGGAGGTGGAAGATGGTAAGCAGTGGAACAGTGCAATGGCAGGAGATGAAACGGTGAAGGTCGTGGCGGAGGCTGGGGTGAACGATGGCAGCAAAGGCGACGGATCCAGCTATGGTGGCGGAGGTGGTGGTGGCGATAGCGGTGGAGATAGCAAAGGCAAGGGGAAGGGCAATGTCAGTAGCTGTGCTACGGAAACAGTAGAGCCGGCGGCGGAATCCGTGGCGAGGGTGACGACAGTGTCGGTGGAGATAAAGGCAGTAGCGGCGGCAGAGGCAATGTGGAGGGTGGTGACAGTGGCGGTGATGATGGAGGCAGCAGTGAGGGCGGCGGCGGCAGCGGCGGAGGCAGTGGCGAGGGTGGTGACAGTGGCGGAGGTGACGGACGCAGTAGCGGCAACGACGGTAGCGGTGACGGAGGCGGTGGCGGTGGCGGTGGCGGCGACGTTGGCGGCGACGTGGGCGCCAGCGCCACCGCGGCCCGAAGCAAAAAGAAGGGAAAAAAAGATTTATCCGCGCCCGTGAATCGGCGGCTTTGTCCGTGGATAATGGCGCCCATTCTCCGGGATTTATCGTCGTTTATCGAGAGGCGGCGGCGGCGGGGGCGGCGGCGCCGTGCTGAGCGGCGGGAACCAGCGCAGAGCGGAGGCGATGTTGGTGGGCGGAAACAGCGGCGGTACGACTACGAAGAGGACTGTAAGGGAGGCTCTGTGGTAGCTGGAGAGATAGAGTCATTAGGGGCTCGGAGCAATTGAAGACAGTAGATGGCAAGTCTAGATGGAACCGAGTAAGCTGCATGAACTGTTGCAAAGGCGACGGAGATGTGAGAATGACGAAGGAGTTGAAAACCGTCGAATGAATTGGAAGGTGAGAAAACGTTATATTGGAGATAGAGAATGGTGAGAAAGAAACGAGATTGGTTGTGGAGGAAGAGGAATGAAGGCTGAGCACTACTGGTAAAACCATAGTACCGCGTGAATGAAGTTGGCATACCAGGATGTTGGATAAATGTGATTAAAAGGTTTCGTAGCTACAAGGATCTGGACTATGACGTGATGGATTGTGAGCTGACCAGAGAACTGAATGGAGGTGTTTTGAGAAGGCGACTGTAAATTAACGGGATGACGCTGTGCTGAGATGGAAGTTGGGCGCGAGAGGAACGTACGTAAGAAGTGGGTGTTGGGGTCATGGCAGCAACGAGCACGCGCGTCCGGACGGGGTGACGCCGAGGGCGACTCGTGCGGCGTACGGCGGGTATCGCTCGCGGGGGTGGGGTGGGGAGGGATGAGTGTGAGAGTGAGGGGAGGGGGCTGCGAAAGCAGAGGGGGGGAGGCTGCGAGGCCGGCGCGGAGAACGAGGCCGGTCGGCGGGCGTTCGTTAATTGAACTGCGCCGCATTACGCAAATGAGCTGCGCTGGCGGCTGCGCGACCAACTGCGCCTACGCCTCCCTCCTCCCCCTCCATCCCTCCTCCATCCACGACCTCCCCGCCCCCACTCACAGCGCACGCCGCGCAAAAAGAGCGACGGCGGCCGGTGGCGGTGGAGGCTGCGGTGGCGGTGGCGGCGGCGGCGGCGGTGGTGGCGGTGGCGGTGGCGGTGGCGGTGGCGGTGGCGGTGGCGGAGGCGGTGGCGGCGGCGGCGGCGGTAGCGGTGGCGGTGGCGGCGGCGGTGGCGGTGGGGGTGGCGGTGGCGGTGGCGGTGGCGGTGGCGGTGGCGGTGGCGGTGGCGGCGGCGGCGGCGACGGCTGCGGCGGCGGCGGCGGCGGCGGCGGCGGCGGCGGCGGCGGCGGTGGCGGTGGCGGTGGCGGTGGCGGTGGCGGTGGCGGTGGCGGTGGCGGTGGCGGTGGCGGCGGCGACGGCTGCGGCGGCGGCGGCGGCGGCGGCGGCGACGGCTGCGGCGGCGGCGGCGGCGGCGGCGGCGGCAGTGGCGGTGGCGGTGGCGGTGGCGGTGGCGGTGGCGGTGGCGGTGGCGGTGGCGGTGGCGGTGGCGGTGGCGGTGGCGGGTGCGGGGGCGTGGGCGGTGGCGGGGGCGGGGGCGGGGGCACGTTGGCGGCGGCGGCAGTGGTGGCGGCGGCGCTGGCGGGGCCGGTGGCGGTGATGGCGGTGATGGTGGTGGCGGTGGTGGCGGTGGTGGCGGTGGTGGTGGTGGTGGCGTAGGTGGCGGTCGCGGCGGTGACTGAGGCGGCGGAAGCGGCGGCGGCGGTGGCGTGGCGGTGGTGGTAGTGGTGGTAGTGGTGGCGGTGGCGGTAGTGGTGGCGGTGGTGGTGGAGGCGGTGCGGGGAAGAGAGTGGGGGAGAGAGACGGGCAGCTAAAGTCAGCCATACCAACGCAAGAGCGGATTTGCTGTGCTCAACCAACTAGGTGACGAACGCTCATGCTAATAGTTTCCAGGAATTGCTTTCGGTCTGCTACACGGATTTATTTTTTTCCGGTAAAACATTTCGGTTAATGAAATTATTAGGTGCGTTAGGAATTAGTAGGTATTTGGAGGGCAGGATGCAGGGTAAAAAGCAAGAGAACGATAGGGGGTGGAAAGGAGGTAATGAGTAGAGAGAGTATGTGGAAGAGTGAGGGAAGAATGATAACGACGAATAGGATGAGGCAAAGAAAAAGGAGAACAAGTAGATTGCGGGTGGTGACGAAATCAATCGGCGGTGGACAAGAGCAACTGATCTCTCTGCAGGAAAAAGTTGCGGGAAATATCGGCGGGCTCGACCAAGTGAAACGTCGACAGACGGATGTAACGAAGGTACATTTTACTGTGTCTCACACGCTAGATACCGGCGTCTGGTACACAACACGATAAAATGCGCAAAACGAAAGTTTTAACTTGCGAGTTAAACACCGCATACGTTGTACTACATGTAAAATAAAATTAGAGCAACTATTCAGATGACTACTGAACAAAGTTCACTCTGTTGAACAGTAAGATACTTATGACTGTTATTTAAATTAATGCATTATATCTAAAATAAAATTAAGGATTCGTTTTGATAGATGTCTATTGGAAACTATGAGAATAATGAAAACGAAATCTTTAATTTTCTGTGAGTGGAGAGTACACAAAATATTTTTACAAAATAATTCAAATTTAATGGTTTGATGCATTCTATCACTTGACATGTCACGATATCCCCTTGAAAAAATTCTTTAGTTCCGTCTCCATTGACGCTTCCGTCCCCGTCCTCTTCACCATCTGTGAGTTCCTTGTGAGCGCAGGGGCGCCGCGCGGTCGCGTTGCGTCGAGGCCATGAGAAGGGGACGCTCCCTAGCTCTCCTCCATCTATCCTTTCTCATTCTCCTCATCCTCTTATTCATCCTCACCCACTTCTTATTCCTCTCCACCCTCCTCTTATTCCTCCTCACCCTCTTCTTACTCTTCCGCATCCTCTCATTCCTCGCCACCATCTTCTCATTCTTTATATTCCTCCCACTCCTGCTCCTCCTCCTCCTCTGGCTCCATGGCCCCCTTCTCGACCAGCCACTGCGCCCCACCCACCAACTCATCCGCCTGCCCACTCAATCAATACCACCGCCCACCGCCCCCGCTCCGTCACCCTCCTTCCTTTCCCGCAACCCTGCACCCCAACCCCGCCCTTCCACGCGGGGGGGAATCATGACCGTGTAGGTGTGCATGGATTACTGTAGAGAGTTGCAGGCGACCACCCGAACACTGGGTTTGACGACGGCACCCACGTCGTTAGATTCAAGGTGGAGGCAGTGAGTAGGCGATGCTCTAAGCTGTGTTGCTGGGTTCGCCCGGTGACCCACCATTGGGGTCCCTGGCGCGTCGACCGAGGGGCGGGATTGGGCGAAGGACGTTCTCCGGAATGCTCCGGATCCCACATGTAGAAATTCAGATGGGGACCATGAACCCCTCTGTCAGGTTGCCTAAGTTCCGGCGAGACTCACGTCGATTACAAACATGATTGCAGTGACGAGATGGGAAGGGTTCCCCAAGCCGCCCGGGCCTTAGTTCGGGTAGCCTCCTGTATGGCCTGGTCGTGGCAGTGGCCCCGTTCTCTGGGCGTAGAGGAGTGACTTTTCCCGATGCGTTGGGCGCAGCGCTTTAATTCCACTCCTGCACCGATCGGGAAAGCCGGTAGCCATGAACTGGGAAGACGGATCTGAGCTGGCAAGACGAGCCCTGAGCTGGCAAGATGGCTTCAAGATCCAGGCATTCAATGGGAAGATTACCGACAGGGTAAATTGAGTTCTGGCGGGGCGCAGGTACCAGCGTGACAGCGCACTTGTGCGTTGACGGACGGTGCGGATAGGGGCTAATTCCTACGCCCCAATCCCAGGGAGAATTCCTCCGAGTAAAAGACAAGTGTGAGGTAGGCGCATGGCAGACAAATATCCGATCACTACACTTCGCCCTCCACCCTCCCCAAAATACCGGCTCTTATCCCACGCCCTTTGCTTCATGACTATGCCCTCCACTGGCATCTTTACCCAGTACGTACGATCTCACCCCCTTCCCCGCATTTCACCCCTTTACCCTCTCGCCCCGTGCTCGTCCTCTGTCTACTGCCCGTGCCATTAGACGGTCCTTTCTCTCCCACGATCCCTACCCCTCAGTACGCGTCGCCATCCACCATCACCCAAAACATTTGTGTCAAGGTCTTTACTGGTGGCAGTGGTACACGTCCTGGCACCGTAGCATGCAATGAGCTTCTGTGCGCCACTAGCGTCGGGAAAAGTAACCCCGCCGTTTTACAATAGATATGTCGTTGTCTCTGTGGCGGGGTAATGATCTGCATGAAGGGGCGATTTTGTCGTGACACGTGTGCCAACGAACTCCGGCTCGTGGCATGGATTTTGACACTGGCCCAAATGAAGGGTTCCGCCCACTCTCTCTGCTCGTCCCCGCCTCCCCGTCCCCGTCCACGTCTCTGATGTTGCCGCCCCTACGCCCCCAATTTTCACCGTTTCGCCCTCCGCAGCGACCCTCATCAGGAGATCCTAGAGTTCGGTGACCGCTTTTCGATTCTAACTTTAGTGCTAGGTCGAATTCCCTTGCTGCCTGGACGGTAATTTTAGAGGCCGACAGCTCTGATCGACATTTTCCCGTGGTTTCTCCGATCAATACCGCGCGAATACTGGTTTAACATCCTAACAAACGGGACACGGAGCGTCCGCGATCTTTCAATTCTCTACTTTTCACTAAGCTCCAAAACACACCTCTCCTCTTACAAATACACTTACATGAACAACATGATCTGGTATATCGGGAGACCAGTCTGGAGATTGGCGATTGTCCCGGCTGGAGCAGTGCTCCACTAGTGATGATACCTGGAGTATAAATAGCACGTGATCCGACCGCGTGTAAGTTGGCTCAGGATATCATCGAGTATAGAAAGAAAATCGCCACCTCGCGGGATAAAAAATCTCTACTCTAATGGAACTAACGATCAAAGCAGTTGATGAACTCGGGAGCAATCAATCCACCCTGGTAATCCATTGTCGCTCTCCATTTTCTCGCAAATGTCGCTCATAGCGCACGCCCTCTACCCAGTCCTGTCCATGCCCACCACCCGCATCACTGCCCTCGCTCTTTGCCCGTGCCCATGACCACCACCTGCACCCCTGCTATTGCCTATCGGCCGTGCTCATGCCCACCACTTGCATCCCTGTCCTCGCTCTTCGCCCGTGCCCCTGCCCACCGCCTGCATCCGTGCCCTCGCTCTTCGGCCATGCCCATGCCCACCACCTGCATCCGTGCCCTCGATCATCGGCTGTGCCCGTGCCCACCACCTGCATCCCTCCCCTCGCTCGACGGGTGACGCCCTATGCCCACGTCATTCGACCTCTTCCTCTCTTTCCACTAACGTTCTCCGCCACCACTTCCGCATCTCCACCTCTTTCTCTTTCGCCTTCTTTAACCTGTTCCCTCCACCAAACGCACAGCTTCACTCACCCTCCGCCAAAACGAACCTTACCCCTTCTGCTCCGCATTCCTCCCCCCTTGCGCTTTCGCTCCCGCCAGAGTCTCTGTCCGGGAGGTGTCACGAGGATGACTCTGATACCTGCGTAGCGGCCATCGTCTCGTGAAACTTCAGCAGCGTAGTCTCAATGAATGCGAGAAATGAGTTGCAAAGACACGTTTTCAGCTCTTTTAACACTTTTTGTTAAAATATTTTTCTATTCCTCTCTGTTCCTTTAGTACCTTTCATTGTTTCATGTTTTTTTCGGTAGAAATCTGTCACCTCTGTGGATGTGACAGGCCGAGAAACATCCCTTAGGCAGCTTCGCTTCGATACTGAGATTATTGAACTCTCTTAGAACTGATGATATTGCAAGCAAAATTGCACACATTTGCATGAATCCACCTTCCCGTGGATCTGAGAATCTTTCGAATTTTTCTCCACGGCCTCAAAAAGCATTCTTCTTCTTCTTCACGTAGGTTCCTCTATCATAATACTTCGTTGCTAGGAGAAGGCAACTGACAACGGTAACCCGCGATGTTACACCACCTTGTCCGCCTCCGTCTGTAGCCTCGCCCCGTGCTCTCAAACTTGACCGACGCGCCAAGACACGACCGGGAAGACACGGAGACACCGACCGACATCGAGGTACGACCGAATCGTGCGAAAGGTGAAAGGTAAGAGGGGGCACTGCAAGTGGAAATGTAGGTCAGTGCTGTATCTCCCTTAGAACGAGGGAGGAACACTGCAGGGATGAAAACAAGCACAATAGTTACAGGACTAACGTTCATAACCGTTTACGCGGTCAGTTACACAAAATCATCCTTCTAGTCGCCTCCTCCGCTTCCTTCACCGCAAAGACTTATTCTTCTGCCCCTCCCCACCGTCCACAGTCACCCGTCTCCTTGTCCGTCTGCGTCCCTAGCCTCGTCCCTGGCTTTCTCTCGTCCACCACCGCCGGCGCAGCAACACAAGAGAGGATCGCGTGGAGTGAACTGTAAGAGGGGAAATACACAAGCCGACGTGTAGGTTTGGGCCGTATATCACGTCCCAACGGGGAAGTAACATCGTCACCTGCCGGGATGTACCATGCACAACAGTTACGGGATTAATGACCATAACCATTCAATACTTGAAGCCTCCTCGTTCGTCACCGCAAAGCCTTCTCTTTCCTCTCCCTCCCCTCCCTCCACTCTCTCCAGCGTTCTCGTCCGCCTGCGTCCTCGGGCCTCGTCTCTGTCCTTCTCTCGTCTCCCGCCGCCGCCACAGCAGCACAAGAGCGGATCGCGCGGACTGAATTATGAGAGAGGAAACACCGCAAACCGAAGCGTTGATCCGGTCTGTACCTCTCATTCGAAAGAGGAACACTGACACAGGGATGAAAACATGCACAATAGTTAAGGGACCAACGTCCATAACCGCTTACGCGCCGTCACACAAAATCGATCCTTTTATTCAACTCCTCCTTTTTCAACACCACTAAGCCTTCTTCTCCTCCCTCCCCACCGTCCACAGTTACCCTCCTGCTGGTCCGCCTGCGTCCCTAGCCTCGTCCCTGTCTTCCTCCCGTGTCCCGCCCGCGCCGTCACCGCCGCCGCAGCAGCAGCACAAGAGCGGATCGCGCGGAGCTGCGCGCCCTCGAGCACGGCGGGCGGGCAGTTGGGCGCGCCACTTGACTCCAGGCGAGGCGCCTTTGTGCGGGGCCGGGGCGGGGCGGAGGCTGCAGGGACGCCTCGGGCTGTCGATGCGACGCTCTATTGGCGAGGCGCGAGAAAGAGCACGGCCCGCCCAGGAGGACGAAGGAGTGAGTGGCTGGGAAGAAATGGTAAGAAAAGAAACCAAAAGATTCATTATTTGTGACTCCTAGGACGTAAACTGCCAAGGTCACTAGTCCAGTCAGTGAAGTGCATGTTTTCCCTAGGGAGGTGGCGGTGATCTTGCCTCGCTGGATGGCGAGCTCCGACGCCGTCCTGCCGGTCGGCTTGCGGGTTTTTTCCTAAACCAGCGAGGCTCCGCTCCAGCCGAGACAAGGTCTAAGCTTCTGACCGGTCTACCGTCATGTGTGGTAGGGTAGTGCATGTGAGTGTGTGTGTAAATGGGAGTGAGGATAGGACAAGGAAGAGGAACGAAATATCGCGCGCGGTCAGTAACCTGTTCGTTAGCGTACTGCTCCGGCATTCGCCTGGTATTGATCGGAGAAACCACGAAAAACTACCGATCGGAACAGTCGGCCGTTATAATTCTCGTCCAGACGACAAAACTCGACTTCGCTATCTGGCTAGTGTTGAAAATCCTGCTACCGGGACTCGAACCTAAAGAACTCCCGGTCAGACGCACTGCAGTGGCAGCAGACTATGAACCACCTGAGCCACCTCTCCCAGTGGGAAAAGGAAACCAAAAAATTACTCGGAAAATGAATAATACAAAGAAATGCGAAAGGTAAGAAAGAATACAAAATGGGAAAGTCAACAGACAACGAGAGGAAAATAAAATAAAGGGAATGCAAAGAAAATAATATATTTACGTGCGGGATTTTTACAAACTAAATTTTAAAAATAAAATACTTAATATCAAAGAAAGTTGCTATTCACAAGTAGTTCGTGAATATTGTAACAATAAAATTAATGTATCCTTGTTCGTAATGTCAGAGGGAAAATCGAATCTTCACGTGACAGCCGCACGTATCAACAGAACTTTATTCTTTGCGTAGTCTATATTTAACGTTCTTCAAATTTCTTGTTTTTCCTCTTTCTGTTTTTCTGGCACTCATAAATGCAATATTACAATCTAAACAAATATGGTGTAAATTATTGTTATGAAAAATAATGTAGTTATTGTGTCTCCATATTTTTCGTTTAATAATTTTTTGGTAAACTTTATGATCCATGAAAATATTATGATTATTTATGAACCATAATACAATTATGATCCACGTTCAATTAATAAACTGCATGTAATCAAGTTGTAACTGCAAATACACGGTTTCCAAAGCTTGTAGACTTACTGATTATTTTATTTAATAGTAACAATTGCGTACTCTAAAATCTGATTCACACCGATTATGTGTCTCGCCGCAGTATTTTACAAATTTACCTTTTAAAAACCACACAAATTATTCTTTACTCGAACAACTCACTCCAACAAATCTAGTTACGCCGAAACTAGACACGTTGCGTTGCTCGATAAAACAACCTTTTGAAAACATTTGGAAATCGTTCATCTACTGCCTTGTTTGATGCAAATACACAGCTGTGACGGACGCGTGCGTATCTGCCTCGCGTTATTTGCGAGCAATGCCAGCGCAGGCGAGGATAACGCGCCGCGTGGGGCCGTGTTTGACCTGCGCATTCGAATGGAATGCGCAACGGCTGTTGTGTTCGCGAATAATATATTATGCATGCAGAGCTTTGACATGCAGGTGAACAAAGCGATGACAACCGAGAGGTATCTACGATCATGAGGGCTGAAATCTCGGTGACCTTAACGGACATTTCTGGGAATTTACTCGCGAATTCCGGAACCAGTTTTTCCTGGTAACTATAATGTAATGTATGTAGGTTTTAAGGTAGAGTGATTCCCTAATGAGAATGTGACTAGAGCTCCTACGTGTTCATTTAAGAAAATTCATTTAACATCAATCAAATTAACAACAAAATAAAATAAAATTCTAAGTTGATGAGAAATGAAGTTTTTAGACAACCACTGATCAAAAACGGTTCTTTCAGGGAGCGTAGCTTGCTAAAATTTCAATTTTTAGCACTAGCACTAAACCTGAGACAATGCTGAAGTGTTGTCTTGAAACTGTGAATGCAATTAAGAAAGCAAAATCATTGTCTCTACATAATAGCTTCTGAGCTTAATGTATCATTAAGTACGAAGCGCGTTCATAAAGTAAGGGCCGTTTGCTTATATATAAATATTGGCGCTTCGAAGCACAGTTTTACTACTGCAACGCCATCTACTGACTCATTGCGAAGCTACAGCGTCATTTGTTTTGATTCTGCAGTCGTATTGTTGTCCGTGAATGCAAAGAACAATGGCCGCGAAAATCGTTGATCCCGCCAACTGTGAAGTGCGCTCTGTGATTCGTTTCTTATGTGCAAAAGGATCGTCGGCTGCTGAAATTCATCGGGAGTTATGCCTGGTTTACGGACCTACAGTTATGAGTGAAGGAAAGGTTAGACAATGGTGCCGTGATTTTAAAAATGGACGAACAAATGTCCATGACGAAGAGCGGAGTGGCAGGCCCAGTATCCAGACCGATGAAATCGTTTCACAAGTGGACCAAACACTGCGATCTGATCGTCGATTGACGATTAGTGGTCTGGCTGACAAATTTCCTCAACTTGGACGCACTACTGTTTACAATATTGTCACAGAAAAACCTCTCATACCGCAAATTGTGTGCAAGGTGGGTACCACAAATGCTCACCGACCACCACAAAGAGCAAAGAATGTCTAGTGGACGAAAGTTTTTGGCCCGTTATCAACAAGATGGAGATGATTTGTTTTCTCACATTGTTACTGGGGATGAGACGTGGGTATCCTACGCCAGCCCAGAAACAAAACTGCAATCGATGCAGTAGCGACACTCATCTTCACCAAAACCGAAAAAGTTTAAGCAAACTCAGTACACAAGTCGAAAATTGATGGCTATAGTTTTCTGGGACAAAGACGGTGTTCTTTTGGTTGAGTTCATGGAACGTGGGACAACAATTACAGCTGACGTGTACTGCAAAATGCTCAAAAAATTGAGACGTGCGATCCAAAAGAAACGCCGCGGGAAACTGTCATCTGGCATAATCCTCCTCCACAATAACGCGCGTCCTCACACTGCTGCCAAAACCAATGAGAAAATTCAAGATTTTCGTTGGGAACTTTTTGACCACCCACCGTACAGTCCCGACCTTGCACCTAGCGACTACTTCCTCTTCTTGCATTTTAAACAGTGGCTCGGTGGACAACGTTTTGAAACCGAAGAGGGACTCAAAAACGCCGTTGTCAACTGGTTCAACTCTCAGGCGGCAAGCTTCTATGCAGAGGGGTTAAAGAAGCTGGTGCAGCGGTACGAAAAATGCTTAAAAGTGAACGGCGATTATGTAGAGAAGTAAAGTAAGATTGTACCTAACTAAATATGACGATAAAATTAGTTTCTTATGAGTACATTTTTTTCTGTGACCAAACGGCCCTTACTTTATGAACGCGCCTCGTAATTTGTATAAAATAAAATGAAATTCAGAAAGGCTGTTTAAAAAATGTATGACAGACGTGGGAAAACTTAAAAAATTAATGTTACATAAAATGCCACTTTTAACTCTCCTATAATAAATAACTATTCTATCAGTAAAAAACATAAGACGTTTAATGGTTTAATGCAACTAGATCTTCAGATGGAGGTTCTCTTTTAAAGGAAATTGTTTTAAAAATTGAATCTAACCAACACAAAATTAGTAAAAACTAAGGATGCTACAGAACGGCAAAGACTTTCTCGTAATAGTCAGTCTCTATTATGTTGCGTCTCAGGTTGCGGGCTCTTAGGTTTCGCCCCATCCTTTGTCCAGCTACTGTCTACTGGCACCCAAAAGATTTTTTTCTTTTTAGTTTTACGGTCCCCAAATGGAACTGAAAGTAACTTTAAAATATCAAAGAAGAGTAAACCTTCCACCAATATGCGAGTTTTCAATGAAAACATTGGAGCCATTTTAAGAATATGTTGATGGAGCTTTTTGAAAGTACCCAAATTTGAGCTCATATTCAAACAAAACTTTTGAGATTTTAGAGAAACTTAATTAGAAATTGAAACAGTTTTATTAACAATTAAAATTATACAAATATTGATGATGTGAGGGATATTTAAAAATAATATGTGAAATTTTTGAAAAATCAAAAGAATACTGTGACGTACTAGACAAGAATAACACAGACGACTGTTTCTGTTTGATATTTACAATGTATTTACAATTATAATACAAAGATTATTACACAAAATTTAACCCCTTGGCAACCTTTCAATTCCCTTAGCCGCGAAACCCCGCGACCGTCCCTAGGCCTAGCCCAGTACCACTGCTCGGGAGCAGGAAAAAGCAACGCGAAGTACGAAGCTGTCGGACATAGAGTCCCGTAACTACAGAAGTTACATGGCCTGACGCCAAAACCGATCTTCCACCTGAAGATCACGTGCAAAGATAGCACTGGAGATACCACCCGTCTTTCGACACCCTGCGTATCCCGCGAGGCGCGTGTCGGCGCAGCCTTAAGTATCCGTCGGCTCGCCCCCACTCTACAAGCGGCGGGCGTCATTCGGCTCGCTGGCCAGCCCTCTCCAGGGCGCAACCGACATCACCCAGACTCGCGCCCGCGCGCGCCCTGTTCTCCCCGTTATTTTGGTGCCGGGATTTCCCTGCCCGGCGCGTGCCGGCGAGGCGCCGCCGCGTTCCACCCCCATCCCCCTTCCGGCTTAGGACAGGACTTCCCGAAGCGGCCCGCCGCAGCGGCGCGCTACCCCGCGACGCCACAATACATCAAAAAGGCGTAAGGTATGTGTGAAGGTAATATCGTCATGTTAAGCGCCTCAAGTTTTCCTGTTTATATATTTCAACATTTGGCGAAGTTAACAGCATCATGATGAAATTTAATACTTTTTCTTCAAGTTGAAATAACTACATCACAAAAAAAGTGATTCAGGAATATTTTGTTGTTTTACAAAATCATTGTAATGTGAAGGTAATATGCCCACATGCTGGTTTTGTGGCCATTGCCAAACTGTTTCTTGCAGCATGACCATAGAATGAAGCCTAGCTACACTAATGTATAATATAATACTACATATCTAGGAATAATCTTGAAAACGTTTTATATTGTTTATTTTGATGTAGTTTCATTTAATTACTATGCAGATGTAAACGTTCAGAACCAATGAAAATGCGATCAAGGAATTACTATACATGTCTCTGAATTCAGAAAATTAGCCCTCAGGAATAAGTTTTGGCAACATTGCTAATAAGTCGTGGTCAAACAGGTAGAATTTCGTTTTCTTGCCTATTGTATCGAGCATTAAGAGATCTGTTAGCATGGAATGTGGCTTGGATGTGACTGCTTGTTGTTTTAGATTCGTGAAGGTTTGTAGGTAGTCTTAATTCAGAAGAATAAATGCTTCGTAACTGTGTAAACAGCCCAAATTCGTTTAGTTACATCCGCAGAGAATCAGCTCTGAAATCGCAAAAATGGAACCTTAATCCTTTGATAATCGGAAGTGTTACATTTCGGGTGTAAGGTTGGCGACCAGAATAAGAAATAGGAGCCCCCCTTGTATGCTGTGTTGTGATGCTGATTAAAAGGTTAACGACATATGTCCTTGTGACAGTGTGAGTTTTTAAACGCGAGTAAAAGGATGGATTCTTCTTTCCCCTTGTACGAAAGTGAGTGTTTTTCGTGATCGCCAAGTAGTTTTTTCAAAATATTACTCCAGGAAAGGTGACAACTTTTTGTAATGATATCGAATCCGTTATGAAGGCTCTTGGTCATAATTTCAATGCAACTGAATGACGCTTGTTCATATTGCAGCGTCGTGGCCCGCTAAAACACGGAGACAAACACGTGGCTAACGGCGGGCGTCGCCTGATGTTTAACAAAGGCTGTATCTAAGCGGCGATGACGCACCGGGACTTTCCGTTCAAGTGTGAACGCGACGGTAGGGTGGAGGCAATGGTGGAGACGGGTAGCGCCGAAGGGCCTATATAAGATCATGACAACAATGCCTCGATCTTCTTGATTCCCGGCAGCGTCGGCGGCAGGTTGTGCGTGAGTTTGTGTTAGTGGTGCACGAGGGTAAGGGACCGGTAATTCATTGTCGTAACTACCGAGACATGTAATTGGTCTCAAGGTAGAGCGGTGCTCCGCACAGGGGAATATTGGTCGTATGTTGCGGTGTGGTAGCCGTTCAGTAAAATATGAATCCTAGCTGTGGGTTCTATTCAGTTAGTTAATTGTAAGCAGTGCAATTGGTTATTGGTGACTACGGCCTAGATTACGAATAAACTTACTGTTCTTACAACGCACTCTCGTCTGTGTTCTGATTACACCCGTAAGACCCCACAATATATTCTAGCCAAATAGGTCTGACAACAGTACTTCTCCGAATAAATTTCCTTCTGTTTCGATTGTTCAAGCAGGTAACCTGAAAGAGACATATGACAAATTTAATTTGCCACCGGTCAAATATGATAAATTCAGATGGAATACATGTGAAGGCCTTAGATAACGGCAATTCTGTTCGGCATGCAGCTCGGTTACACAAAACGGTACTACTTTTTATTTGAGTTGGAGAGCAGAGACATCAAAAATCACTATCGTGGGGAAAAATGCCTTCTCGGATTGAGCTACAGCCTGGACAGATAAATGTGAACACTCTTCTTGTTGACCCCAAAAATGTGTACTTGCCTCTACTGCATATTAAATTGGGTCTCGTCAAAAACTTTGTGAAAGCCATGGACAAAAGTCACGTGGATTCATGTATTTGCAAAAGAAGTTCCCAAAGTTCGGTAAAGGAAGGAATATTCGTAGAACCGCAAATTAGAAAATTAATGACTGATGAAAATTTTCTTCGCTTGTAGAGTAATGTTGAAAAAATCATGCTGTCTTTCACAAGCGTCTTAAAATCTTTTTGAGGCAACCATAAGACAGAGAACTATCGCGATTTTGTACATGAACTATTGAGATTATACCACCGTATGGGACGTAAAATGTCACAAACTACATTTTTTTTAATGATCATTCGGCCTACTTTCTGGATAATCTCGGCGCCGTTAGTGACGAACATGACAAAGGGTTCCACCGGGATATTTCTCAAATGGAAAGTGTTATCAAGTAACAATTGGAGGGATGCAATGTTGTCCGACTACTGCTGGGCGTTAAGAAGACACGTTCCTGCGGCAAAGTATCGCAATAAATCGTAAACAAAATATTTTTAGTTATGTTTCTTCATTTTTCTTAACAGTTATATTGTTGTGATTTTACTGTACCTATTTGGATCTGTTGTTATCAGAGCGTGCTATTTTGCCAGATACATATAATATATAAGGAGACACACGCATTTACAGAAACGATCACATGAAAACTGAGACCGCTACAGGAATTCTGAAATTATATCTGGAATAAGAGATATTATCTTTTACAAACTGTGGGTTTTGTTTTTGTTACAGAAAAAGAGACCAGTTTTTGTAGACCAGTGTTGTGGGATACATCTGTAAAATGAAGGGTAACTTTTAAAATAAAGGTATGGCAAAAATGTGAGAAACAAATGACTCATCTATAATACTCTGCATCACAATGCATCAAATAATTGAAAAAAATTAGAATTCCAGCAAGCAAAATACGATAAATTACATTTTATACTAAAGGAGAAATAAGTTAAGAAATATTTTGCTCCCATTTACGCTATTTAAAGATATTTTAGCAAAAGATAGAACTTTTCTTATATTTTAATAAAACATTTTTCTAAATAGTAAAAATATTAATTGAATTTTTGTAATCATTTTGTAAATATTTTAATAAACAGAACAAATTTTGAGTCCATATTTGAAATTACTATTTTATGAAATAAAATTGGAATTCCTTGTTTATGAAATAAATTTCACTCGCCACTGAATAACGTCAGTGTGTTTGATAGTATTCCAGTAATTTCCACAGCTTGTGTCCTTAAATTTAGATCTGAGCAGATTGAAAAGCAGGCAATACGAATATGACATTGACTATTTGTATTCCAAATAGCGCAGCAGCGGACATCGTAAAGGATAGAGAGCAACGACCTCAAAGTCGCACTCTGGATGAATGCATTAGGATTCCAGCCAGAAAACAAATTAACGCAGCAGTCGAATGCCAATTCAGATATGCATACACATACATTTCATAGAAGATCGCCAATGAATGTTTTTAAAAGTTCACATTTGTAGAACAATCGTGAACGGCTTTACCACACCATCCCTATTTTACCTCAAAGAGATGCCAAAATACCCTTGTGTGGGCGAATACTCTCGCATTCATTTCCGAAGGCAGCGCGCTCTGTTAAACGAACTGCTAACAAATGGCTGTTGAATACGAAATTGATATTACTCCTGCAATTCAGTTACTGAAATACTTCCATAGAAAGGTAAATGCACACGTTGGAGTGCGAAAGAAAGGAGTTATATAGAAACGTGATTTAATGAATGAAATTCAATTTAGTGTGGTTTGGTCACTGTGACACGGGTAGAAAATTGGGCGCACATCCAGCGACTGTTTCCATGAAACACTCTTCAATTATTTTTCTGGGATGCAATTAAGCTTGTGAATACACTTTTATAACTAAGTAATTTGTATACAGCGATGTGAACAACACTTTTGATGCAACGCCCTTCTTTGAATATTTTTTCTCTCGCACGTTGTGAGGAAAAAATGTTGGAAAAATTAATTCACTCAATGCAATCCATTTACATTGTAATCTGAATCTCTACCTCACATTACTTCTATCTTCTTTTAAATTTTTATTACAGGATTTTTATTAAAAGAAAAGTATCAATTTCTTACACATGACGAAAGAAAGAAAAATAAAAGAAGTCTACACAGGCAGTCTCCTCAGAAATCTTTTAATGAAAAAGGATAAACTACACAGGATGAGGAGCTACAACACATACATAATCGAATACTCGTAAGGATTACTTAAAATTATAATACTGCAACGATTGAAAATTTTTCACGACATGAAACACGGGATATTAAATCGCAGGATATAAAACAAGGGATATCGCATCTTTAATTTTTGAAAGTTAAGCATGCACTGTCAGAAATTTCCGCATTACTTTTAATGTAAAAGTACATTAAAGAATCATGCACGTAAATGAATTTTAATGTACACGTAAAGTAACTTTAAAGTACGTGTGCATTAACTGTAATGTACGTGTACAATTAAATTTACTGTATGCGTGTACATTAAATTTACCGTACGTGAAAAATTAAATTCAATTTACGTACATGATACTTACTTTAATGTACTTTTACAATGAAATTACTGTATGTGTGCATGAAATTTACTGTACAGGTACTAACTTCAATATTTAATTTTTTTTCAAATAATTGTCATCCCAACTGGGATTCAAACCCGTCTCTCCTGGTTTACGCCCACTTGCTCTAACCACTATCCTATTGAGACAATCAATTCTTTGAATATGTTCTTAGGCCTGATGAATTGCCCGTTGGGATTAATGCAATTGTCACATTTTTGGACTCGTTTACGTTCGGAAATATGTCCAGCAGATGAAAAGAATACTGAGTTCTGATCTTGGTACTGAGTAACAAATGTATTTTAATATTTAAATTTGTTCAAAGAATAGTCACCCCGACCGGGATTCGAATCCGGGACTTCTGGTTTACGCGCAGGTGCTCTAACCACTGAGCTATTGCGTCATCCAATTGCTTCAACAGGTTCTTAGGCCTAATGTACTGCCCGCTATTATATGTATAATATATTCTTTACGTCTACGTAACATATTTGTATATTATTTATAATTGTCACTACTTTTTCACCTGTTTTGGACGCGTTTACGCTCAGAAATATGTTTCGTAGCCGTAAAGAGTACTAAATTCTGACATTGTTACAGTGACAATTCTTCCAAATTCGCATTTCATTCCAAATTCGCAAATTCTTCATTCCAAATTCGCAGTTACATATTGAACTTGGCATTAAACGCATCCCCGTCCACTTCTCCCTCTTAACCGCAAAATTCTATCCCAAAATATTAAAGATTCCTTCCGCCATTCACTTTCATTTAGGTAAGCAAAATCCTCATCGCAAACGATTAAAAAGAAAGCTTCCAAGAGAATTTTTCGATCCCCCATAGACTAGAACCGATGAGTCTTTTCTCATGACAAATCATGTAAGCACGCGATTGCATTATATTTAAAACTAGAATATTGTCTCTAGTATATCAGATTATTGATGTATGTATCTCTTACTATTGTATATGCGGCTGCAGAGGGCCAATGGCCAACCTAGAATAAATTTTTAAAAAAGTGACAATTTTTTAAAAAGAATGTAAATATTTTCGGAGAATTTGAAAAAATTGTTAACTAAAAAATTAGCGTACTATGTACATCGCTACAATTTTATTATAAAGATTTTTACAATTTTATTTGTTATCAATTTGAATGTAAATACGAATTTTAAACATTTATATTTTTTGTATACATGTTGAAAATATATTTTAAATTTATTATACGTAAGTTCAAATAGCAGAAGAAAATATTTCCAAAACCTACACTGATTTTAATTTAAACATTAAATTTAATGTACAACACATTAATATAGGTTTAATTTACAAGGTACATAACGTTTAATGTAGTCCTACATTAAATCTACATTGATTTTAATTTTAACATTAAATTTAATTCACAAACACATTAAAATCACTTTAACGTACACGGTACATTAAATTTAATGTACTGCAGTACATTAAATCTACATTGATTTTAATTTACACAATATATTTAATATACATGTACATTAATATCGCTTTAATGTACACTGTACATTAAATTTAATGTGAAAAAGTGCATTAAACTGCAATTTAATGTAATTTCTGACAGTGTGTTCAATGAAAATGAAACTTGTGCCACTGAATTACGTGTATTATAGTATACTCAAGGAGAGATGAGAATAATATTTAAGTCGTTTGAGAAAATCTTTTTGTAATTTTGAAAACATGTAACCATTTCACTTAAATTATGCAAATCTACTCGTATTTAAAATTAAAGAACATGAAATGATTTAACTTTTGGCGCTGATACGTTGAATCGAGCATACTGTTTTTTTTAGTTAATTTTTTTAGCTCCTAATTCATTGGAATTTTGACATGATGCACATAACCGTGAAGTAAACAATTAGTACATGCGTATCATAATCACTGTCGTAAACTTCGTATGTTTTAGACACATAGTCTATTAGTTTATTAAACTTATGTTAAACGGTTATAAATTAAACGGATGTCCTGCCTATCTCATTACGATAGCTCAATGGAGTTTGATTTCCAGATAACTTTTCTCAAATTTTGTCGATATCTAAAGGCGCCAACTAACAGAGGAAAAATACCGAGTGCAATGTCAATGCTAAACTGTGCTTACAGTTACATAATTTTCACTTGTGAGACAGCTCATTAGACGATTAACTAGATAGAAGTGTTGTTCTGTGAACCCGACTTGTTTAAACTATGCTTTGACTGTTCAAACGACTGTCTACCCCTGCAGGAAATGGAAACCTGTTTTCATTGTTTCTTAACCTAAATGCCTCATCTTTTTTATCCAAAACATAGAAATAGATAGCGAAGCGCTGCGAGCACTATTGTGGCACGTCAGCGAGATTTAAGTAAAGAACAGACGGAAACGCAGGACTTGAAGAAGTAGGAGGGCAATGAGTTAATGATTTAATATTCAATAATGTACTGCATTAGAAACAAAAATATCTAGCCTCATTACTGAAGGTGTAGAACAGGTACGAAAAGAAATTGAACTTTCGATATTTTGAGAAGTTCAAAACATTGAATGATATTCAAACTTTATCATATTTATAAGCGTACTTCCCTGTATTTGTGGAAACTACTTTTTGAACAGTTTTTTGAGACATTTTGAAATGTTCTAACACATTTCATATGGAGTATGCCCAAAAATTAAAATAGCTGTTTTGCATTGAATTTTAAGATGTTTGTGAAGTGAAGAGCAACTAAGAAGGTGATTACGTATTGCAGAGTAGGGTTGTAATATAAATGCTGAGACCATAGCGATTAAGAAGCTGTAATAAAGAAGATAATGTCGTATTTCGGTGCTGGAGTATGATGGTGATTTACTTGTGCAAGAAGTCGCTTCAAGTTTAAGTTATTAGGTCAGTAATTTCATCACTACAATTAATTAACTTCCCGTGATTATTTCTATTCAATACAAATAACCAAAATCTTTCACAAGTAACCCGTCAATACTCAGGAAAGGACGTAATAGTGTGCGCTGTGTGAGTTCAGGTAAGATTGTATGAAACAGTGAAGAGAGCGTTTTTAGTGTCGGGAACTGCAA
Source organism: Acheta domesticus (assembly GCA_031308135.1). Lineage (NCBI taxonomy): Eukaryota > Metazoa > Arthropoda > Insecta > Orthoptera > Gryllidae > Acheta > Acheta domesticus. The sequence goes on along the minus strand of JAHLJT010000631.1, from coordinate 52,540,801 downwards.
TGTCACACTTCATTGTTCCTCATTACAATGAACACGAGTAGACAATTGCATAGCCACACTTATGAACACAAGATTTCACACCTCATATTCTTTGAAGTATTTTCTAGCCGCTCACCTTAGTGCAACTAAAAAAATAAATTTAAAAAACCTCGTAATTGCCTTTGAGACTCAAAACTTCTGAGGCATGCTCTAAAGCGACAGACACGATGTTCCGCACGTTTCCCCCCATACTTGCTCTACTTACAACGAGAGCCCAAGGCATTCCTTTAACGATAAAGACCTTTTGTTCTCCAGAGACCTCAAGAAACTCCAGGAGACCACGTAGCACTCAAAAGTGCCAAGCACGTTCCGGACACGGAAGTGAAACACGACGAAACTTACAAGGAAGTCGAACGGGGAATGCCGGACGCGAAGGAAACTTTTTTTTAAAATCTCGTAGAAACACATTTCGCAAATCGGTTGGCAAGCTGCGACGAAAAAAATTAACACCTCCACCTTCATTCATAATTTACGCGGCGTCCTCGGCTCCTGCGACAATGGCGCGTTCTGTGTGACGCGGCTGACAAGAAACAAAATAAGGCCGGGTAATTATCCCGACGCACAGTGGTTCGGAATGCCAGAAAAACGAGAGAAATGGAATTACTTTTTTTCCAACGATATTGAGTGAATTTTAAACGGGCATCAATATTTTTCTTCTATATTCTGGAATCAAATTAATAAAGACCAATGGTCAGAATAAATGTCTTTAATTTTAAGACTTTCAGGAATAATATGTTTTATTTTGTTCTTCTTTGTAAGTATAGTCAATAAAAATACAAGATAAAACGTTTAATTTTGATTATTTCTTTTGTGTTTGTAGTAGAACTAGAAAACTTTATAAGGAATTAATAATTTATAATAATATATACAGAGTGTCCAGAAGCTCCCATTACAAAAAAATACCACAAATTCTGTGTTGCCAGACATGAAGAATGGCAGGTCCAGTTTTACCTAAAAAAATTTTGTCTTTGAGAAAATTGAGTTTAAAAATCACTTCCGGGGCGCGAAATTCAAACCGACCGCAACGACACAGCATACAGCGGCGTCACCGTCTGCGCGGAGCATTTCCTCGTTTCTCCGCGTAAACAGTGAAACAGTCGATTAATATTCTGGAAAGCATCGCGTTGCTTACACTAGAATTCTTAATAGTATCAAGTATTTGCAGGTTCTATTCAATAAATATTTTAAATGTACGTACAGAATATCGAGTTTTGTTCAAAATGATAGCCACGGTAAACGGCGGGGTAAACATAAATTATGAACATGATCCAACATATATGAAAAAGATTGAATCTCCTGGAATGCTCGAATTGTTATTTTTAGCACATATTAATATGAACTAGTGCTTTGGGCTTAAGATTGGCACGTAAATGATAGTCTCCTGTAGATTCTTCTAAATATCGTGATACACTAAGGAGAATTTAGGAGATAAAATATTCGTTAATGAAAATACTGAGTTTATTGATTATTTTTGGAATTTGAATTCATTCTCCCTGCTGTCATTTTCTGAATTCTCAAACTAACGAGAGCCAGCTTTAAACTTCTTAATAACCGCTGGACGGTTTATCTAAGATGTAGCCCTAATTGATGGATATCAATATTTCCCCCCTCAAAAATATTGCATCTTTCCTAAATAAAAGTATCTGTTCGTGCCGTAAAAGATCCATGAACTTCAATACCACCCGTCAAATATTATTTTAGCTTATGTAATATGTGGTACAGTAAGAGCACTTCCTGCTGCCGCAGCGAAAGCGTCCCGAAATAACTGCTATTGCAAAATAAGCTAAACTGTTCTACGTGGAACATCGAAGTTAAGGCAAGCGGCCTCGATTATCCATTTCTCGAAGTAGAATGACCATTCTACCCGCCGCTTTTCTTTTCCAGATGCAAGATGAGAGCATGTCTTTCTTCCAAATCTTGGAGTTACTTCGTGAAACCATTTCATAAGTCAGTTGACAGCTACTCGGGAAAAGTATTCTTTGAGTTGTTTTGTTTCTTTGAGCTTGCATTGTAGTTAGCAGATACGTACACAAATGAGTAACGACCATTTCTTCAATATAATTCTTCGAGGTTACTACGTAGTACAGAATGTAAGGGAGTAGAAACAGTTCATTACTACACTACTTCAGTGTTGTAATTTTCAATATTTTTCTTTGATATTTTCATAATGTACAACAAAAATCGACAAAGAGGAAAAAAATTATGCAGTATAATCAATTTTCAACTCCAAACCTTCTTTTGAATTATTTAACTTTTTAAATTTATTTTAATTTATTTTAATGCAGAATCATTATCCTTACTACTTAAATATTTTAGAACATGCATATTTTGCTACTTTAAGTTGGTTAGAAATACTTTACATGCAAGTCCTAAATCTTTCAGTCATTTCTCTACATGTTCAATATTTTCATTTGTTTAAAAAATTAATCAATTTATAACTTTTCCATTTAATAATTTCATACTTTTTTGAACTGAAAAATATTAATTGGATAATTTTTGTAGATTTCACATAAAAACATCCTAATAATTACATAGTTTTATGTTGGTTATTTTTTTACTTATGAGGGATTTATATTTCAAAAGAATATTTTATGGAAAACAGGAATAAACATAAACAATATGCAAATTAATCATAACTGCAACACTATTGCTCTGTGATAATACATAAAATTATTTTCACATTGAAAATTGAATTCTTTTAGTTGTAAGGAAAAAACTTAATATAAATAAGCCATTCGCGCGAAATCTCGCACACTGCTCGAAGGCTCCTGTTCAAAATGTTCCAATACTGCTTCCTCTGTAGCGACACTTCCGCTCAGTAAAACTGACCCCAACGCACGTATTCTTGCGTCGAGGCGCAGAAAAACGCAGTGGGAAGGGTGTCTTCTGCTCGGGTATCTCTCTGCGTACATTCGAGCTGCCGCACGAGCGTTGCTCCGGCACTCGCCGAAGACTAAGTACATGTCGCAGTACTCATTAATTGAAAAAATGCTTATTCTGGCCTCTCGTACTCAAACTCGATATTTCTACAAATTTGCCTTGACGGCGGCGTCTCTAGTATACGCTGCCGGCGGCGCGACGCTGGGGGTGGTGCGGAGGGGAGAGAAGGGGAAAGATGACTCCGTACAGGTGCTTTTTCAGCCATGACCACTGTGCGGGCCGGGTTTCGAACTGCGCAATCTGTTGTTTTGAGGCAAAAATGACATGCCGCTGATGGGCGAATCACTTGGTGGCGGTGGCAAGTTCGCCATACGATAATAAACCACGATGTGACGCGGCCTAGCAAGTGACAAATGCAAGGACACTGACCATAATACGAGCTGCGAATGTCAGCGGTCCGGTAACCTCAGTGAACCACGGTCGAACTTTTGCCTGCTAGAATGTTCGAGTTCTTTTGAAGTATTTGTACATCACGCAATGCAACATCACAGTTTTTCTCAGTCTTTTACCCTTTCACACCAGTAATATACTAGTTTTGAATTTTTTATTCATTGTTGCATGGCACATACGGCGACGCCATTTTATCTCTGTTGATATTGACCTTTGGGTTAGGTTATTGGCCTACGTGCCCCTACAAAAACTCTTCAATGCACTGTTCGGTCTGCATCACCACAAAATGACTGCAAAAAGCATCAATTCAAATTCCGCGCCCAGAGATAAACTCAGTATTTTCATGGAACGGGAATCCAGGAAACGAATATTTCATTTCCAAAACGCTTTTAGTATATCACGATATTTAGAATAATTGTCAGGAGACTATCATTTACGTGGCGATCTTAAGCCCTAAACACTAGTTCATATTAATATGAGCTAAAATTAATAATTCGAGCATTCCAGGAGATTCAATAATTATCATAATGTTGGATCGTGTTCATAATTTATGTTTACGCCGCCGTGAACCGTGGCTATCATTTTTGAACAAAACTCGATATTCTGTACGTACATTTAAAATATTTATTGAATAGAACCTGCAAACACTTGATACTATTAAGTATTCTAGTGTAAGCAACGCGATGCTTTCCAGAATATTACTCGACTGTTTCACTGTTTACGCGGAGAAACGAGGAAATGTTCCGCGCAGAAGGTAACGCCGCTGTCTGCAGTGTCGTTGCAGCCGGTTTGAATTTCGCACCCCGGAAGTGATTTTTAAACTCAATTTTCTCAAAGACAAAATTTTTTTCGGAAAAACTGGCCATTCTTCATGTCTGGCAACACAGAATTTGTGGTATTTTTTTGTAACGGGAGCTTCTGGACATCCTGTATAAAGAAAGTGAAAAATTAAAGCGTTTGCGTTCGTTTTGAATATTTTGTTTTTAGGTATTAGTTTCCGAAAAGTATTTAATGATAATAACGTTCTTCATAACGATATTCGTCCTTCGTAAAGCCATCTTGACAAAGTTATAATAACATATGTTGTGATATACCAACATATATAATATTTTGTTAATAATATTGGTTGTAAATGAGTTGGACAAAAGGGTATGCAAATGGCGATATACAGCCTTAGCAACGCCGGCGCAGTGGTTGGCAAGGTCAACAAACTGCATTCAGGCCTTGAAGAGATGGGGGCGCTGGCTAGATAGACAAATAAAATAATGTGTGATTGGTCCGAAAAGGAATGACTGTCGCGGGCGTGGCTACTCGGTTTGATAAGGGATGAATGGATTGGCTAAGGGAGAATAGACTGTCTAATTTTGTCGTTTTGTTTTAAAAAAGAGGAACGAAGGACGGATACCGAAGCGTTGAGGGCGAAAGAACAGGGAGAACTGGACATTCTGATAGTGGTCGTCGAGTAGTAAAGATCGCTCGCGAGATCAACGTTAGTGAAGTAGGACTTGTAAGTTTCGAGTGAGACTCAATAGTTTTCCGGAATCTGGAAGTTGATGTGCAACGGAAAGTTCGATTAGGACTTTGAAAGTTTTTTCTTATATTGCGGTTTTGGACTTTAATATTTTACCACTAGTTGGGGAAGACTAGGAACTCGGAATACCAATTAAGAACCGGTAGATATTCTAGTCAGTGAGGGCTGGATGCGTCGGCAACGTCGCAAGATTAGAAGATAGAAGCGGAACTTGGGATCGCCTACATTCAAGTGAGAAGAGACTGCGTGGCGTCGGCGACCAAGACGGTAAATAAGACTGCAGTACAAAAGATATATATTTTAAAACGAGGTCATGACCTGAAGACAAAACAATTGTTAATATTGTTAAATAAATTGTTGAATTTTTTCTTTTGGAAATGAAAAGATTTTCATTTAGTCAATCAAAATTGTTAAATAGTTAGAAATAGATAATTATTCCCTTTCAGATTCCTCGCCATACTGTACAATTGGCAGATCAAGTAATCGGCTATCTAGGCGATAGCGATTATCCATAACGAGACCCATTGACCAGCTAGCCGGACATTTATACATTTGTTGAATTTAGCTGTGTAAGCATTGGTCATTTTTAATTAACGTAACCTGTTCCTGGCGCCCAAAATTTTAATATAAATTCGGAACGGGTCACGATTATAACAATCTTAGATGAATGATGCCAACGATCTCGTAAGAGTCTATGACGAGACGTTGTTGGTACATTTCAATGTGATAGTTTATTATCACAATGTGATTAATTAAAGGACACGTGAGTAAATTCCGTGGGAGGGGTAATATAAAATAATAAAGCAAGTTGACCAATCAGAAAATTGGACAGTGTGCGATAATCAAATGAGAGAGGCGGCGGAAAAAAGGAACGTATTTGGGTACAGTTCGCTCATGAAGCTGAGACAAATGACGCGTGCGAAAAATAAATAAGGAGAGACATGGCTTTTAGGCATGCTGACGGTAGGACGTAAGATGTTGATCTCATGGTGATGTCGAAAAAACGCGAATGGAAGTGTCGTAGAACAACAACAACTATTTAGAGAATTCTCTGGGAATTTTAGAAGCATTGATAGGAAGTGTAGAAGTACGTGTCTAAACACGAACATTTTTTGGTGTGGAATAATTGAAAATTGGAAGTGGAAAGACTTCACGGCTTGGAGGGACGACGCGACGGTCAAGTGTGCTGTTTGACTATTACAGGGAAGTAAACGATGGAGAATTATTCAAAATTAACAAATGTAGGAAGATCAAGTTGTGATTAAAAATTCAGAATTAATTTAATATTTGAAGGAAGGATTCACATTATTTGTCATCAATTGGATATTTGTTTGTTTATGTGTGTAATTTACAATATATAAATTGCAAATGATGCGGAAGTAAGTGTTGTTGTTATTATTAGTCACAGTAAGGAGAAATCCCGACCCCGACGTAAGCAAATACGTACGTAAATATTACATGCCGAGAGTCTGTATAGACGGCCTATCAAACCCGTTCAAATCCATTTTTTCTATTGACCGCTTTTCTCCCACAAATATTGTTATTATTTCAATATAATAAATGGTGGAGAAAAAGTAAAAGAGAGGGAGAAAAGAATACTTCGATCATACATATCATTAACATGGAGAATCAAATTCAACTGAAAAAATTTCCATTACTTTGTTAAATGATTCGATTATTTCTAGTATTCCATAAAACACATTATGCATACAAGAGTGTATTATTCCATTGAAATACATTAATTTTGCCTTTTAATTTCACGAGCGATGAAATAATTCTGAAGTTTCTGGTTTCAGCATTCATCATCATCATCATCCTAAAGGCCAAAAAGTGTTTCAACATTATGACTTTTTAGACTTAATTTGGCCGACATAAAAAAGCGAATGACAGAGCACAAAGGCTTTCTAACCCATCACTTAACTCTCTTAAAAGGAAATGTATCTTCCACTCCAATTTCTGTTTATTCCTGTTCATTCTTCATGGCCTGTGGCAGAGTGTTTACACGACAATAACATCCGTGTAATGGACTGGTCTGCACAGAGTCCTGAATTGAATCCTATCGAACACCTTTGGGATGTTTTGGAATGCCGACTTCGTGCCAGGTCTCACCGACCTACATCGATACCTCTCAACACTGCAGCACTCTGTCAAGAATGGGCTGCCATTCCCCAAGAAACCTTCCAGCACCTAATTGAAAGTATACCTGCGAGAGTGGAAGTTGTCATCAAGGCTAAGGGTGGGGCAACATCCTACTGAATTCCAACATTGCCGATGGAGGGCGCCACGAACTGGTAAGTCATTTTCAGCCACGTGTCCGGATGATTTTGATCACTTAGTGTATGTTATTGGAATTAGTACGCAGTAAGTTGTAGTTTTAAAAGTTGTGCTAAGGACGCAAGATGTAAATTAACCTGTATCAAAGAGTGAGGAGGGACTTTTTTATAGGAACTGCTGCAGAGGTATTGATCTAGCGAATTGACCCTCTTCTCTTATGTTTCAGCTTCAAATATGATCAGATATAGCTTAACCACGTAGAAAAGGCATTCCACTGCCCTCACGCCAAACTTTTGATGCACAGTTGTACTTTCACCCCATTGTTCCCTGGGCAACTTTACCCTCCGTTCTTCAATATATTATCATCACACAATCGGTATCTAGTTGCACGATTGCGTTACATGCATGGGATGGCTTCAGTTGAGCGTTATCGAGTTGCGCCAGCGAATGATTTTTAGACAGGTTCCAAGACAGATGAGCACCGCCGAAGTCCGCTTATCGAAATGCTTCTTTTGCCAACCAGATGAGCTGAGTGACAGCTGTCAATGCCTTTGATTTGCTGGATAAGAAAAGAAAGGGGTGCAGCACAGCCGCATCACAAGTCTGCTAACAGTGGTGTAATAAACGCAAATTTTTACGCGTTACCTTGCACACGTGACTACTATATTTTTTTTCTCCATGTCAGCCTTATCGACACGAAGTTTAGCACGAAACGTGAATTGTAGGCTGAGTTACACAGAACCAGCATTGCTAGTATCCCTGCAGTGACACTGTCCGCGAAGTCCTAAGGTTCGAATACTGGCAGTGACTGATTTTCCAATCTAGCTAAAATAGAGGTGTCCAACTTGCAAGATCTCAAGGGCCACAATATCATTACTCGGTTCATTACAATTTTAATATGGTTCCGGGCCATAATTTCATTACTCGGTGGATGTCGGCAATTTGCCTGACTGCTCTGAAACGGGGGGGATGAAGGAACCATGCGTGATGTCAGGTCTATCATGCGTGCTTTGGAGTGGTTTGGAAATCTACCACGAGATGGGAAATCAACAAATTTACTACACCTGGAGATGATTTTAAATTGCTGTATTTACTAGAAAAATGTCATTAAATCTAAACTTAACCAATTTTTATATTAAAGGAGGTGATGACTTCGGCAGGGCACCTGCGTCAAGTGCATCTTTCGACATGGAGGAAAAGGACTTTCACTTCGACTAATAACCTTTCGCGGTCCACAATAAATGGCACCGCGAGCCGTCAGTTGGACATCCCTAAGCTTAAAGATAGCTTGAATTCAGCCGCTTCTCCAAGATATTTCTAGCAGCAGGCTGTACTGATCGATTACACGAACATGCACTCCACTAACTCACACGCTGGGAGACCAGTCGGGGGCATATCGCTTGTCCCGGCTGGGGCGGTGTCACGCTGTTGAGAGACATCTTCTTGGGGAAAATCCCCTCAAACTGACGTAGGTTGACGTCGGATCTTGTCATCCAGCGGGGAAGATCACCGCCAACCCCCGCCAACCCCCGCCAAAATCACAACACTTACGGAACTAATGACCTTAGCAGTTGACACGCCTGTCATCACTAATCAATGAAGCAAGCAATTGCATTGCATTGAAATTCAAGCGAAATGAAATTCTTCCTCTTCCTTGACCTATCCTCTCCCTTTACTGACACACACTTGCGTGCACTACGCCAGGCTGTTCCAACTCTGCTGCCTGCGGGCGGGCACGCGGGCGCCAGCGAGCCATCGCGAGCACTGGCGGAGACTGGCAGGCACAGACTGCTGTCAACATTGGCTGCTGGCGCCTGGCAAAATATGAGTCCTCGGAGCGCGAGCTGGCCTTGGTCCTTGGACGGCAATTCGTCCCTGATATCCGAAGCAGGAAGCAGTTAGGTTGGGGCGCGGAGGACACGACGGGGCTCATACTCAGGAAGAAATCTTTCAAGTTTAACAGGAAACGTAAAATTCGATTCAATTCAACAATATTTTATGAAATTAATTTTAGACTTTTTTTTAACAAGTGAAGCAGTATTCGGTGTCAGTCCTTCGGCTGTTGCGATGCGTAGAACGCTCTTCAATGTCTGAAGTTGGGTTCTTTTTGGATTTTTATTCTTTTCATTTCAGGGAAAAGCTGCTCACAATAATATGTTGACGCAAACACAGATATAATCTTAGCTGTATTTTATCGAGCTTGAGGAAGACTTCCACGTGTAAATTCTGATATCATCGTAACAAATGAAGGGTATTAGTATATTTGCTCTTTAGAAGTAGGGAGTTCAGCAAATCTGTTATTTCCAACTGCATCGCCGATGGCAAGGTATCCGGTGAGACAAAAATTGGGGTTGTGGCTTCATCTTTAGCCATCGCACTACTCACATTGCTTCCATGAAAAGAAAAGCGAAAGTGATAAGAGTTCTTCCCCCTTAACAACCTCCTTCTGGGCTGGCCACGATTGCTAGTGGGCGCGACCTCCCGGATGGTAGTTGGGAGGTAAGTCGGAAGCTTGCAGCTTGTCCCGGCTGGGGCAGTGGCCTGCTGATGTGAGATACCTGAAAAGAAGCCCCCCCCGGAAGTCGACGTGTGGGTTTGACGCCGGTCGACGTTCCTGCGAGGAAGAAAGATTGCCATCTCCTGAGATAAAACATTCACCACATAATGGGACTAACAGTCATAGCAGTTGATGTGTCCGAGGACAATAATCAATCAATCAATCAATAAAAAACCGACTCTGGTAGTGTGTGTGTTAGATTTTCATAGGCCGGAACATCCTCAGTATTATATATCGCATTATCACGTTTGATCCGTGTATCTGACTTAGATCAATTTTTAAAGTCTAGAAGTGCCTAATAATAATACGCAAAAGATGTACCATTTTCTTCATAAACGTTTGCTTCAATGCTCATTTGAAAACCACTTTATGTAATAAATCTGACGGTAGAGAGTCTGAATACATAAAAACTTTATTTTCGCGAAAATATATGTCATTCTGAAACGATGATATGTTAAAACACTCCGGTAGATTTCCGGCCCAATTAAATCATCCGTAACATCTGCCCTAATCAGACACAATATTTTCTCGCAAGATACGCATAAGGTGTAACGTACTAAGTGTTTTGACACTGTTGTTGTGTTTTACCTTCGTGGCAAACATGAAAGTCAAAATAATATCGTTGGGTAACTTGGTCGTGCCAAATTTGAAATTTTCCGGTAGTTGAGTCTCTTTCCGGGGTCAGCTAATGAATAAAGTTTTATAGCCTAGGCTTTAGAAAACCACACTGATACACCGGTAACGATAACATCAACAACAGGCACGACGTCAACGACGACAGCTACGACAAGGGTGATGACAACAACGACGACGACGATTCCGATTCCGATTACCTTAACTTCGACAACGGCCTCGACGACAATGAAAACCACCACGACAACGACCACGACAACGTCCACAACAACAATAACAACAGCAGCGAAAACGATACAACACCAAAGACAACGATTTTCCACCTCGTGTTTTTTATCTGGCCGCTGTGGTGCGTGACCAATCCAAAGTGCAGCGGCCTCTGTTTTCAGAGAGGCCTTGTGGCCCGGAGCAGCCCGGAGCGGCCCGGAGCGGCCCGGAGCGGCCCGAGCGGCCCGAAGCGGCCCGGAGCGGCCCGGAGTGGCCCGGAGTGGCCCGGAGCGGCTCGGAGCGGCTCTGAGCAGCACGAAGCGGGTCGGTGCGTTCCGTAGCGGGCCGGAGCGACCCGCAGCGGCCCGGAGCAGATCGGAGTGGATCACAGCACTCCGGAGCGGCTTGGAGCGGCTCGCAGCGGACCGGAGAGAATAGAAACAGTCCGGAGCGGACGAGAGTGGCTCGTAGCGGCCTGGAGCGGCCCGGAGCATCTCCGAGCGGCCCGCAGCAGGCCGGAGCGGAGCGGAGCGCTTCAAAGTGGCTCGGAGCGGCCCGGAGCGGATCGGAGCAGCTCCGGAGCGGCTTGGAGTGGCCCGGAGCGGATCGGAGCAGCCCAAAACGGCTCGGAGCAGCCCGGAGCGACTTGGAGCGGATCGGAGCGGACCGGAGCGGCTCCGGAGCGGCTTGGAGTGGCCCGGAGCGGATCGGAGCGGCCCAGAACGCCTGGAACGGCTCGGAACGGACCAGACCGGACCGGAGTTTGATCGTGAGGACACCTCATTGGTGGCAATTGAATCGGTTATTTTTAAAACCCCGCAAGTCACTCTCTTTTACATTTTCGCTTTTTGTGAGAAAATAGAAGATGCCGGGTAGACACATCGTTCCATGTGTAGATCCCGTAAATGAGATTAATAAAATGACCGTGAAGACACACAAAATGTTTGTTTTTGAAACTCTGTAAGTCTCTGATTTGAAGAGTATGTATAACTGTGAACGTATGTATTTATGTATACAGTGTGTATGACCGGGATATCACTGACAGAGAGATTGGTTAAAAGGGATGTTTAATATGGAAATATTCCTGCGTACTACCACAGAAATACATATTACAAGCCACTGTTTCTGTCAAATGAATCAGTTTGATGTAGATACACGTCATTATTTTACGTAATATTGTAATAAATGTGTCAAATTACATGTTTAGGTAAAAAGTCCTGGTTAGTTTTTAAAACTCCGTAAGTCATAAACATTTAAATAACTCCAGCCACTATTGTACCAATGGTACAATTAAATTACATGTCTCTGTGGCATTCTCTATCAAGATTTATGTATCACACACCAAAAAACAGAAAAAAGTTCTCTATGTACTTAATTATAGAGTTTTTCATGTTTTCCCACAACTTAACAATTTCTGACATGCGGGGTTTTAAAAATAACCGATTCAGCTCTCATCATGTATTGGAGGTAATGTGTCCATCTGATCTTGCTTTTCAGAGAAGCTGAGTTCTCAGTGTGTAGTGCGTAATTAGCCTGCTTTAAGAAGAAACTTAGGCAGCGCTAAAGGTAGAAACTGTTTGGGAAGAAAATTTTAGAAGGACGATAACTGTATTGATTTTTTCTTCACATATAGAGTGACAATTACGCTACGTTACATCTTGTGTAATGTTTTGAAGTTGAGAAATGAAGTCTTGTGAAAACGGAACAATTTGAGTGAGTCGGTGACGTGACGTGAAAGTACATCACGTAAGAAAATAATCATTAGAGATGGCTCAATATTTAAGTAGAATGCACTAACAGTGATACTTGCATTGTTAGTATTTTTATTGTTTACAAAAATGCCACTATTGGTACTTAAAATGTTTAAGTTAATGATTTAAATAGAAATGGAATGAAAGTTCTATTTACATATCGATTTCTGATTCTATTTAAATACCGAGGATTTCTTTATGACTTCTTTGTTGAGCAAAAATTACAAGTTATTCGACGAGAAATAAATAAATAAAAATGCACTAAAGACGATAACAGTTTCCAAAATGTAAAAAGCGTCACATGATTTATTCCAACACGACCCAAGAATTGGCGCTGTAGGTTTTCTTTTATACAATAGAATCACTCCCGCGACACTAATTCTGAATACCACTTGTTAAACCCAAAGGAACAAGTTCAGCCAGTTGCGATCAATAATGCGTAAAGTTACCACAGAATCGGCATTGATGGTGGCGTGGAGCATGTCGGAAGTAAGCCGTGTATGAGGGTGAGAAAATGGATGCTAAGTGCAACTGGTCAAAAGGAAAGCGCGTCACGCAAATGGGTGCGGTATTACGACTTCACGAAATAAGTATAGTAGGATATGTAGAAAGAGAGCAGTCATTGGCGCTATTACTTAAAATTTGAATATGAAACTAAAGCAGTGGAAGTGAGATACTGAAGACGCTGTTCCCATGTAACGTTTCAGGACTGAATTAAAAAACAATGCAATGTGCGTGTCATTAAACGAATATGACAATCTCAATTCTAGAACATGTGTGTCTTTGATAGGTAGGACATACGTAGTATGTGCGACGAGTGAGAAAACTTACGACTGAGAAGGATAGTGGATCAGATACAAGACTAAAGGGAGTGGATAGGAAGACGGGGATGAATAACAAGAAAAGAACAACAAGCAGATCATTCTTGAATTGATTTATTGAACAATAACAAGTAGAAAAATAGAACAATAAGAGGTTGGAGCCCACAAATACAGTTATTAAATTGATAGATTATTTTGTTTCCGAGCGAGACAACTGCTGCGATCATTAGTCCAATAGATGTACGGGCATATTATACCTGGGAGAAGGCTGTGTTCCTCCCCCCCCACTCGATTGTGAGATCCGGTGCCGACCGCTTGCGGCGGTTGCCCCATCCAGTATCTCCCAAAGCGGGGCATCACTCCAAGCGGGAAAGGCTCTAAGCTTCCAACTTGTGTTCAGATAAGTGCGGTAATGAAGTGCACGTCATTGTGTGAGTGGGTTTGTGAGTGTGAGAAGAGGATAAGGCAAGGAAGAGGAAGGAAATGTCGCGGGCGTTCCGTGGCCCGTTCGTTGAGGCATTCGTCTGGTGTTGATCGGAGGAATCGCTGATAACTTCCGAAAAGAGCCGACGCTCACTAGAATCTACTTAAAATATTAGCTATCTAGCCAGTTTGTAACTCCGTCAACTTGTAGACAAGGACCGTAAGACCTGGTCAAAGACGATGCTGTGTCAACAGCCATGCTCTGAGACATCGTAGTGGGTAAAACAACTACTAGACAGAGCGGACAACTCGATGGTGGCAAACCGACGGCAAGACGTTGATTTCCAGATCACAAATACGGAAGTGTAGCTACTAATGTGCAAAACTAGAATTCAAAACTGTGTGTTATGTCACAAGGAATACCTAATCACGTATATAACAATAAAACAATATCCGCCAGTTTACAAACCGTAATGCGTAAAGTTATATTATAAAATGCTTTTAAATGCACGGAGAGTGTCGAAACTGTTCCTGGCCTGTGCCTGGCGCATGGGGATGGGAAAATGGCTGGTGAGTGCAGCTGGTGAAAATGGAGAGAGGAGGTGCGTGACGCTAATGGATGCGATATGTTACGACGACACGTAATGCGCAAGTTCATAAGCATCGAAGTTTGTTAGAGTTGGCGGCAAAGAGCGGATTTTTCTAGAAGAAATTGTCAGTATACTCGACGGTGTGTCATTATGGTCTAAAAAAATTAATTTTGCCTACAAATTATATGAATTCCTGTAAGTAAGGACATTTCTTACACGATATTCTCTTTTGAAAAATCCATGCAATAAATTTCACGAAAGTACCTTTGATGGTAATACTGAATAACTTTAGAATAGACTATTGAAACACTCGCTTCGAATCGATTCGATTAGCCTCACAAGATTATCGACTTCACAAATTGGTTACACTTCGCTTCGTATTTTAATGTTTTTAGTTTCAGTGAGTACCTAAGATAGTGCGTTAATTTAAAATACTAGTTATTACGCTCTACACATATTCTCGTATCATATTAATATTTATTGTCTCATTGTGTTAACGCGATAATGTTTTACTTTCCTAAGGCATTTATTTCATTTAGATGCAACGAAAGAAAATCTTATTTTATAATATCTTATAAAATTTATTATAATAAAATTTATTAATTTCGGCTCAAAATATATTATTTAATTCTAAACAATAAATATTGATAGATGCTTGAAATAAAATTTATTTCACTTTCTGTTGAAAATTAATAATACTTACGGTTCCTACGTTGCCTCGTGTAACGTAAACTTTTTTACTTGAAAATAAAGTTGTATTCAGTCAAATTAGTAGTATTATTAATGCCATTTAATCAAGGCATGTAAATAATAAATATATATCTAGAATTTTTTATTTTCATGCTTTTTAAATATAATTAAAGAAAGATTCAAAAAAGAACAGTATTGGTTAAAAAAACACATTAAAAGTATTTCTCCGGATGATGTGGCCCTTGACAGGTTACAAGCTTCATTGAATGGACACATGTCCGAGGAAGAAAATGAACAAATACATGTAGAACAAACCTGAAGAAATATTTAAGAAAACTACAAGAGATAATATCCAAAAAATCCAGGTAAACCGACGAAGATACGGAGTGATGCTCCAAAATAAAAGTCTGGAGGAGAAGAGGGAAATAAGAAAAAGAAGAAATGAAAAAAGTTGAGAGAATAAAAAATCGATGATTTCATCGTACGTTATTAATACACTATTAATGTCGCTTTTCCTGTGAAGGTTAAGCTTAAAGGAAAATGTTTGCTTCTTGATTACAACTTCATCTGTGTTTTTCGCTTTACCGCATACCTCCCTTGGGCCGTTAATTGTCTCCCCATTACCCCAAAACGCCTGCGGATGCCCTAAGCGACGCACGAAGAATAGGCGCCTGCGGAGGTGCCGTCTCCATCCACGCCTCTCCGCCCACGCCTCTAAGCCCACGCCTCTCCGCCCACGCCTCTCCGCCCACGCCTCTCCGCCCACGCCTCTCCGCCCACGCCTCTCCGCCCACGCCTCTCCGCCCACGCCTCTCCGCCCACGCCTCTCCGCCCACGCCTCTCCGCCCACGCCTCTCCGCCCACGCCTCTCCACCCACGCCTCTCCGCCCACGCCTCTCCGCCCACGCCTCTCCGCCCACGCCTCTCCGCCCACGCCTCCCAGCCCACGCCTCTCCGCCCACGCCTCCCAGCCCACGCCTCCCAGCCCTCGCCTCTCCAGCCTCTGTCGCCGACCTCGCCACTATCCCCACCGCTGTTAATCGACGCTAACCCCACCCTCGTCCCCACCATCCTCCGTCACCGACCCCGCCACTACCGCCACCCCATCGCTGACTCACATTTCCACTGCAATCCGTGCCGCCGCCCACCCGAGACCACTCCGCCATCTCGACCACCCCACCACGTCGCCGCCTCCCCGTTTCCTTTGCTGCACCGCTATTCGAACCGCGCCCACCTCATACCCCACATTCACCCGCTCCAAAACAGTAGCCTCCCCGCGTCCACAATTTCTCCCATATTCTCGTCGTCTCCATCATCATGTTCTCCGCTCTCTGCCACCGTTCCCGCTCCCATCCTCATCTTCATCATCGCCTCCGTAACTTCCACCCTCACTCCACTCCACTTTTGCCCCATCAGCCTCCGTCGTCGAAATCGCCACTATCCCCGCCGCCGCCTCTCGTCTCCACCGCAACCCTGCCGCTGCTTCCCCCCTCCACACCACAACGCCGCCGTCTCCGCCACTTCTCTGCGCCGCTACTCCCACCACGCACATCGCTTTCTCCACACACGCCCTCCTCCGCCACAGAAGTCTCCTCCCTGCGGCCAGAATTCCCACTGCATCACCACCGCCTTCGTCGCTCCCGTCTCCACCCTAAAGACTACCCGCCACCGTTCTTCCATGGCCTCCGGCGTCCCTGCCACCGTGTCCGACGCCGTCCCCACACGCATTCTCATCTTCGTCACCGCTACCGCAACCTCCACCCTCAGCCAACCCCCACCCGCCCCCGTCGGGAGCAATTAGTCGCAACGGCCATCCGCCTGACGAGGACGGAGCGGCCTCTCGGGCCAGGGGGGCCAACCCTACCCGCTCCCTGGCGGGTTGCTCGCGACGCACCCCACCCCTCGCCACCGCACTGTCTTGGGAGGCAATGGAAGAACTCTGTTCTTGCCAAGTTGCTCCTCGGTATAATGGGTAGTTATCGTCTCGGCTTTATCAGCATTTGTAAGTTTGTCCTACGTGAAGAGCCTAAGGAGGTCTGATTTGATTTGATTTATTTAGTCAATGATCAGTAAAAACTGGGAATTACGTAGAGGGGAAGAGGTAGTACAATCTGCGCAAGTTTTCTTGAGGTCCAGAATCCTTTCCTAACATTTTAACTATAAACAATCGAAAGATGAATAAAAGTCTACAAAATAAAATAAACAAAAATAAATAATAATAGTAATTATAATAATGGTGATAATAATAGTAATAATAATAATAATATTAAAAAAGCGCGAGATTAGCAACATTTGAAGAATACTATTAGGCACTTTTGCTCTCGAGTTATAAAAATCTTACTTGCATTGATTAGCGAATTGCAGATTTGATTGTTTGCCACTGCAAACAAAATAGTAACACACCACCGGCTCTACTTCTACCATCACAAGCAAAAGGAGATCTCAAACAAAAGTGCATGTAGTGAAGCTATGTGATTTATGTGCAGAAGCAAAACATAGTGATTTATGTCGAGAAGCAAAACTAGAGGCCATCTTACCATTTCCTCAATAGATCAGGGAACATGGACATTAACCTGATCGAGAGGAGGGTCATTGACCCTGAAGCTGAAGTACATTTTTGTTACAGGCAAGATCAACAATGATTAAGGATTGATTCATTTTCAGGAATGACAATGGTTTGCATAAAACTGTTCACTAGCTGCTTCGAGCGTTTTTTCTCGGGAGTTGTCTTTTGCCGTTTGCTTGTACTAGACAACAAAATAGCATGCCTAGTTTTCATAGACAGTAGGCTTGTTTCTCATCGGAGTAATAATTTTGGCTGGATTTAAAAGTTAATTTTTTTTCTTGAAACTGATCAATATTGTCTAAGATATATTTCCTGTTAATTGTGATACTATTACTGTGTGAATGTCTGTATTGTCTGACAATGAATTTGACCAGAAAAGCTAATTCCTCTCGTCTTGATGTTTGCAACAGTGTAATAGTAGTGTGTTGGCCACGATTTATAACAAACGTGTGGACATTTAAAACTAATCGACATTACTATGTACTATGTAATAAATTGTGACGCAGACATTGTATTAACGCTCATGTGATGATGAAAACATGTCAACACTAGATCTAACAAAAAGGCATAAGAACAATATGTCAAAACAGGCAATTTAATTTGTTATCAAATTACATTGTGCTGATTGAGAACAATTTAATAACCGACATCAAGAAATAAATTTCGCTCACCTTTTCAGTTCATTGAAGTGGAATGCCATAGCAATTCTTGGAAGGGCGAAACATGGTTGTCGTCGTAATTTTTGTGTTGAGAAGTCAAACATACCTTTGCGGTAAATTACTTGGTTGAAAACATCTATGAAAATGAAGGTTACTTTTATTGGCTGAGTAATCTCAAAAACATGTGAAGTTCTATAATCCATAAAGGGAAATTTTTTATTTGTATGGATAAAAATTGCATGTCATTGCATTGCATTTGTTTTCTCATTTCCTTCAGTGAGACGCTGAAGGAAATTTGAGGAGCACATCCAAATATTCCCCCCATCGTGTCATGTGAATGCAGTGGAACTCCAATATCGTGACTCCAAAAATGAAAAAGTTCTAATACCAAATATTTCCGTTCACAATTTAGAAGATTGAAGAAGATTGACATAATTGTTTTCTTACCTATACCGTTTGAAAATTTTCTCTAAGAATGGTTTAATTAAGAATTATCTTATTGACTTTACACACAATTCTTCCTCTCACCCTACACCTTATTTTAACATTAAAATGCTTCTTCTATACTACTACAGGAAAAAGTAAAAATAGTTATGCTTATTAAAAGTTCTCTTTCTAATATATGCACGTCTATTTCATGTTTCACCTACTTTAAAATGAACCAATTTATTGGTATTAGCCATTTGTTACCGAAACAAATAGTGTGCGAAATTCTTTAATATTTCCTCATTTATTTGAAATGCGTTGAAAGATATATAGGAACTCTGTAATCAGTTATTAATTCATTTTCATCGCCTATAATAAGTGAATTAGTAACACTGAGTTTCACGTGAATGTGTAGTTAATTTGTCAAGCGGAAACTATAAATTAACTGCAATCACTCATGACCTCTAATTGAATGAAATACTTTTTCATTCAATAGTAAGCTAGACAAACCTTTTCCTATTAATGTTCCGTGAATTATATGATATTACCACCTTTTACAGAAAATGGGTATTCAACAGTTTGTAGAATTCCTTTAATATCGAAATATTGACTTGTATCAAATTCACAGAAGAAATACAATTTTACTTTCAATAAATAGTAAATAATAGCATGGAATCGAGGAATCGATGATCTCACGTGATATGTGACGGAGAACAAATTTACATGCTCAATTTACATCAGATTTGTACGAAATTATTGGGAGTGTTTCAGGAAAAGTCATGAGATTGACCAAAATTACATTACACATCCGCATATAATCTGTTTCTATTTTGAATATGTTAAATTCTACGTGAGGGTCTTACAACGTAATCACACAATAGTAATATTTATACATAAGTTACTTCCCGATTCAAATAACCCTAGAACTGAGGAGTAGGAAACTCCGAATGTGATAACATGCAATTGAGTAACTGCTTCTCTTAATGTACACAACAATATACAAGTAAGGCTCACTCGTAGTAGGTTATAATGAAATCTATTTTACTAATATCCGGCGCACGCAGCATCCGAAAGAAAACCGTGCAGTCTTCGGACATGTAAGACTTGCATAGAGACCCAGGAACTGAAGGAAAAATACGAAACACTTATATTCAAATTTCCAGTGGGCGCTGAATTTGAAAGAAAACTACGCATCCTCCGGCCATGTTAAAGATGTCATGCAGACTTGATTATTTTAGAATTCCAGTCTCCCGGAAATAGTGCAAAACAGTTTCGATTTTTATTGAAAAACGCAAATATTTGATTTGACTGTAAAACGCACCTATTCTCATAACGTGCGGATGATTGAATTCTCAAACTCATCTCAACATTGCCCATTATGACGCAGCTGAGGCCATGCAACAGCAAGGCTCAAAGGAAGAGGGTGTCTGTAAAATGTTTGCTACTCACGGGTTGTATTCCGAAGCAACAAGGTATCTGATATTCTTGTTATGTAAAGAAATGTTAAATTATGTTTATAATCTTTATATATATATATATATATATATATATATATATATATATATACACACACACACACGGATCCCTATTAACCCACAGATGTGCCAATTCAATTTAAACGTCTTCAATTTCCGTTAATATTGGCATTTGCGATGACTATCGATAAGACTCAAGGCCAAACGATGTCTGTTTGTGGCTTACATTTTAGCACACCATGTTTTTCACACGCTCAATTCTACGTGGCATGCTCTCGAGTGGGCGAACCATCCAGTTTATTTGTATTAGCTAAAGATGGGATAACCAAAAATATTGTACACTTTATTGCGTTGAGGGATTGAAATGATTTTTTAATAAAATTATTATAATTAGCAATGTATATCATTTCAAAAAATAAATAACAATAAATTAAAAATATAAATGTTTGGTATTCAGTTATTTTTATATTCCATCATTGTTCACAGCGCTCAATGCCTCTTCAACTCATATTTACCACATCCTCAAACACTGACAATAAGTTAGTCATTTTTTCTACTAAAATAATCCTAGGAATAATTTATAGGGCAAAACAACGTTTGCCGGGTCAGCTAGTATTCTATAATATTGTAGTTGAATTTGTAAATACTGTTTTTATCAAAATATTCAATTTATTGGAGTGCTACCAGACAGTATATTATTTATTGTTTAAGGCAGGGTGCGTTACTTTTTTCGGAAAAACATCATGTGTGCTTTAGGTCAGCAGCATTTAAGCTGCTGCAGGCCTCTAATTTACATTATTTCTATGTAATAATGGAATAGTGTTCAGGTAAATGAAAATAATTTTAGTTTTTGAACGTTCAGAAACATGTTATTCGTTAATCTGAACTACAATAGTCAAACAATATAGTTTACAATCAAAATATATCCACACAGTTAGGAAACTAAAAACAATTTAAAAAATGCCCAAAAGCAACTTGAATTCTATAATTAGTATTATATAGAAATTCCTAAATAAAATCAGACTGAACACACCTGTCTAAATATCTTGCTGCGAATCAATTTCTCTAGTCTGAAAGATGCTGTAATGTGTATGTAACTTTGACATAAGACGCAGTTTGAGCAAGTGCCAAATACATATCCATTTCAAACAAAATTTTGTCACCTTGAATTGTAGAACAGCAAAGTGTCGAGGTTACCGACCTGTGGCAATAGCATGCTTCGCTCTACCGTAGTAGAGCCACTGTTTTATCAGCACTAGTGTCATGAACGAAAACTATCAGTAGTATGCGAGCTAATTTTTCATTTCCAACGGGAAGGTGGGATGAGAGCCAGTGTCAGGGCGAGGGCGTGGCCATGGACGAAGATGAGTGTGAGAGCGAGCAAAAAACAGAAAGAACAGAAAAGATCCCGCAACTATGTTGTCGATTGATTGGTGATTCCCGATGCGTCAACGGCTAAGGTCATACATTCCGTAAGTGTATTGCATGTTTTTGTCTTGCTAGATGGCGGTAATATACCGCTGGATGACGAGATCCGGCGCCGACATACCTGTCGCCTTGCAGAGTTTTCCTCAACCACATATCCCCCACCATCGGGGCACCGACTCAGCCGAGGCAAACTCTAAGCTCCCGACTGGTCTCCCGACAAGTGTGATAGTGTAGTGCTAGTGTGTGTGTGTCTGTGTGTGTGTCTGTGTGTGTGTCTGTGTGTGTGTCTGTGTGTGTGTCTGTGTGTGTGTCTGTGTGTGTGTCTGTGTGTGTGTCTGTGTGTGTGTCTGTGTGTGTGTCGGTGTGTGTGTCGGTGTGTGTGTGTCTGTGTGTGTCTGTGTGTGTGTGTCTGTGTGTGTGTCTGTGTGTGTGTCTGTGTGTGTGTCTGTGTGTGTGTGTCTGTGTGTGTGTCTGTGTGTGTGTCTGTGTGTGTGTCTGTGTGTGTGTCTGTGTGTGTGTCTGTGTGTGTGTCTGTGTGAGTGTCTGTGTGTGTGTCTGTGTGTGTGTCTGTGTGTGTGTGTGTCTGTGGGTGTGTCTGTGTCTGTGTCTGTGGGTGTGTCTGTGTCTGTGGGTGTGTCTGTGTGTGTCTGTGTGTGTGTCTGTGTGTGTGTCTGTGTGTGTGTCTGTGTGTGTGCCTGTGTGTGTGTCTGTGTGTGTGTCTGTGTGTGTGTCTGTGTTTGTGTCTGTGTGTGTGTGTCTGTGTGTGTGTCTGTGTGTGTGTGTCTGTGCCTGTGGGTGTGTCTGTGTGTGTGTCTGTGTGTGTGTCTGTGTGTGTGTGTGTCTGTGCCTGTGGGTGTGTCTGTGTGTGTGTCTGTGTGTGTGTCTGTGTGTGTGTCTGTGTGTGTGTCTGTGTGTGTTTCTGTGTGTGTCTGTGTGTGTGTCTGTGTGTGTGTCTGTGTGTTTGTCTGTGTGTATGTCTGTATGTGTGTCTGTGTGTGTGTCTGTGTGCGTGTCTGTGTGTGTGTCTGTGTGTGTGTGTGTGTGTGTGGTGTGTGTGTGTAAGGCATAACGATAGGTCAAGGAAGAGGAAAGATAGATCGCGCGCGGTCCGTGGCCTGTTTGTTATAGGGTACTGTTCCGACATTCGCCTGGTGTTGATGGGATAAACCACGTAAAACTACCGATCAGAGCAGCCGGCCGCTAGACGTCTCCTCCAGACAGCGGCTGAATTCGACCCAGTTGAGCAGCTACAGTCGAAAATCCTACTACTCGTCGAGACTTACACCCTAGGACCTTTCAGTCAGATCTACAGTGACAATTGGTACCCTGAGGCACCTGTGCTATGCTTTACACAGTCTAGACAAGCAGACGGTCTAGACCTGCAGTAAAATGAGTGCGGCTGGTTTGGCAGGGATATCACAGGCCATGGGGAGTGTGAACGCATCAGGAGACGAGGCGGAGACGGGAAGCGGGCAGGGAAGTCAGCGGAACCCGCATGTCATGTTCTGTGTATTCATTTCCGAGATCGCCGCCGAGTTTTACGACACAACTCCAACGACCGCGCCAGCTGCGTGGTTCACGCACTCTTCGCAGTGTGCGATTTGAATGTGAGATAGTTTATATGGCATTGTTAAGTTTTTGTATGGTTTCATGTTTGAGTTTCTTTTTGTCCGGACCTCGCCATCATTGCAGCACCTTTGTATGTATAAATGTAAGAATATGCGACGAATCTCTTAAACATGCGAGCATGCAACACATGCAGTCATTCATGTGCATACTGCAGAGAGGGGAAAGCCTAGAAAAATCTAATAAATTTTATAGTCGGTAAGTTGGGCTTGCCTTTCTATTATCAATGCAAGAGGAGGAAGGTTTTGGCAAACATTTTATTTTTGGCTATTTCAGATTGCAATGCCTTGTTGGTATTTTGCGTATTGGGATAATTTTTATAACAGTAATTGTTGTCTTTTTTCCTCTCGCAACAAACTCAATAAAGCTGCGAATGTATCTTCAAGTCGTCAAAAGACGTAGTAATGTCACGGTTAGTCTGTCTTTGCAAGCACAAGCGCGATAGCAGACTTTGTACTCTGGTTCAAGGGCCAGGAAGTACTAAAAAGCATTGCATAAATGAGATATGACATTCATTCATGAATTCAGGATAAGGTTTCTTGAAGCCGGCAGATCATCGCCAGAACAATTGAGGGGCTTTTTAAAAAACAACCAAAGAGAGGATCTTCCCAATTCCTGAGGAGTGTTGGCATCTTATCGTCAAAAATGTTTGTTTGTTTTTACGCGTAATCATTGATTAGACATGAGGAAATATTTCCCCCATTCATGTGACTAATTACTATTAGTCGAATACGAAGGAAAACTACCAATCAGAGCAAGCGGCTGCTAGAATTTTATGAACAAAAGTAGTGCTTCACACAATAAAATTAGAGGGTGAAACTTGTTTATATTGCATCTCTTTTCATTTAATATGACATAAAGTTTCACCCTCTCATTTTATTGAGTGAAGCACTACTTTTTGTTCAGAAAATTGTAGCAGCCACTTGCTCTGATTGGTAGTTTTCCTTCGTTTCTCCGATCAATACTAGGCGAATGCCAAAGCAGTACCTTAGCAAACGGCCACGGACCTCGCGTGATCTTTCCTTTCTGTTCCTTGTACTATCCTCGCTCCTCACGTACATACACTTACACTAATATGTACTACACTACCGCACATGCCAGGAGACTAGTCGAGAGCTTAGAGTTTGTCCGGGCGGGGGCCGCTGGTGGGAGATACCTGGTTGAGGAAAACTCCACTAGCCGGCAGTAAGTCAGAGTCCGATCTCACCATCTAGCGGGGAAGATCACACCCTCCTCCCAAGAAAAAAAAGCATGCACAACACTTACGAAACTAATGGCCTTAGCCGTTGACGCGCCCGCAATCGCTAATCAATCAATTAGTCAATCAAATAAATCAATCCTTCGGACTTCCCTGCCAGAGTTGCTGCAGGAGCATCAGTGTCAAATTCGCCGTTGGCAAGAGACGGTGGTGGAAGCGGCGGCGGCGGCCGCGACTTCAGCGGCGCCGGGCGTGGCAATGACGGCGGCGTCGCGGCGCCTGCCCGCATGAAGGGCGCGTTGAGGTTTGGCGCTGACCGCGGTGAGGCGCCGCGGTCCACTGGGCGGCATCTCGCGGCGCCATCGTCTGGCCGCCGCCTCCATCGCCGCCGCCGCCAGCTTTTTGCCATCCGCCGGTCACTGACCTGCGCACGAACCTCACGCACTCCGGAACGAGCCGTGCATCTTTCTCTTTCTCTCTTTCTCTCTCGCGCGGATTTTAATGCAAAAATGCATGACGTAAAACGTGGATATATTAATTTGCGAAATTATGATGCGCGAGAAAGATTAAATTCGTCTGATTTTTGCCGCGCGTTTAACTACAGCGACTGTCTTTTGGTTGGACACTGTTGTCTTTAACTGAAATGTTTCACACAAATGCAAGGTTGGTCAACCAGATCGTCCGTTTCGATTATTCTCTGAACAGTTTAAGATATCGAGATGAACGTTTCACCTAAAATCTAAAGATAAAAGATGTTTTTTTTTGTCATTATGTTTTGTCTACATTTCTTAAACGAATAGATATAGTCACTTTCAATGCTGTTCGTACAAGGCATATTTTTTTTAATGAAAACAATGATTTTACTCACAAAACGGAATATATCGCAACCATATTTTGTATGTGGTAAATAGAATTTAGATTCTCTTCGCCTCGTCAATCTGTTTACTTCGTTCAGTAGTTTTTGTTTTTTCAGCCATTAACAATATAATTAACAGAATAATATGGAATATGAGACACTACAGAAATTAGCTTCGCATCAAAACAAATTTGGTTTTACGAAACGTAATTTATAATTACTTTTTTATTGTAATGTTTTATTGACATTTATAAACAGACTTACTATTTTTGTAACAATTTATTTACTGTTATACATTATTGACATTTCCATCCTATTTGGGGGCTTTTTCAAAAAATCTAGTGGTGAGGTTTGTTGACATCGTAGATAAAGAGGTAGCACTTAAAGCAAATACTTGGTATAAAAAATTGTTCAAGTGGTTAACTTCATTCGTACCGAAAACTCGGTTCAATAAGCAATATAACAGACATATATTCATTATGCGTGTGGTTTTAGAAAAAAATACAGGAAATTAGTAAATAGAGTGAAAACGCGTAGTAAAGTGAAGTGAAAGGAGCGATCATTGGTTGTCTATAGTCAAAAAGTAATACTAATCGCAACATAAGAGCAATACTGATTCACAAACCTGTACTTTATATACACACAATAAATTGACCAATACACACAATAAATGTACTGAACCACTTAACAAACATAATTAGCTTCATTACTTGATTTGAAATGCTACATACTATGGATCTTGAAATGCGTATAATAGAAACCAAAGATTCACAGAATGTTGTTATTAGATTAGACATAAATAGTTTAGATAAATTAATTTTTTCTTGGCGCAGGATAATTTCAATTGTTATTATTTGAAGATTGCCTTTTATTCAGTTGATTTTTAATTTCTTGTGAGGTCCATTAATTTTCCAAGCAGACAAAAATTATAAAAACGTTTATTTCAAAATATAACATTGTCCGACCAATGTTATATTTTGAAATAAATGTTTTTATGATGTTTGTCTGCCTGGAAAATTAATGAACCTCAAGAAATTATAAATCAATTTTTGCCAATTTTTATAGAAACATTTGATGATTTAATTCACTAGGAGCAACTGATATGCGAAACAACAGCACAGATTAGTCTTAATATGTAAAGGACCATACCACTGTATTAGTCCCTTGCCCATATTGAAGAAAAAAGTTCAACAGGGTTGACCAAAATATACAAATATTTTCCATTTTACCAGTTTGAACATGAGAGATGAGTAAATAGTCAAATCGACAGTCATAATGAAAAGCTGTCCTACTTCCTATAGAATTATTCAAATTTGCTTCCTTCTTTACAGTATTGTTTTCAATGGTGCGTGTTATTCAGCTAGTCACTCTTGCCTCTGAGTAGCCGACTCAGAATTTTAATAGGCTGTCCCTCTCTTAGCACTTGTATTCTGTTTTGACAACTGTAACTTTCGTTTCGGCATTGTTTCAAACAATTCAATGTTCACAAATTTCTGTCAAAGAAGATGTTGTTTAGAAAATATACGGTACCTGTATAGGATATCTACATATTGTGCATTGTACATTGCTGTATATTTTGTGCTGTATACTTTTGTACTTTTAAATCTCTAAATACTTTCAAACTCACATGTTTTCTTGCCACTATTTGTATACAACACGGACTAAAGACAATGTCTGTACATTGACGTTCTTTACTACTTTCAGTACGGCTTTCGTTCAAATGTTTCAGCAACGTTCACTCATGGACTTAACATAGTGTTATTCAAATCCCAATGAATTTCGTAATAATTCTGGACATTGATGAAATTAGTAGATGATCTCAAACGTCATCCTCTGGTGGCGCGCAGCTAAATTATTGACAATGATCCACTATTGAATCTATGATGTAAAGCCAGGCGAAACATGTACGAAAAAGTAATTATTTTGTAAATATATTAAGGTTTAATGTTATAAATCATAGCCTATAGTATCTCAATAGATTCCCATTTGAGGCCTTTCTCAAAATCTTAGCCAACTATGACACTTAACCTCGAGGTTCTCCCCTAGAGAATCCTCTTCAATGTTTTGGATAAGTTAGTTTAGATATTTTAACTAGTACAAGTCAAAACAAATCATCTGTACAGTGATTACACTGAACGATGTATTTCATCTATATAAATAAATGTGTTATATGTATATATATATATATATATATATATATATATATATATATATAAAGCTTAAATCTGTCTATTATAACCTGGCAGACGTTGTTCTGCCTTTCATCTCCCTCTTGTCCTTCCATCACCCTGTCACTGTCTCTCCCTCCCTTCCTCACCCTGCCTCTGTCTGTCTGTCTGTCTCTGCCGCTCTCTGTCCTCATTCACATTTAATTGCAGATTCTGCACATCTTTGAGCAGGTGAGATATCGGAAATCGGTGGTAATATCGGAAAGCCCGGATCAGCAAAAATATAATAGAATGTTCAAGAGGCCTTCAAAATTTTAGTTTTCAAGGCCATAGAACGTATCGTTTAGGAGTTATTTAACGATATAGATTCAAAATCCTACCGAACGTGTCACGAGTAGCATTTGACGTAAATATTTAGTTTTGTTCTACAGAGCCACGTAGTGGAGTTACAACAGATTTAACAGCTCATAAACCATCTCGGTGAAAAAAACATGTAGAAGTGCCAACTTTCATGGAGATTGGTCTCACGGTGACGGTATTTAGCTCTTATAAATACCAATCAACCAATAATAATATATATACATATATACATATATATAATATATACATATATAATATATACATATATATAATATATATACATACATATACATATATATATAATATATATACATATATATATATAATATATACATATATATATATAATATATATACATATATATAATATATATACATATATATATCAGAAGAAGATAAATATAATTACTTCTACTTTCGACCACTTGGGTGTGTTGAGCTTTGCGGAGTGCCGCAGCGGTATCTTCCCCCGCCGAGAAGCAGCGCTGCGAAGGAAAGAGGGAACACCGTCGAAGGGGCGAAGGGCAAAGGGCAAGGTTAGGCCGACGGGGTCTCTCGGCCCACTCGGCGACCGCAAAGGGCGAATCAGCGACCGAGCACCGGCGTCCTAAGGGCGCGCAGCAGGCAATCCCTGGCCCTCGGCGCCGGCCCTTACGAGCCGTCCCGCCCGCGCCCGGACCTCGCAGCGCAAAAAACAAACAAATGGCGCGGCGGGGCGGGGCGGGGCAGGAGGAGAAGGCCGACGCGGTCGAGTGGAGATTGCGCCTAAGGACCTGGTTCTGGACAGGGGATAGCAGAGGAAGAAATAAGAGATGGCAGCGGCCGCAGGGGTTGAGATGGCGTGCCTCACGAATTGACTGTCATAATTGTAATATAATTGATATCACAGTAAGAGGTCAGTCCTAAAGTCTGGTTTCGAAGTCCTTACACTAATGTAGACTGCTAATAACTAAGACTGTGAAGAAATATCGATCTCTCGAAATATATAATTGGAACGAATTGACTGGCTGTAGATTGCCCTATGCTACATCGAATTTGTTCTGAGAAGTAAGATTTAGATACCAATTAGACGTAGAACGCCTTAGAAGAAATGACATATGTTTATGTACTACACAAAATGCAATAATAGACATGGCAGATGTGTTAGAATGCTTATCTCAATTTTTGTTGATCAAAGTGTGGCGTAAAACTTTTTACAGCCATGCCCTGCATACATACTGTTTATTTTATTTACAAGATAAAACAGCATTTCTGATTAATATTTGATTTAACTACTACTCATAAACAGCAAAGACACGACGAAGAAGACGAAGAGGCAGTCGCAAGTAGAGATGGAGTCTTAGATGGAGAGATCGTGCGGGCCGATAAGAATGACTGAGTGTGAAAAAACGATGATGACAGTAACTGTAGGGGTTGTAATTTAAGACTCAATGACTACGTTAATAATTACGTTCATTATTGATCTTATAGATCACTATTGATATTATAGCACAGCCAACACAGTCAAATTGAGACGTTTTACTCGAAACTCAAAGAAAAACCGACAAACATTTTTGGTATGCTGCAAGCTTTCGTTGTGTGTTTTGTTTATGTGATTTATTATAATACTTTTTAACAAGATGAATAAAAATCATTATTGTAGGATACGTAAAACTTTCTTCGAAAGATCAGTTTAGAAAAGCAAAATTTGAGAGTCCTTTTATGTGAAATTGCATTTTTCTACTTTTGCGTGTAGTTATTTGTATCATTTGAAGGATGAAAATTTCCAAAAAATAAATGATCACATCTCTATTGATATATTGGAAAAGTAAGTTCTTCTTCTGGTGCAGTCGAATGCCTACAACACTACAAACCCCTACTTAGGGGGATTTAGACTTTAGTTTTTCTTTGCTAAAATATAAACAGAATTTAAATAAAATATTGAATGATCACTGAATGTGGATTTCTTGTGTTAAGTATTGCTTGCTATTATGTTCCGATTATTCTGTAGATGCGTTTTCCATTTTTGTATTATTGTCATTTTTTATACTCATTTCTGTTCCTTTTTTGTAATGGCTGTTTTGAAGATATGTTTCCATTTTTGTTTATCTTACTGGTGTGTTATGTTTTATCAATTTTGCAAAAAGATGTATTCTTGTAATTGGACTTCTGTTATTTAGTTTTGTTGTTTCATTTGAAACTTTTTTTATTATTGTGTATGTTTTGTATATTTTTCCTAGTAATGCCTACTGTAATTGGGGCTCTGCCCTGTTGTGGGTAACTAAATAAATAAATAAATAAATAAATTATATAACAACTTATTTCAATGATTCTAGCACTCAAGAAGAAAAACAAAGATTGCATTTGCCTCCAAAGTACGAACACACGTCCGTATGAAGCACACATTTTATCCCTTTTTATAACTTAAATAAGTAAATAAATGTGTGCTGAAAATAGAGATTTAAAATTTCATATTCATATGTAATAGATTTCTATGTCCCATGCACCGTGGTTCTCTATTTTATCCGTTTGATTTTCTACTTCATTGGTAAGAAATTTGCAATTTTTTCGTGCTCTTCTGAAAATAAATTATGTTTTTATTATGGAAATTGTTGCATATTTTTTATTTCATTTTTAAACTTAAAATTTCAATCTAAAATCAATTAAAATTGCACAATACATTATTTGTAAAATCTAAAAATACATAAACACAACGCACTTACATTTTTTTCATTATTCTTATTTTTTGATGCATGTAGGTGGGTCAAGGTGCACAGTAATAAAGTGGTCCAAGGCACGACTGCCTTCTTGATATAAATCGGTCAATTAATAACGATACTATCGATTTTGTTTTTTTAAACAAATAATACTATGAGGATTATAATGTACACAGTTAATGTACCCATAAAATTTACATAACGGCTTTGTAGAAAATCAAAATGTTGGAAATTTTACTACTGGCGTCTCGGAAAAGATTCAGTTCAATAACTTCTTTCAGAATAAACGTGGATATACGAGGGTTATTCCAAAAGTAAGGTCCGTTGTTGTTTTTTTAAAAAGTATCAAATATTTTTTCAAAACAATTATTATATTTGCATTCCTTACATCTTTATTTTTCTACGTAATTTCCATACTTATTTAAACATTTTTCACATCGTTCAACAAGCTTTTGAATGCCACTGTCATAGAAATCGGCCGCCTAATCCGCCGAAACCCATAAATTCGACTAACAAAACTCCATGTCTATCCCAAAACACTGTCGCCATAACCTTGCGTGTTGAGATAGTGTGCTTTGCCTTGATCTTGGCTGGTAATGTCGTGTGACACCATTCCATTGACTGCCGTTTAGACTCGCGGGTTAGGCGAAAAACCCTTGTCTCATCCCCTGTGACAATGTGGTCTAAAAGTTTGTCACCTTCCTTATGATATCGTTCCAAGAAAGCCAGAGAGGAAGACAGTCTTTTCATTTTCTGGAACTCAGTAAGCAGTCTGGGAACCCAATGGGCGCACAATTTGCGAAATTGCAAATTTTCAGACACAATTCTGTACAAAGTTGTTCTACTTACGTTCGTAAATTCCAAGTCTAAGCTGGAAATAGTGAATCATCGATTTTCACGAATTTTTTCGTCAACGGCATTGACCAAATCGTCTGTGATCACTGATGGCCGGTCAGAGCGTGATTCATCACGCACATTTTCCCGTTCTTAATTAAAAGCTCGCACCCACTTACGCACTTTACTGTCACTCATTACGTTAGGACCCCAAAACTTCACTTAACTGCCGATGAATTTCTGCCGCTGAAACGTTTCTTGCTGACAAAAACCAAATCACTGACCTTACTTCAAGTCGGCGGGCCGATCGGTAGTCTTCAACATTACGAACCGACACTGTGAACAGCACACAGCAGCAATAACAACGGTAATGGTGGCGTTTGATGGGCAAGACATACCGGTAGTCGGCGCGCATGCATGTTTTAATATTCGCGCGAAATTCAGAGAGTTACGTTGAATCGGACCTTACTTTTGGAATAACCTACATACATAAATACGTTTCAAATAAAAGTTACACCATTTCACACACAAGATTAATTTTGTTATCTACCATTTTTTTAAAATCACCACTGTCGGAGGTACAAGTGTTTCCTTATTATTTTTGTTTGGCCTGCAGCAAACCCAGCCTGTACACAATTGTGCACTCGCTGTCTTGTACAATTGAACTATCGTTTCTTTCTATCTGGCTTCTGGTTTCGATTTCTATGAATTCAACCGTCTCCATTCTGAAATGGTTCTTTCATATACTTCCACGTTGTCCCTTCTCCCACTGCCCTGACTGTTCATTAGCGTCCGCTCTAACCCCACCCCCACCCCCGGCGTGGTACTACGCAGTGGGCGCCCAGCAACAAGGTCCCACCGCGGCGCGGCGCGGCGGTGCCGGGGCGTCCTGACGTCAGTCGCTACGCTAACAAGCGGAGCTCAATGCGGCGCCGTTTGACGCACGCATCGCGCTCTTTCCACCTCATTCCTCTCGCCTTCCCTCCCACACGCGTTTCCCGTTTTCCGGCGCCGCCTCGGAGGGCCAAGGGCGGGGCACAATGGGCCCGATAGGGCGCAGGGCATGCGTTCGTTTCAGTACAGAGGTGAACTGTGATTCAATTGTGGATTTGTCTCTCATATGACCGAATTTTCCATCTTATTTTTTTTCGCTACCATTTTATTATTTATTTATATTGAATTACTAATAATATTAGAGGTAGTCCGGTCATGAAAAAAAAGTATTGAGTGGGTTTGATAGGCCGCCTATACAGGATCTCGTCGGAGTAATGTTTACGTACGTAGTTATTGATGTCGGATCGGGACTCCTCCTCACTATTACGAATAATAATAATACTAATAATAATAATAATAATAATAATAATAATAATAATAATACTTACTTCTGCAAACATTTGCTATCTATATTCTACAAGAACTTATACACACACAAATATCCCAGTTGATAAACAAAATGAAAACCATTAACAAAACATTATTCTTACTTATTGTTACTTTTTTCAACGTATATTTTGTTTATTCCTTCCCTGAATGCATGCATGACCACTGACGTCTTTCAATATTAAACTAATTCTTAAAATTAAACAATATTTGATCTTCTTACATTATCTCAATTCTTAACAAAATTCCCCATTGTTTACTTTCCTGTTGAAGTTGGGCAGCATTCTTGACCGTCGTTACCAATTCGTACCATCTTCTTCTGCTATTTAGTCCACATAAAAATGTCCGTATTTTAAATGCGCACTTATATTTTCACAGATACTTCCGAAATCCCCTGATAATTCTCTTCAGAAAAAGTCATTACTAATCTGCAACACTTCCATTCGCGTTCACAGCTATCGCGTTAAAAATTTCCCGTTTAGATTTCGGATTTTCACATCGCAACCACGAGATCAACATTCTCACGTACTATCTCCATCGGGTCCAAGCATCATCTCCCTCCTTTGTTCCCTCGGCATTTGTCCCAGCTTCCTGCGCGAACTAATATCCAAATACGTTCCTTCTTGCTTCAGACGCATCTCATTCGATTCTCGAACACTATCCATTTTTCTGATTGGTAAATTATTTACGAATTTGTTTTCGTTCCCCATGGATTTACTCCCGTGTCCTTTTGTTAATTAAATTATGACAACAAAATATCACACTCAGTTGATTTCATATATTACTACGTTGACCATAAAGTAAGGCCGTTGTCTCATGTTTTTTTTTTCAGGTTTAAGAGAACGAGCCCAAGTCTCGGAATGCAGAGTATCTGTGAACAAACCGACAAATATTTCCATAAACCTGACTTAACTTTAAAAAGTATTTAATATAATATCCTGGGGAAAATATAATACTGCAGAAGAGTCACAAACAAAACCTGGACCAAACTTTATTAAGGTTCTCTCTCTACTTTCTAGTCTCTACGATTTTTCACGTCCACTTTGTAAACATACATTTAAATTATTATTAAAATAGTCGATAGCACGGTGTTAATGAGCAATATATTTTGTTAACCTGAAACTGGTCCTGAAACAGAAGTTTGCATTGTTCATTGAGGCAGAATTCAAGGGCATGGCCGAGATGTTTTCACAATGCTTGGCCAGACTTTCTCCAGAAAAGCGAGGTTATGGAGGAGTAAGTGTCTTCCCCAGTGCTCAACAATGAGTCTCGGAGTATGGTACTCATTATCACACTTTGAGTGTGCTGTCGTTTCAGCTGTAACGTCGATTTATTGATTATTGCTGATTCCGGGCGCGTCAAATAATGACGTCATTAGTCCCGTAAGTGTAGTGTATGTTTTCCATCGGGAGGGGACGGTGATTTCTCTCCGATGGATGGCGAGATCAGGCATCGACATACCGTCAAGTAGCTGTTTTTTCCCCAATCAAGTACATATCTCCCACCAGCGGAGCACCGCCTCAGCCGGGACAAACTCGGAGCTCCCGACCGGTCTCCCGGCATGTGTGGTAGTGTAGTGCATGTTAGTGTAACTGTTTGTGTAAGGGGTGGGGATAGGACAAGAAAGAGGAAGAAAAGGTCGCGCGGTCCGTGGCCCGTTTATTAGGGTACTGCTCCGGCAATCGCCTAGTGTTGTTCAGAGAAACCACGGAAAACTACCTATTGGAGCAGCCGGCCACTAGAATTATTCTCCAGCCAGCGACTGAATTTGACCTAGCTGACAAGCTGGAGTTGAAAATCCTGCCAATGTGAGGACTCGAACCTAGGACTCCTTGGTTTGAGGCATTGCAGTGACATCTGTTGATGCACTGAGCCACCTCTCTCGGTCACACGTTGTGATGCTGATACTTCGTAAGGGTGTAGGCAGGTACATTACTAGGCAAATGAGACAGATTGGCTCAGGAAGGCGCTGCTAAAAATAGCCAGCCGAAATAGACGAAGCCAAGCATATGTCAGCTATTCATCGCGCCGGGGAGCAATGGGTGGTCAGTAACAACCAGGCGATCGCTTCCACAGGGAGGCGGTAATCACGTGACCGTGAGTATATTCGCGACCACAGCGGATGGCAAGGTGGGATGCACTGACAACTATGCGTTAAACTAACGGAAAATTGCTCGCTCAGTGAAGATTTGGCGCATGGGATGACCAATGCACTCGGAAGTCTGTTGAGCATAACTTCCCACGAATGACGGAGTGTCACTATTAGCGGCATAGTAAAGCACTCTAGGGGTTGGCTGCAATAGCATGTATGCTTGTCAATAAGCGTATGGAATTGGGAAGGCTAGGGATTGTCTGAACATGAATCTCAGAGCTTTAGAATATAATTGAAAGAGTCGGGGGAAGATAGTGCTAACCAACAATTTACAAATCCAAAACAAAGGTCGTAGAGCGTCTCCTAAAACCAAACATTATGATCTAAAAGCTGAACAAAATGTTCACAGAACTACAGTATGTGTGTGTACTGTATGTGTGGGATTTTATTTCTTGTCGCGTGGGGGCTTGTCTTCAGAATGGAATATCTTACGGTATTTCGTATCGTCCTCGATCGTGCCGCTAGGAGTCGCATGATCGTCAGCAATGCTCGATACAGCCGCGATTATGCGATTTCCAGCGGCATAACTGAGACCGTGCGGCATACCGTGAGATATTCCATCGTGAAGATACGCCCCCAAAGCCAAGAAATACGAGTAAAAACCCAAGTACAGAAAGCAGCCAAAAGTGTATATAGAAACTAAGACACGTCTCAATTTACTCAAACATTTTCCCTCTGGCGAACAAATCTTACAGACATATGGACCAGCACTATAACCCCCGAACCCTTCAATTCTATTGTACCATTAGTAAATAAAACACGTGTTATCATATTACTATTGTTATCATATTATTATTACTATTGTCTTAAAATTAATGTAATATGCAAATTGTAGTGTTCTGCCTCCAGGTTGTAAACCTACCTGCAGAAATAACAAATATCTAATCCATCGAAATATGAAAGGTCGGGTCTGTGTCTGCGATTTCTCTGCCACGCGGCCACACAGCCCACTGTGCTGCGAGCGAAAGGAAGGGCGGCTCACTCTCTCCCCCACCCCCCCCCTACGCCTGCGACCCCGCCCCTGCGAGGGCGACGCCTTTGAAAAACAAGGGCGGGTAATCAAAGTGGCCGCACGGGCCCATTAGACCTCAGCCCGCGCGCCTCCGCCGCCGCCGCCGCCGCCGTGCCGTCTCCAGTGTCGCTGGCTGTGTGACGGTCCCCTCCTTTCCTCGCCAGCCGCGCCGCGCCGTCCTATTTCGCACAGCCGCCGCCGCCGCCCACGCTGCCGCGGAGGCCTCTAATAAGACGGTGCTCCCGCGGCCTGCAACGGAGCTCCTGACGGCGTCGGCTACGCCACTTGTAGGCCTCGGGGCCTCACGGTCGTCTTCAAGATGACGGCGCACTAGGCGAGCTATCTGGCAAGGAGCACCAGCTTGCGCGCCGGGAGAGAAGCCCAGAACGTAACGGCCTAACGACACTGAATGGATGCACGTGGACACACTCTCTTGATGAGACAGCTGCTTAAGTCTTGGATTGTAGATTTGTAAGAGTGAAGGAGAGAGAGAGAGAGAGGGAGAGAGAGAGAGAAAAGAGAAAAAGAGAAAGAGAGAGAAAGAGAAAAAATGGGAGAAAAAGAGAAAGAGAGAAAGAGAGAGAAAGAAAGAGAGAGGAAGAAATGAAGCGGGGGGAAAAGGAGATTACGTAAGAGAGTAATGAGAGAGAGAAAAGGACATACGCAGAGAGAAGATTGACAGAAAAACAGGGTGATTTTGTTTGATGATCGACCATTTAAAAAAAATAACTCTATTGTATCTTCAGAAATAGTTATTTTCATCATTGCACCCCGTTTTATGTTTATAAAAAAATTGAATGAACCTTTTCCTCCAGTTTTGATTAATCTCTCTCAAAAATATGAATATTGCAATAGCGGACTGTTTCTAAAATCTGCTTTCCTCTCAAGTCAGCATTTCGCGAATCCCCGCCGATATGACGATGATCTCTACCGTTTACTATTTGTTCTGTTGAACTAGTTACTAAGCTGATATGCCCATCACATTGCTATTGGCTGCGTCTTTGCCAGTCTGTAGCCCACTGTCTCAGAGTCATAGTTCTGGTGATCCTTAGGCGCTATCGTGTCCCGGTGTGCCATCAAATACAGTGAATAAGCCTCAGAATTGTACTTGCTGGTGATGCGAGCCTTGTCCTGTGACTGCCATCTGACCAGGAAATATTATGACCACTGAAAATCTGAGCGTTGAGTAAGTGTAAGAATCTACTAGTTATAAATATATGTTGTAGTGTTACCCCTTTATAAGTGGTCTCCGTGTGCTTACATACCACCTCTCTCTCCCTTTGTCATAGAGAAGTGGCGACTACTAGTAAAGTGGAAGACCAAAACGGGATACTTCAGAATTTTGATTTTTCGTGATACGTGCGGATCACGCTCAATACGGGAAACGTGGGTGTCTCAGGGAAAGACGATAATGCGTTTAGATATAAAAGAATACCCAGAATCCCATAATAACTGTGCACATTTATTTTCCTTTTTGAAAAATTACGGAAAGTGAATTATTTGCAGAATCATAAAAAAACATTCACGCATTCAGGAATATATTTTTTTAGTTATTTCATACAATCCCAAAGAAAACAATTTTTACATTTATTTACAAAATCATTTTACATAGTTTCATTCTAGCTCTTGCTCTATTTACAGTATTGGTGGCAACGTCCTTTGCTTTTTCTCTTTACTAGAAAAATGACCCTTAAGGCTTCATTTAGTTTGCACTAGGGTTGCAAAAAAATCCGATTTTAAAAAGAATCAATAAAATCGATTTTTTGACTTAAATCAAATTAGTTTTAAGTATAATTAGACAGATAGATTTATTTGAACTGCAAATGGGTATAACCCGGTGGCAGCTAATTACAAAAACATAAAAATACACAGTCCCTCAGTAAAATAGAACACTAATACCAATAATAATAATAACAAGAATAATAAGGTAATATAACTAGCAAATTATATACTAATTATAGTAATAATAATAATTGTAAAATAATGATAATAATATAAAAACCGACTGATTCATTAAACATTAAATTACATTAAGAGAGAAAAGAAAAAGAAAGAAAGAAAAAAAACTTCTATACTCTAACTCCGCACTGAATGTTTATACAATCAGGATCACACTGCACTTCACTGCACTTCACTTCACTAAGACCTGAAAACATTTCCTTCTTTATTTCTCTGCTATACACTGCACGACACCTCACTTCACATTAGAACACTTATGCATCGCTATATAACCCACTATTCTCCCTCATTTACTTAATAATACCCTAAATTAATTTCCTAAACTGTTGAACGCTTTGAGGAAAGGGTTCAAAAGTTTTTCAAGGTAATCTATTCCATTCCGTAATCGTTCGATTTGTAAAAGAAAATTTCCCGACATCCGTTCTCTGCTGTCTTAAATTTATTTTGTGCCTGTGATCCACTCTACTGATGTATGTAGGAATACATAGCTTCCGATTAATTTCTTTCCAAGCTGGATGGCCATTATAAGCTTTGTACAAGGCGCAGAGTCTTGCTACTGATCGCCTGTTTTTGAGTGAATCCCACCCTGCCATTTTCTTGTCCGTGAAAGTAAATTTAGCTGCCCTATGCTGAATCCTTTCCAAGTGTTTACACTGAATTATTTTGTGCGGATCCCATCAAATTGTTCCATATTCCATTATCGGACGAACAAGAGATAAATAAGCAATTTCCCTCGCGTTTGCTGTACTCTTTTTTAGGATGCGCATTACAAAGTGAAGAGATCTCCAGGGTTTCCCTACAACAAAATATACGTGTTTTTTACAACTTAATTTACTATCGAAATGAATTCCTAGGTACTTGCACGAGGAAACTCTCGTAATAATGTCATTATTTAAACGGTAATTTGTTTCACTGTAATTATGACCCCTACCAAAAGTGATGGATTTACTTTTAGAGCAATTTATGGACATTCCATTATTTTCCGCCCAGTAATATCGCATCAAGATCCCGTTGCAGAATTTCTTCATCTCTTTTCGAATTAATACTACAATATATTATGCAATCGTCTGCAAATAGCCGAACATTTGAGGTTAATTGCGCCGGCAGATCATTGACGAAAGCTAGAAATAGAAGGACACTCTACAGGAAGACACTCCCCTGCGGTATTCCTGCCGTAACGCTTGCCCCGGAAGATAACTCTTGCCCAATTCGCACTTTCTGTTTTCTATCTCGCAGAAACTCCCTAATCCACGCCACCACCCTGGGATCTATGCCTGAATTCATTAATTTCTGTACAAGCCGATCGTGTGGAACGACATCAAACGCTTTGGCAAAATCTATAACTACTGCGTCTACTCTCCCGCCCGCGTCAATTTCATCTGCTAATATATCTGCTAGCATCTTCTAGCATATAACAAATATTGCATTTCGTATTTTTAAGAACGAATAAATAGATCAGAGCTGGGCAAATAGAGCTCCCAGAGCTCGAGTTTACTGTCACCTCAAGTGACAATTCTATAATAGAACTTTAATAAAAGAAATTAAAAACTAATTTAACTCATTTAATTTACTTATCAGTTTATTAACATATAATGAACATAACATGAAGAAGAAATGATTGTTATGCAACATTTAACTGCTGTAGCTTCGTCTGCCGGCGTTGAATGCATATTTTATACTTTTGGTTTCGTCCGGTCGAAGATCAGAAATAAGTTGGGCACCGAAAAAGCTACAAAGCTTGTATTTTTATAGAAAAGATTGAATTAGAAAGTAGTATTTTAAGTTTGAATGTCTGAGACACTTGCTCCAAAGCCAAAACTGAATAAATGTGATACTGATTACATATTTAGAGTTAATGTTATGTCGATACAAGGGTTATAGTAAGCGAGAAATGTATGATAAAAGATTATAACTAATTATATGTAATATTTTCTTTTAATATCAAAAATTTAATCAATGAAAGTTTTCTGTGATTTAAATTATGATTTTTTTACTTGATTTAAATCCTGATTTAAATTAATGATTAAAATCAGACGATTTAAATCATTGCAACCCTAATTTGCGCATAAGGCTGAAAATCTCCTCACGGCCCGGCTTCTTTAAAACACAGTAAAAGCCTTCGCAGGTTATGGAGACTTCCAAGTCTGCTCCCGAGCTATCTCGTCTACGATCTGTCAAAACAAAGTGTGGGAAATTATGGTATCTTCTCTCAGACGTAAATGCATCTACAAGTCAATAAATTCTATTCGGGGGTGGTATTAGATCTGCAAATCCTCTTCCCAACACCTGAGTTCATTGCGACTAATATTAACTTCGCAGCAGTCATTAGCAGCATGAAACTGAGTGTTTGAAACAAAGGGTTGACAACTTTTCTTTTTCTGAGAGATGGAAGGAAAACTTCGACTTTTCAGCAGTCTGATGGAGGCAAGATATGGTACCTTTAGAAGCTACGGTTCCTTTTTTTACCGTCAGACCCTGAACAACTGTGGTTATACCTTGAAAATCACTTCATATAATTATATATAACATTGATAGTTGCACATTGCCCCGCCCATGGTACTTGAAATTATGTTTCCCTTGTTGCTATTTTGAGAGCTTATTATTGTCGTTTCTTTTCTTTACATTTTCTGATATTTACCATTTACATGTTATTTCCTAGATGTTTCCTTTTTAAGAAATTTACTTTTTTGCGTCTTTTTGATGACGAAATCTGATGTGTAGATTATTTTTTTATTCATCATATTGAGTCGTTAATAATATTTCTTTTATACTTCCTTTAATTACAAAATAAAATTTACATTTGCTTTTGTGTGTTTGGAAGTAGTGATATTTTTTTTACAAATATTTAATTATACAAATTTTCCAAATGAAACTATTACTTGATCCCAATCTATATTTAATCAGACACCTCTGGTGTTGTAGATTCTTTAGTTTGTCATTTTTAATGAAAAATTAAGCCGACGGACAGCGTTTAGAAAACTAAC
The DNA here is from genome assembly GCA_031308135.1 of Acheta domesticus. Taxonomy (NCBI): domain Eukaryota; kingdom Metazoa; phylum Arthropoda; class Insecta; order Orthoptera; family Gryllidae; genus Acheta; species Acheta domesticus. The sequence continues at coordinate 52,500,177 of JAHLJT010000631.1, read as the reverse complement.
CACTTCGTAAAGTAATATTTTTGTTCTTTGATAAACAGGCGTGGTCACACGGGATAACAAAAACGTAAATATTTACGATGTGGCGGAGCTTGTACTAAAAAAATATATACTATGAACGATATCTACAATATGTGTATTATGTCTTTTTTGTTTCAAATATTTACTCTTCCTGTTCAACATTAATGTTTTACAGGGAGTTTTAATATAATACTTTAGTATTGGGACTACAATAATAATTTAATTTAATACTTTAATAATCATTTTGGGACGATCTCGCAGATGTCACGCAGGCTATTAACATGCATTCATGAGAAGTAAATAATTAAACTAAGTAATTTTGCGTTTAATCGTTCAATTAATATATCTAACATCCATAGTGCTTTTTCTAGTGCAGTTATGATTACACGATCACCTTTTGAAAACACTTTTAGTTTTAATAATTAAATTTGTTCAAAGAATTGGTCGGCCCGACCGGGACCAACAAGGTGACGGGAAAGGTGACAATTATATATACTTTTAGTTTTGAAAGCAAAGATGTCATTTGTTTCATTCCCTGGGATACTTTGGTAATCGCTATCATTTAACACCTCACCTGGCGCATCTCTCTGCGGTCGTTCTTCAACAATTGGAGATTCGCTCCGCATGGCAAAGAAACGTAATTCCTTTGAAAGAGAGTGACAAAGGGAAGGTATTTAAAGGGTCCATTAGACCTCCAAGTCTTTCAACCAACGCCACTAAAGCCCTTGTCACTGATCCAGTTTGTTTCCCTATCTCTCTTTACCAAAGAACTATTCTTCTACCCTCGTGAATTAAAATAATTCGACCATCCTGGCAAACAAAAACGGGCCACAAAGGACATTTGTGTGCAAGTTGTCAGATGTCAACGTTGGCACAAAAAGGATCAGAAATAGTATCTAATTGGTTACAACTGCAAAACACATGGAAAATGTAGTTAGTTTGATGTCTTCCAAACAGATAATCTCAATATAAATAATTTACATCTTAGTTCGACGTCTCAGAACTTCATAATTTCATCTTCCAGGGCTGTGGAAACGGACACCCCAATAGTACGATATTCTGAATTTAAAGGCAATCTTATGATTTCAAGATAATATAAATACCTCTTCATCACAGACGAAAGGCCGCACAAGAGGGCGCCCCCATGGTGTGTCGTATCTCAGCACTTGACTGGTACACTGCCTCCGATAGCGAGGCACACCGCCATAGATTGAGGTGGGGGCGGGGGATGGGAGGAACCAACGAGTTAGAATGTAGTATATAGAGTGGCTGAAGCCCCGCCATCTTTGCAGCAAATTGAAGCTGCAGTGTTCTTTGTTCTATGTTCTTTGTGTTAGTTCTTTGCAGTCAAAGTGTTCTTTGCAGTCAAAGCAGCGCCCTCTGGGGAAACTATGAAAGTATTCCGTTAGGTGCTGATTAAGGTCGGGTGGGCGCGGGACGCGTGTAATATAAATTTTTTTATTGTGTGTTCCCACAAAAATCAAAAATCAATCCCACAAAAATCAATCATTTAAAAACAAAAAGCACAATTTATAAGGAGAATGAATTGCAAAACTTTAAAAAACACGTTGCTTCCTGCATCGGTTATTGTCATAAAAATGGAAGCTATTGATATGTTATTGTGGCATTATGCTTGAAAGAGAATATTATTGCAATAAGAAACAAAGGAACAGATAAAGAAATAAGGCGGTAAATATAAACAATATCCCTTGCATGACAGTTGTCAATAATTGTCAAGAACACAAGAAAACAAACAACTGAACACAATAATATTTAAATTCGGTTGAGCGAAAAAGAGAACAATATAGAAATAAGATCTCATACAGGCAACACGTCTATTCAGTATAACAACAGTTGAATACACCGCCTCCACCTGCTTTGACTTCAAAAAAGCCACGATTCACTTGTTTTGACTGCAAAAAAAAGGCGGCCCGTAGTTCTGCGAGCGTCCACCAACAGCGCTGAAAACATGGGATTCTACACTCTACGTAGCATATTCTAACTCGCTGGGAAGAACACACCATAAGACCATAAAGTTTAAATTTAAGATATATAAATATATTCCTGTAGTTTAACTATATAATCATGAGTCAAAAAAGTAAAACTTAACAAACAAATTATTATTAATAATTATTTGTGTTTATTTTAAAGAATAACACAGTTCAGTAGTTCGAAATTGTATTGAACTACGCCAGGAAATTTACAAAACAGTTCTTGGAGAAGCGAAGTAATACCGCTGGTTTAAGCGGCTGCAGATTCCGTCGGCGAGGACTGTTGCGAGGGAGTTGGCTCGCAGACGAGTGTTGAATCTGGTGGTGAACCACGGGCACTCCGACGCCGCGTCGAAGGGAGCCGAGCTCTCCAGAACAGGCTTCTGCTCAGGAAATGGTGCGCGCTAGGAGCAATCAGAACACATGCCAAACCGGCAGGTTTCTGTTGCACTAGTAACGTTTCAGTCAGGGACGAACGAAGTATGTTCAATCAGGTGAATTTCGTTGCACAAGCGATGGTTCCTGCAGGAACGAACGAAACACTTACAAACAGTTGCGTTTCTGAGCCTGAAGCACTGGTTTACGCAGAGGGCAAACAAACCTACGTTCGAACCAGTTAGATTCAGACAGGCCTTAAGTAACGGTTAGCGCAGGTGCAAACGAAACATGTGCACGCGACAGACAGATGATGATGTTAACCTGATGGACTGGCTCGCACTGGGGCTAGCGAAGTTATTCCTACGGGCGGCTCGACCCGTGTGCATTCTTTTTTTTTTATTTATTAGTGATTCCGGGCACGTCAACTGCTAGGGTAATTAGTCCCGTAAACGTAATGCATATTCTATCGCGGGAGGTGACGGTGAATTTTTTCCCTTGAATGGTGAGATCTGGCTCCGACCAACAGTCGACTAGCGGGGTTTTCCTCATCCAGCTATCTCCTCCCACCAACAAGGCACAACCCCAGTCGGGAGAAGTTCTAAGCCCCCAATCGGTCTCCCGGTGTGTGTGTGTGTGTGTGTGTGTGTGTGTAAATAAGAGACATATCGCAAGATGACAAGAAAGAGGAAGGAAATATGGCGCGAGGTCCATGGGGCGTTTGTTAGGGTACTGCTCTGGTGTTGATCGGAGAAACCACGGAAAACTACCGATCAGAGCAGCCGGCCGCTACAATTCTCCTCCAGACAGCGACTGAATTCGACCTAGTTCTCTAGCTAAAGTTGAAACCTATCAGTATCATCGGGACTCGAACCTAGGACCTCCCGGTTAGAGACACTGTGGTGACATCAGTTGATGCCCACATCTCCCGGTATGTTCGTTCGTAACAGCGCTTGTGTGCGTGCAACCGGTATGGCCCTCTGCTGCACTTTGAGGCACCACGGGCCATTGCGAGTGGCACGAAACTGCATTGCATCATCGTGGATTGTACCTAACATGCGAATTCAAGGATCCCTGGTCCAGAACTTAAATCGGCAATGCGACGCTCGCAGTCAAACGGTCCTTCACCCTGCCATTTCCTTTGCTCACGGAGACACTTTTATCGTTTTATCGACATTATTGAAATTGTTTTTGTTGTGTGTGTCGGTATTATCACTGCACGAAGTACATGATGTATGAGCATCAAAACTGAGCAATGAAACTTTGAAAAGTAATATTGTTCTACTTGTAACCGTGAATCATTATTTGCTAGCATGAAGTATTTAAAAATAAAAATAGGCCCCGAGTGGGCCCATTCTCTGAGCCAAACTAAGAAACGGAGACACGAATCTGTTGCCAAATATCACACAAAATGATAATGATTTTTTATTAAAGTGCTATTAAAGTTGATCTAGTATTTTAATTAGGTGTACTAATGATTAGTTAATGCAAAAAAGACTATACACTTGAGTATAAATGTTCCTTCACATATCGACAATAATTTTCTTTTATACTCTAATTAAAATAGTATGTAGGTAAGAAATTGTCCTTTTTAGAACCTTATATTCTTCCACAGAAGAACGTCTCTGACGCTGCAGATCGTCAGTAGTTCACTAACATAATTTTGCTACATAAGATGCATTATGTAGCTTTGAGACCCAGAAAAATCTACGAGATTAAAATAAATTCTGATAATTGACATAGGTCGCATTCATGAGATGAATAAAGGAATTTGCAGCTGGAAGATTATTGAAAATATTCTGAAAATCACGAGGATTTACAACATTCTCAAACAAAACTGTACATCAAAAATAATCAAGCCGGTCAAAATTCTCTCACGTGACCCCTACCGTTATCTATTTCTTAACATTAATTATTGTTTCAGATCGAACTAATTCGTTATATTATATAATATTGTATAAAATATTATTGTTCTAAAATGTTAAAACTTTTCCAAAACTGTAATCTAATAGAAGAATGGACGTGGAATTACAGTTCTGGTTTTGATAAAGAGTTGGATATTGCTTTGAGTTATATAATAATGTAGGCTCTATTTTATTATTCTTCACGTTGTTATTGAATCATAAACATTCTAAATAATAAGTACTATTTAAAAAGGTAATTATCAGTTTTCCAAGTGATACTTTTTCCCCCACTTCTGTACCATCATTGGAACAGTGTGCGCCAGCCGCCGCGTCAGGCTCTGTCTTTCCTCCGCGCTCAGCTCGGAGAAAGAGAGCAGATATCTGTGACGTCACAGAGCATTGAGTTGTCAGTCACAGGTCTAGACTTTTGAGCGGCGTCTCCCTACAGAGTCCATGAAAATTTAAAAAGAGTCAATGATGAGGAAGGAGAAAGGGCGGTCAATTGCCAAATACGTTCTTGGCTGTCCGGGATGAGCCGCGTCTCAGTCGGTTTTGCTGACGTTTCGGCCATCTTGCTATGGCCTTCTTCAGAGCTATACTGTTCAGTATAGCTCTGAATCAGCAGTATAGCTCTGAAGAAGGCAACAGCAAGATGGCCGAAACGTCAGCAAAACCGACTGAGACGCGGCTCATCCCGGACAGCCAAGAACATAATGACTCCGGCCGCGGAAGCCTACGAATCTACAATTGCCAAATACGCTCGGACGACGAATATGTAGCCGAATACGCACCTGCAAAATCAGTAAAATCAATGATTACAAAATAGTAATTGAAAATCATAAAGAATTGTTTTGGTAAATAAGGCTTCCTAACTTTTATAAGAAACTTTCTGACAATAACTTAAAAATTCGCTTCTCTGTGGAAGTTATTTTAAAACCTCTGTTTATTTGCAAAATTAAGTGACTATGGTAGATTAAAAACGACTAGAACATAAATCTAATAAACTATGTTTTTCAAAACTTTCGTTTATATTCTTTGTCTAGTTGTTATCTTTAAGTAATTTATGTTCAATTGCTTGTGTTATTATTAAGTTGTATGCTATATATTACAAAAAAATTAAAGGAGCCGATAAAGCAAGCCATTGTTGTAAAATGGGTCGATACAAGAAAAGATTGCGTATCATTGCCCTAGTGTAATTTCATCACAGACCTGTGGTCAGGGATCTCCAGAGAAAACCAAGAGCCTGGGAAAGTTGACCTAAGGGGGACCCTTATTTCAAACAAGCAATTTCCTCCCACCCCAATTCATTAACAGAATTAATTTCTACATATATCAGAAATATCTTATAGCGTTTCATTTGGATTAGACATAAATCCATTTTTTATTTCTTTTGAATGAAAAAAAGTCGGGGCCCCAATTAAGTTGGGGCCTGAGGCACGTTGACCCACACTTCTGGACGCCCATGTCTGTACTATTTAATAATCATTGTGGGCTACGTTTATCAAGAGTCTTACAGCCGCTGTTGGCATACACGATCCATCAGTCCCCAGGCCACGCCATTCCTGTTCTTCCTGGCTTCATATTCCTGTGCATTGGGCCGCTCGGCAATGAACCACTCCTCCCCCCCCCCCGCCATCCGAGATTCAGCACCGCGACGCCGGGGGCTGCGCGAAATTAGAGGAGAAAAACCCCACGCACAAGGGGAAGCGGCGCCTGTGTTATGGGACGCGCGCAATTGAGGCCACGCGGAGCGAGGCGGGGGCCGTGGCGCGGGGTAGGGCGTGGGGCAGGGCGCAGAGCGGGAAATGGGGCGCGGGGCGCGGCGCGGGGCCCGGCGCGGGGCGGGGCGCGGGGCGGGGCGCGGGGCGCGGCGCGGGGCGGGGCGCGGGGCGGGGCGCGGGGCGGGGCGCGGGGCGTGGCGCGGGGCAGGGCGTGGGGCGGGGCGCGGAGCGGGGAATGGGGCACGGGGCGCGGCGCGGGGCGGGGCGCGGGGCGTGGCACGGGGCGTGGCGCGGGGCGTGGCGCGGGGCGGGGCGCGGGGCGGGGCGTGGGGCGGGGCGCGGAGCGGGGCGGGGGGCGAGGCGTGGCGCGGGGCGGGGCGCGCGGGGCGTGGGGCGCGGGGCGGGGCAGGGTGCAGAGCGCGGGACGCGGGGTGGTGCTTGGAGAGGAACGCGGGACAGGGCACGGAGCGCGGGGGCGTGGAGCGGGTGAAAGGAAGAGACTGAGGGGAGGGGAATATCCGGGTGAATACTGCGCAGAAGGGGAAAGAAGACAGAGAACGCCCGGCCGCGTGAAAAAAAGGTCAAGATGAGAAAATGAAAGAAAGAGAACGATAAAATGGCGATTGGAAATAAAGTGAGATCAAGTGATTGGGTAACGTGGAGAAGAATGAACAAGAATGGAATAAAATTAGGGATTATATATCGTAAGTTGGTCCTACATTGATAAGACACAAATCATTTAAACAGCTTTGTATACACATTTTTTTCACAACGTTTGTATATAAAACAACAAATTTGTATATAAAGCTGTTTAAATGATTTCTGTCTTATCAATGAAGGACCAACTTATGATATATAATACGTAATATAGACAGAAACGAAAAATATTAAAATAAAATTAGGGTATTGAAAAAGTTAATACAGCAGAGATATACAAATAGATGAATAATAGAAATGAGAGAAAATATGTTAAAACCGGAAAGCAAATCAGGGAAAAATTCAAAATTCAAAAACGAACAACAAAATGTGGAGCAAGGAAAAGTAGTGGTGCTACAGAATGGCACAGACTTTTCCGTATTAGTTTTCTGTTTCCTCGGGTCTTCGCTAGCTATTCGGAATTGCCACAAACTCTTGCCAGCTGTCATCTATCACCGCCGAAAGTACATTTTTTTGTCATTTTCTTAATTTTTCGGTTTCCTATCGGTACAACGGAAACATTCATTTTAGATTATTAAAGAACACAAAAACCTAGTCAAAAATGGCAATTTTCTTTTAAAAATTATGTGCCGTTTAAGAGAAAATGGCGTTTTAGCGCTATTAAAAGTGCAAAATTTGAAGCTCATTTTCACAGAAAATGTTTGAGTTATTAAAATACTTTATTTGAAGTTATTTGAAGCACTTACACTTACAAATTTAATAATGTGTACAAATTGCTGGAAATTTGCATATTAAACATGTGAGAGATCTTCCAAAAAAGTTACAATTATGTAATTTTTGAAAAAACAAAAAATAAATCAAAATAAACTTTACGCTATACTAAAGAGTGTAATTAGCACTATCCATTACAAAAGTTCGAAGAAAAAAAATGCAGCCTTATATGAGAAAATGGCGTTTGAGCGTTTCTGAAAATGCGAAATTTTGTGCTACTTTTCACAGAAAACGGTTGTTTTCGAGAAACTTTACTTGACATTATTTAAAGCACATATACTCGTAAGTATAATAATGTGGAAAAATCGCCACTAATGTAAATATTTTCGACGTGAGAAACGTGAAAAAACTGTACATTTTTGTAATTTTTTAAAAAACAACATATAGAGCAATATGGCTTTTGAGAAAATCTTGTTTTTGTAATTTTTTAAAATTGCACATATTGCACGCAATATTGCACGAAAACTACTAAAATTTTGAAAAACATTTGCATGTCCTTTATGAAAGAACTCAATATGCAGAACGAATTTTATTTGAAGAAAAAATCTCTATCTTCAATTTTGTAGTTGGAGAAAGACGCCGAAAAAATTCAAACTTTCACAATTTTCGAAAATTCAGAGTTATTCGTGAAAATGGGACCTATGCCATGTTAATAAGCGAATATTACTCTAGGCGCTAGCAGTGTTCATAGACGGACTGACGGACGGACAGACGAACAAACAGACAGACAGGCAGACAGACAGACAGACAGACAGACGGACGGACGGACGTTTTCCTTTCAATTGTTTTTTCGGTATCAAGAACCTAGAAAACAGGGTTTCTGGCTACACCACGTGTTAGGGGATTTTTTCCCCTTAATTTAGCAACTCGTTTTATCCACTTCTTCGTTTTCACGGCCCGGCAATTAATTTTTTTCCGCCGAAAATTGGCAATTTATTCGCGCAGCATTACATAACTTTCCCTATACTACGTATATCACTCCGTGTATATGTACGTATACGGGAAAGTAAAAAGAATGAACCAAGTGAGTGACAGGCTACGGAAATGGTGAGGGACAGAGGGGAGAGAGGGAAAAGAAAGAAGAGTCATTTCTTTTGACACATTAGTGAAGGATAGGGATGCGTCGAGAACAAAGGATACTTGACACTAGAGCACAGTGGCAAAGTAAAAATGAAGAGACAGAAAAATGTAAAGAGGTGCCATGGAGCAGGTCAAAACAAATAACCGACCAATATTATTCACCTGGTTGATTAAATATAAATATTAGACAGCCTTAAAATAGTTGAGGGAATTTTAAATGTTTGTTTCAAGACAAACCTGGATTATCTTTGATTTCTATAAACAGAGATGACAATAGTAGTACCGTAAATGTTAATGAAATTATAAGCGTCGAAACATGTAACATGTCGTGTATACCGATTTAAATTACCAGATTAGTTCACGTAATAACGATTCAAACGTAAGTTGTGAGACGTTTGGCAACTCAACGTCAAAGAAAATGTATTTTTTTTATTCATTTGGTTGATAATTGACACATAATTTTAGGATAGTTGTTGATATACGCATTGTGATATAGTATAAACAATAAATGTAATACATTTTCTAGATTATAACATCACATAAGTGTACATATATAATTAAAGGTTTCATTTTTTAAGAATGAACAATAAAAAGAATTGAAAAGGAAATAAACTTGTGGGTAGCACACCCAATACAGAGAACTCATTTTACTCTGAAAATGTTTAAAGAATATTAAGATTAAGAGAAGAAAAACCACAGACGCTCTGATATGATCACTCGTTTTAATGAAAGAAGAATAGTTTAGTTTATTTTGACCTGCTCTCTCTTTCTGATTAGGACAGTAAAAAGAACTCACTACTTTATCCACCGTTCTTTAATCCTAAGGAAACAAAACCAGAAACTAATATATTCAAGAATTCAAGAATATTGAGATATTGAATGTTGGAACATAGATTTAGATTGCAATTATAGGGACAATATACTGCATTTATGGAGAGACAATGTGTTAATTGCTTTTACTGAGAGAAAAGTGAGGGCACTCACTTGTAGATTCAGGGATACCTTCTTTCTATTTGTATTTGGGTGGTAATTGTGCATTACCTGTACCGTACTAAGATCTAAACTATTCAGGTAGCTATACAGCATATGGCAATTTTTTGCACGAGCTTAAAGCAGCTTAGATCCTCACTCAGTCGACAGAGTATAAGTTAAATAACCGATCAAGACGTTCTCCTTGAAGAGATTTTTTAAATAAAAACATCCGAATATTCCCAATGGTACATCCCTACCATTCAAGAGAAAACCTATTATCCACCACAATAAGAGAACAGTCGCGAGCCGAATACAAGAGCGAACATTCGATCACGTCTGGAATCGAGTTGTGCTCAATGGAAAAAAACGGAAAAATACAAAAGGAGAAAGAGAAGAAGAGAGTAAAAAGAAGAAAAAAACAGATTATCTTAGGCGAGGGAAATTGAGAACTCATTCTCGTGTGAATGAAATAAATGCTATTGTGGTATTACATTGGATACGTGGAAGAACCAGCATGGTAAATGAACTTTTAATGACTTACGATTTGAGAATTTCCTAATGGTTCTAAATACGGAATTCTTTTTTTTCGCTTAATTTTTTCGCTTCATTCGCAATTTAATTGCAAAGATATTGCTTCCTTGCTTCATTAGTGATTTCGGGCGCGTCAACAGCTAAGGTCACTCCCGTAAGTGTAGTGATTGTTTTATAGGAGGAGGAGGGGAAGGCGATGATCTTCCTAGCTATGTAGTGAGATCCGGTGCCGACTGAAGTGGGTTTGCCAGGATTTTCCCCAACCGGGTATCTCCAACCAGCGTTCCACCGTTCCAGCCAGCCAGACAAGCTCTATGCTCCCAGGTGGTCTTTCGGCCAGCCTTGAAACAAAGATATTACATACATTGAGGCCATTAAATTACTTGTATTTGTTCGAAGAACCAGCACATCCATTAAAGTTGCTTCCTGTAATTAAATATTCGTCAAATATTCTTTCGATCAAATTAAAAATGTAAAAAAAACAATTAGTGATAAATAGAATTAATGTTGCCTATACCTTCCCAGAAGAATATTTAAACATGTTTTACTTGAAAAAATCATAAAATGATTATAAGTAATTTCTATTTCTCAAAGCGAGCAATCATTTGCCACGTACTGTAAGCGGTATCCCCGTGAGTGAAAATCCACATGCAGCTTGCAGCTCTTCTCGAGCGGCAACCGCCAGAGCCGATGATGCAGCAGGAAGAAAACCTGCCTAGCCCCTGGCCCGCGGGAGAATGGGACGTGGCGGGGCGCGGAGAATCACAGGAGAAGAGTGCAAGGAGGGGCGTGGCGGGGGGGGAGAACCAAAGGGGAGAGTGCAAGGAGTGCCGGGCCGGGCTCGGGCAGGGCAGAGCGGATCAGAAAAACACGAGGCGAGGTGCTGCAAGGCGAGACGAGACGTGATGTGACGAGCGGAGACGGGGAAATAGGGAAAGAGCGGGAAAAGCAAGGAAGAGCGGGGTGATGTAGGGGGAGGCGTTGCGAGATTGGGCGGGACAGAGTAGGAAGTGTACGAGGGACAAGAGGAGGAATGGTTGGCGGGAGCGGGAGGGGTAAAGAGGGGAAGAGCGGGAAATGCGAGGAAGGGCGGGGCGATGTGGAGGGGGCGATATGGGGCTGAGCGGGTCAGGGAAGGGTGTGTACGATGAACCAGAGGTGTAATGGCATGGCTAGGCGGGGCCGGGAAGTACGAAGAGGCGAAGAGCGGGGAAAGCGAGAAAGGGAGGGGCAATGTGGAGGGGGCGATACAGATCTGAGGAGGGGGGTCAGGGGAGAGTGGGTAAGAGGGAGAAGAGGTATAGGGGGGCGCGGTGCGGGGTTGGACGGGTCAGGGCAGGACGTGTACGAGGGGTGGAATGACATGGTTAGGCGCGGCCGGGAGGGACCACGAAGCGAAGAGCGGGAAAAACGAGAAATGGCGGGGTAATGTGGAGGGGGGCGTTGCGGGACTGGGCAATTCGGGGAGGAGACTATAAAAGAGGGAGAAGAGGTGGAACGGCATGGCTAGGGAAAGCCGGGAAGGCAAAGAGGAGAAAAAGGAGAAAAGGCGAGGTAATAAAGGAGCAGGGCTGGGAGGAGATAAACAGAACAGGAGGGAGAAGAGGAGGAATGACGGAGTAGGCGGGGCCAAGAGAGGCAAAGAGGGGAAGCGCGGGAAAAGCGAGCAAGAGCGGGGTAATGTGGAGGAAGGAGACGCGAGGCTAGGCGGGTCAGGGGAGGGTGTGTTCCAGGGAGCAGAAGGTGGGCGTGGCCGGGAAGGACAACGCGAGACAGAGCGGGAAGGAGTGAAGTGAGGTGGGGCGCAGCAAAGAGAGAACGACGAGGAGTGGGGGCGGGCAGTGGAAAGGAGAGGGCGGGGCCGGGAGTGCGACTGAAACGGAACGCCGCGGTGAGGAAACCGGGGACGGTGGGCGAGGAAACGCGGGCGCTCCCAGGGCCTCTCCGCGTGAGCAACTGCGACTCCCAAGCACCTTCGCCCGCCGTTTTAAATTAGAAATTCAATTTCCGGGAATGCGGTGCCGGGTTTGGCTGCGGCGTACGCGGCGGCGGCGAAACGTTCGTCATAGCGAGCGGCTGGGATTAGTCCGCGCCGCGGCGGAGGGGGCGGGGGTGGGGGCGGGAGCAGGAGCGGTGTTGGAGGAAGGAGCTTGGGCGGAAGCAGAGGAAGATCTGGAGCGAGGGTGAAGGTGGAGGAGATGGGGAAACGGTGGTTGGGATGTGAGAGTGGCAGTGGGGTAGATGGGGTGGTAAAATTTAAGGAGGTTGGCGATGATGACGTTGTTGGGACAGGAAAGGAGGGGAAGCAGTGCGAAGTGGACGGACTGGCGGGGGCGGGGACAGGTAGACGGGACAGAGGTCACATGGGGGGGTTAGGGGCAAGGCGTGAGGAGCAGAAGTGGTGGGGTGACGGTGAGGTGGGGCAGTGGGGACCTGGTGGGCCAGAGGGGATTGGGGGAAGATGTGGAAGCGGCCTTGTGGATCAGAAAGGGAATGGAAGTGGAATTGGAAAGGAGGTGGGGATGGAAGCGGCATTGTGGCTGACGGCGTGTACGAGGGGGACAGAGACGGACGTTGAGCGGCCGGGGACAGGTTGACGGTACAGGGGTCGCACGGAGAGCTCGAGGTAAGGAATGAGAAGCATGAGCAGTGGGGCGTCGACGGTGTGGGAGAGACGGTGGGGTCGTGGCGGGGATGATGAGGGCGGGAGTGGAGGCTGCCATACGGATCAGAAAGGGAATGGAACTGAATCTGGAAAGGAGGTGGGGCTTAAAACGACGACACTGTGGGCTGACGGCATGTCCGGGGGCAGAGGCGGAAGTTGAGCGAGAAGGGGCGGAGTTGGAAGGCAGGGCGGGGGAATGCGGGGACAGAGGCGGGGTCGGAGAGGGGGGATGAGGCCGGTCGGGGGCGGGCCCGCGCTGCTCCCGACAACCGCCGCTAAACGAAGAGCACAAGGCATCGTTAATTAGCAACTCCAGCGCCCGCGGCGGCGGGCTCCCGAATTAAACACAATTAGCGCAATTACAGAGAGCGCCTCCGCCTTCGTTTTGCCGCCGCCGCCCTCGGTCTGTGTTCCGCTGCAGCTGGAACCCCCTCCTCTCATCCCCTCTCCTCTCCTCCACTCCACTCCCCCACCTGCGTGCGAACTGCACTCGCACAAACGTCAACCAGCCGCAGAATTCCGAATGCGCAATTCATCGTTGTGAGATGCATCAGCAGAACATTTATTCTTTTTTCTACTCCCATTGTATAATGCTGTCATTTGATGGCTGCAACCAGTTGCATAGTGATACTCATTTTGATACACTTTTCATTATGAAACAGGTTCTTGACCAATTACAGAGAAGTTAACAAACCAAGTATTGACACTTCATTAATCATTGAGAATATTTATAGTAAATGTTTCTTTCGATTGTGTACATGAAAATTGAATTTAATATTATATTCAGCTTCTCAGTTTTAATTTATTTTATTATTAGTCATTTTTTATGGAATATTATTTAAAATAAAGTGGATAGTAATTTCATATTGATCCTAATTGACTAGCGCAGTACTCCCTCGCAGGCGGACAGGTAACCACAGCCACCTGCGGTAATATGCGAGGGTAGATTGAGATAGCTGTACTCTAGGTGGCCTTGGCTGAATAAATTGCCACGAGAGTATTCAATGTAAAAGTTTAAGTTATAAAAGTCATAGAAAAATACCGTATGAAACTCGATGTAATAGGTAAAAATACACTCGTCAAAGTTTACGATACTCGCTCGTTCCTCACTCGTATTGTAATATCGCACTCGTATGTTAATACACATCATTACATCATCGTTTCGTAATGTACTATAATAGTCGAGTATTTGCCCTTCGAATGTTTTCCCTTGTGAAGTCTGCTGAGTATCTTGATCACCAGGAGATGGTGAGCGTGTGGAATGCTTCTGCTGATGATGATGCCTGCCATCTAACATAAAACCCATGAGGGACACCATTTCAATGAGGAAGGTTTTAAAGTCTGTAATGCCTCGTTTCCGAGTGACGCTCGATTGTAATGTGTGTTGTTGTGTAACAAGCCCTGCGATGGGAAGCGCGCCTGCTCTTTCCCCTGGATCATAATCTGATAACTATTTTTTTAAATTTATCTCTTCTCGTTTGACATTTCTGTCTCTCGAGGGGTTTGAAAACAGTACATTTTATATTATAACGTTTTGGATATGGCCATCCATAGCAAATGGATTTTTATTCCTACTCGTGAAAACATGGTCTAAGGTTCGAAGATTTGTTCATGCTTCAAGGTTCGGTTTGAGGTGTTACGTTGAAATTAAGGTAGTGCTAGTAAAGATATAGAAACAGAAGTTACGGTGGCCTCAGTCTGATAACTATTTAAATCCTAGGGGTAGTCCTAGGGAAGGACCTGATTTCCTTTCCAGCTGGAGCAAACTTTTGAGATATAGTATCGATAAACCCTTAGAGTTGATGGTGTCCCACTATTCCCACTGTCGAATTGGATTGTCTTTCCTTAAAATTTAAATGAAAGTAACGTATTTTATAAAACTACGTTACTGAGCAATGTTTGGAATTTTTTTACGGAATGACTCACGGAAAATGATTACGAAAGATTGTACAATAAATAAAAATAAATTACTTCACATTATTTACGCGTACTATATTTTCTATTGCAATACGGAAGACAAATTAAGCAAAATCCATAATTCATTCAGATTTTTCGGAAGTAAATTAAAAATATTGAGTGCACTTCCACGTTTTACTTCAAACGGTCAGAGCAACAATCAAGAATGAAAAGAACTAGAAATGTCTCACGGTGGCGTAAGATGCGATTCCTTGTAACATGCGTGATTACGGTGGCAGTGATAAACAGGATTTCAATCTCCCCGTGTACATGGAAGTTTCCTTTGGCGCATTTGGATGAAAGGTTCTATTCCAATCATCGACTAACATATTCATGTGCCTAATCCTTCCTACTTCTCTCCCAGTGCGAAACTCTGTATGACAAATGATTGTTGTTGCGGCAATCTGCGCACCGTTGAAAGGCGCGCCAAGACAGCGCCGCGAAGCGGAGACTTCGCGGGAACACGGCTCGGCGGGCCGCAACCGACGCCGGCCTATGAAAGAAGAGAGGCCAGCGGGCGAAGCCGGAGCCGGCAGGCGAGGCTATGTCGGGGCCCGCTATATAAGCGGCTGGCGGCGCTGAGGCAGCAGAGAGAGTTCCAGTTGGATAGTGAGCCTGCGAGTGTTGTTAGTCAAGTGTGTACAGCGAAGTGGTGAGAAACTGTGCTACGTCATCGGACTTCTTCTTCTGGTTTTTGGTTGGACTTCGTTAGTTATTGGACTTCTCCGGGATATATGGTTTGACTTGGCTACGACGACGGAACTGTTCTTTGGATCTTGGAATTGTGTTCACCCACCTGTATTGTTTCTGGCTTGTTAAGAATAATCAAAGTTGTTGAGAATTTGTGTTTCTTTGAACATAACAATTGTGACTGCCTGCGTAGCAGGGGAGTAAGCTTCGTAATGGTCCTATGGGCTGCTGTGGGTGCGCCACCTTGTCCCCAACAAAACCATCAACCTGTACCCAAACACCGCCACGGCCTTAAGCTACTAGCGCCAGGACACAGTTCTCGGCCGCAATGGGCTTACGAGCCGCATCCGAGTTCAGGAGTTGAGGCAAGGGACAAGAATTGCTAGGGTAGTTAGCAGGAGAATGATTCCACTGACAGCCGCAAGCGTCATATGACAACCAGAAGGATAAATAAACGTAAGATGTCCCACGTTGACGATGATAGCGTAAAGTATCACATATTTCTATGGCATACATCCTATTAAGTAACACGGATGCTTAAGTGGGTCATTCATTTACGTTTATCCCTCTTCCAGTTTACCATTTGGGGACAATCAAATGAGACATCATTCGATGCGTCTTGTATATCAAGGGGGAACAGAATTGTTTTCCGAATCCATTCAGATAATTATGCGAGAAAAACATGATTCAGACGTTTTACGTCAACTTTTTGAAGACTTTTCAGACACACACAGAAGAGAACAAAAGCTCATTCGCTCCATTACTTCAAGACAAATCAATTGGCACTATTTTTAACCAGATTCTTGAAGATCATTCTAGAAGAATTGTCATAATAATGTGGTGTTTTTGGAATGGGATTCAATGCAATTGCAGAGGCAAAAAGTACTGAATTACTACACTGTATTTCCGTGCGTAACAAGAAAAGTTGGGACGTGATTCATCAGATTAGAAATGATTAAACCAAATTTTGAAATGAAACAATATTTCACTGGAAAATAATTCATGTCCGAGGATGAATAAGCGAAACAAATGTATTACGATTAAAAGTTTTTTATTATGAACTTGTATTTCACCAATAATTTTAACATGAAGGTACGCTAAGCTGGTCACTATGCATGAAGTTTGAATGACGATATCGTTTGTCATTGCATCTTTTGCATCGCAGCTTCAAAAGCTGTCATACATTTCACATCTATTTAAACTTTTCAACCGCCTCTTTAATACGTGAATGTCTGGTCCACTTTATGTTCCATCTTCATTCTGAAAATTCTGGATTTCCTTTCCGCGTCGTATGAAATGAGTCAACTGGTAGCTCCGCAGACTGTCACTTCTTGTCCGCGTCCACATCACAAATCCCTTGGTCCCTGAATATGCATACATTCTCGCAGCAAACATCACATGACGTGCATTTACGCATGTTATTTGTCACACACGGGAATGTAAAAGAAAGTATTCAATTGGATATGTAACGTACTGGGAGCAGGTATTTCATTCTGTCTGAATCAGCAATATTTCCAAGTTGCTCGTTTGCAAGACCCGATTTAGACCCCATTTTTATGCTCTTACTTTTGATGAATGATTCCAGAGTTCAAGCTAATGCGTAATATCGCTTCTGAGATTCCAGAAACAAATTGTCAGCTCGGTGATAGAGGTCGCTAAGCTGTGAGTGCTGTGGCGAACTCGGCTCCAGGTATTGAGCGTAATTTAGTAGAGTGTTTCTGGGCGCGTCTACTTCTAAGGTCATTAGCCCCGTAAATATCGGGCTGGTCTTCCCCTGCTGCATGGCATAATTCGGTGCAAACCTATACGTCGACTAGTGAGTATTTTGTCAACCAGGTATCAGCCCCAGGCGGGACCCCAAGTATGTTTTCGAGTAGAACGAAACTGTACACAAAGTTGTAAATGAACGGTATATATGTACGTCACGCCAGTATTTGTCCATTGATGCATACGACGCGACGTCACTCCTTCCGTCTGTCCGCCCGTCCGCCCGCCTGCCCACCATAGATCCCCCTTCCGGTCCACCGATGGAGACAAATGAGATGTCACTCAACGCGTTTCGGTCTTCTAGTAGGTACCTGACCATTTCTTCGGATTCTAGGAAAACATTCTTTAGTGAATTATCAAAAACGTGTTTTTTCGGGGGAAGGTGGTGTAGAACTAAAACCTCTTTTAGGACAGTTTTAAGGATTCTATATATGTGATCAATAGTTTTTTTTGAATCCATTCCACGAGGAAAATGGATTGGCTTGGGTTTCAGGAAGATTTTTCTAGAATATTCTGAAAAAAATAGTGTTTCAAGGCATGTTATATGGCGACACGTTGTTTATTTCAATAATTACTGCTTTTCCTCCATAATGTGAATCCTTAGAACATGGTGCATAATATTGATGATAGTTAAACCTAACTTTGTTAAAAAACATACATTTTTTAAAAAATGCACATCTCGCATTGAATTGTATGGATTGAAAAATAATAGATCATCGAAGATTTTCAAACGTTAAATGAAGATTTAGTTATTAGGCCTTGGGAATAATGACAGAAGTCGGCTAAATCCTAAACATTGCCATAAAATAATTATAGGTTAATTAATTATAGTATTAATTATAGGTTAAATTTAGCCTTTGTTTACAGTACGCGGTACAGGGCTTGAATCACTCTTTGTCAGGGTTCCATCTCGTAGGATAATTATCATTTTGTATGATAATTATATTATGTGATTATATACTGTAACCGCTAATACGCGATTACAGTTTAAATAAGTGAGAAAATTGTGGTGAAGACACGACACCGTATCTTGGACAAATAGTTCTCTGGTGGCGAGGAGATGGCGACAGTCGTAAACTCAATTTCTGAACGCACTCTGATGCCAGCCAATGAAAAACTAGTATGAACAAACGGAAACGGCAAGAGCTTGTGCCAAAAGAATCCAACCTTCTTCTTGTCCAAGTCGCCGAAGCGAGCAGTTGTATGAATTCGTTTTCTTATCTTGTTGGAGTTGCCAAAGTGAATAGTCAGCCATCTTGTGCGCTACGACGACGTTGAGCGACACGTAAAAGAGCGAGTACGCTGTACCAGAAAGTCTGTACTATTTTTGTGAAATTTCATTCTGAAAACATATTTATAGAATCTCCAGAATTATAAGAACTCTAATCGACATTGTAATTAATTTGACTTTTGCCAATTACGAAGTCATAAGTGGAGATTCTGGACTTGGATTCGGAGGTGACCATCGCCTGAGGAGCCAACGGTAAAACATCGCTAACCGAGGGGAGACGGCGCCCGGAGGCCTCACGATTTCGACGCAGCAGGCAGCGCGCGGAGCGGCGCAAGGGACCCTACGACCTTGGAGGCGTGGACAACATTTTGCAACCGACTTCGCAGGGTGGAATTCTCCGGAGGTTCGACGGCCGTGAGTTTAACGAAACCAAAAGAACTTTTACTAAATCTCAATTTAGAACTGTACCGCACAGTATTCTTGCTAATTTGACAAGTCATTTCTTTTTTCTTCCTGAAGTCGTAATTGAAATCAGATAAGGGTATTTTGTAAATAATGTAAAATTGTGTTCTTGTACAGAATTAATTGACTAAATTCACGTGTAATGAATCCAAAGGTGTTACAAGAAATTTGAATATTGTATGTGTATGTATTTTTTTCAGGGTTATTGTTTTGAAGTGTATTTTGTGTGTTTTTCTCAGTGATTTTGTGTGTGTATAAGTTATTACTTGGAAATAAGGTGCAAAGTTAACATCTTCTTAGAGAAAACTGCAGTTTTTAGGTAGGGAAAGATAGCTACCGTAATTAAATGTAAATTTAGTTGTACAAAACTTTCCTTCATAAGAATATATCTTCAATGTTATTTCAAATTGTGTTGGAATGTTAATTGGTAGTTAGTTGAAAAGACGAACCCACCCCGATAGGGAATTTTATTCTACCTAGAAATTTCCCAGGTGTGCGTGACGGGACAGCTATCCGTCACGGAATTAGTAAATGAAAGATTTGCTATTTGTAACTAGTAAAAGAGTAGGGTTTGGTTACAATACAATGCTAATGAGATAATCAGATTTTGTAGAATAATTTCAACTACAGAATTATATTCTAATATAAATCTTTTAGAATGGAACAGTATGATCTAGAAGAGCAGTTGTCTCCTATTTTTTTTAAAATCCGTCTGATAACATACTAAAAGAGTGCACTCTTCAGAACAACTCTCCTGGGAGCGTTCGGATCAGATTCTCCGACACCGTTTTCTGCAATGCAAAATGGCCATAGTCCGAAGGAACATCCACCAAGAAGAGTTGCAACCACAAATATTTTTTGTAATTATTTAATTTTAATTCTTTATTGATAATGATTCACGTACCGTACTAAATTGTCAAGAACCAGATAACTATATGTTTTAATTTAATTTGTATTTAGAACTTGCTTAGTAGAAATTTTAAACATGTGAAAATAATTTTACAATCGTGTAAACCGACGGAAGCACCCCTTTCAGTTTTTTAGTAAGTAACCACTGAACATACTGTCCCGTGAGCCACTTCCATGTCAGCGTTGGGAAGCCATTTTGGCTATGCCTGGAGGTCAGTCAGTCTCAGCAGGTGGGAGGAAAGTGAGACAACCACTGAAGCAGTGATTCCTGCAAGAGTCGGAGAGTCGCAGAAATGCAGTTGCTCATATGCAAGAAACTACCAAATTCCGATTAACTTGATTCCTTTGGACGAATGAGTATTTGAGTTTTAGCAACCGCGCGCATGCGCAGTGTATCCTCCGAACGTCCCGAGACAACTCTGCGCATGCGTTCTAGAGCGCTTCTCCTGATAGAGAATTCTTTGTCATTTTTCAGTTCATTACTTTGCTTTAATTATTACATCATTCGTAATGTAGTAAAGACAAAGTTAGCAGGTAATGATGTTTATGCCTTTTCGAATCGTTAATGAATTGAGTTGCCCTCCTTTATTGATTTTGAATACAATATTTTGTAATGTTTTTAAAATATCAAAATAGCTCTTTTCTAATAGTCTTAATGACTAACGATCAATGATGTATAATGCAATTGAAACATTAATCAAATTTGTATTGGTGTTCATTCTTTTTACACACCACTTTAAACAATTATTAAACCTTCGCAATCAAGCGCATAAATGTCGTACTGTCAGTAAATAAGAAATTGTATAATGTCATTTCGTACAGACAGTGAATACAGTCAGTAAATACAGTCAGTAAATAAGAAATTGTATAATGTCATTTTCGTACAGACAGTGAACGAAAGAAAACGTTAAGTGCTTCTCTTGAATTTCTATTACTCTTGCAAACTTTAACGTTTCTTTAATTCTTGGAGTGGTTAACTGTCAGTACATGTCCATTTGTACAGTAAGTTTCGTCGTCTACAACTAATGTGCAAATGATTATTACATTTTTACGTAGGTGAATAATGACCATATTTTGAGGTAATAAGATTATATTTTCCGTCATATTTGAATATTTTACCATCAACTGCGCCTCAAACTTACGACCGTTATCAGTTTGTACTACAATCTAATCAAAGTAAACTAGGGGAATAAATTATCACAGCTCTTTTCTCCAATTTCCTTTTGGATAATGATTTATACACACTAGCGACACATATTTATCCAGTTCTTCCTCTGTTATCGAGTATATGCAGCCTAAAACGACCTCAATGCCTGGAGGCCAGAAAGTCTCAGCTGGCGGGCACTGAACTTGATTCATGACATTGTAAACTACAATTATTGACTATTTTAACAATCAACTACAAGATTCCTACAAGCATCCGGTGAAGATCTCACACTTTCTAGGTTTCAAAACACTGCGTAGGCTAGACAAACTCATTTCTTTGTACAATACAACACTATTAAACAACAAGATAAAAGCTGGCTTGTAATTCATTTGTTGTTTGAACTGTTTTTTCTAGCACCTTCCTAAAAAGACTATTTTCCGATGTTGCACCACCAACAACTTTGCAGGCGTTTCTGCGTTCATGTCCTTATATTTACGTTCCTAGCACATGCTGTTGCGCGCGTTAAAATGAAAAGTCGACGTTATTAGTGGTGTTTACACGAGTGCAAAAAAAGCCCGCTTAGTTGAACACCAGCTCTACCAAACGCTGTGCTTTATTTGAATGTTCTCTTACACATTTTCATTCACAAATTGTGCGCTTGTCACTAACTTAATGATACAAGCTTTTGAGTTCAGCATTGTATAAATTAACAAACACACAGGATTATTCATATTTCAAAATGGACGTTTTGAAAAAAAGTGTTGTGATCTACTGTTAATTCCAAGCATCCAGTATCTTTGGAAAAATAGAAAGACCCAGGTGCGACGTATTCTGAGGAAAATTCTGGAAACAAATGATCGATGCTTTTATTTTGGCAGAATCTACTCTGATTTAACGTCTCCTGTATTATTTCAGTAGTATACCTTTCCGTTCCGGCTCTAACACGTAATTCAATTTTTATAATCGAGGTCTCTAAAGAAAGAGAATTTCACGGAGGCGTGACGAATTGCACTTTGGCTCTAAAAATATGAAGGATTTGTTTAATAAACACATCTAAATATTCAAGTCAAATGTAACCTGCAACATTTGCCAAAGTTTTCGTCAAATAACTCCTAAACCAAGCGTTTCAGGGTCTTAAAAACTAAAGTCTTGAGGCCAAAGGCCTCAAAGAAACGTTTGTCATACCGTAATCTATAAGATGAGACATTTCTTAACATTCAATTAAATTTTCGGTTCCACGCTTCAATACTGTCAATGCCATCTCAATATTTCAGTCCTTGATGCTGGTAGGTTTTATGTGACGACACGCTCAGAAGGCTTAGATTCCTCAAATCTTATATTTACGCTTTCTGTATACAGCGTGGTTTCTGCACTCTGATTAGGTTTATTTTGCATAATCATTAATGCAAGATTTGCTCTCCAGCAACAACTAGAAGTACTATTATAGATGCTTGATACCTATAAAGATTGTTTCTTATGAGTGTAGTGAAACTATTTAATTAAGGTTTTTCCATGGTCCCTGCTGTATACTTAATTGTGGAGGGATGTGGGTGTTCAGTGAAGAGTGAACACTTGTGTTTGTGTTTTACCTGTACCAATATTTTCGTTATCATTCGATGAAATGTTCAAGTCACTGGGTTCAGACAGATTTCTCAAAAGTAAAAAGCTAATATTTTTGTGACTATCACGAAAGACTAAAACCTAACTGACAAAGAATATTGAATAATTACATCAAATGCCTTTAAGTAAGTGTTGGGAATTGTTCCAAGAAAATTCTCCACGATATTGAATATTTATTTATTTAGCGTATGGCAATTCCACAGCGTATGGCCCCCTTCACAAGTCACATTCTAATAGGCAGCCTCTCAATCCACTGGATCGCCGAGGGAGGAAGAGTATACACATCTGATCCATCACCCTGATATGACGTTAGTTCACACTCTTGAGCAATGTTAGTGATTGTTTGGAACTCCGCACCACACTCGCCACCGGGAGATGTGACTTTGTTCCACTTGTACAGTGTATTGGCACAAACACCGGGTCCTGTACGTAGTCTGTTAGCTGTCTTCCAGATTCTTCTCGGCAGCTCAAAACCTGCAGGAGCTTCATTATATTTTAAAGGTGATATTGAATAAATATTTGTTGAAAAATTCTTTTACACATTAATTGCATTGTTTTTTTATTTTTATTTGTAATTGTGTTAGTACATTGCAAGTTACCTTTATAGATCTTTAAACAATAAACACGTTTCGTTTACTACTTTCCCTCTTGGAATAACTAGTGGTGCTACAGAATGGCACAGACTTTCCCGTATTAGTTTTCTATTTTCTTGGGTCTTCGCTAGCTATTCGGAATTGCCACATATTCTATTTTGTCAGCTGTCATCTATCACCGCCAAAAGTACATTTTTTTGTCATTTTCTTAATTTTTCGGTTTCCTATTGGTAGAACCGAAACATTAATTTTAGAATATTAAAGAACAGAAAAACCTAGTCATGAATGGCAATTTGTTTTTCGAGAGAAAATGGCGTTCAAGAGAAAATGGCGTTTTAGCACTACTAAAAATGCAAAATTTGAAGCTCATTTTCACCGAAACGTTTTGAGTTTTCAAAATACTTTATTTGAACTTATTTGAAGCACTTACACTCACAAATATAATAATGTTTACAAATTGCCGGTAATGTGCATATTAACGAAGTGAGAGATCTTTCAAACAAATTACAATTATGTAATTTTTGAAAAAACAAAAAAATAACTCAAAATAAACTTTACGCTGTACTAAAGAGTGTAATTAGCACTATCCGTTACATAAGTTTCAAGAAAAAAATTGCAGCTATATACGAGAAAATGGCGTTTGAGCATTTCTGAAAATGCCGAAATTTGAGCTACTTTTCACAGAAAACGGTTGTGATTTCGAGAAACTTAACATTATTTAAAGCATATATACTCGTAAATATAATAATGTGAAAAAATCGCTCTTAATGAAAATATTAACGACGTGAGAGACAAGTAAAGAAATTTACATTTTTGTAATTTTTGAAAAAAACAACCGATAGACCAAAATGGCTTTTATGTCATTGATAGAGTACATCTACCTCTATCACTACCAAAAGTTTAAAGAAAAAATTTGGGGCCGTTTTTGAGAAAATCTTGTTTTTTCATTTTTTTAAATTGTACATATTACACGCAATATGGCACGAAAACTACCAAACTTTTGAGAAACATTTACATGACCTTTATGAAAGAAAATATGCAGAACAAATTTTATTTGAAGAAGAAATCTCTATCTTCAATTTTGTAGTTGGAGAAAGACGCCGAAAAGATTTAAACTTTCACAATTTTCGAAAATTCAGAGCTGTACGTGAAAATCGGACCTATGCCATGTTAAAAAGTGTATTTTACTCTATTCATACAAGAAATTTGAAGAAAAAATTTGGAGCCGTTTGTGAGAAAATTTTGAAAATCTCCGGGGGGCTTCATATAAAGTACCCCCAAATTTTGAAGAACCTTTTTCAAAATCTCAAAGCTTTGACTAGAATCAGATCGACTGAGGAATATCCATTTGGAAGAAATCGTACGTATGGCTTAGGCGCTAGCAGTGTTCACAGACGGACAGACGGACGGACGGACGTTTTCCTTTCAATTCGGTTTTCGGTTTCAAAGACCTAGAAAACAGGGTTTCTGGCTACACGACGTGTTAGGGGATTTTTTTCTTAATTTAGCAAGTGGTTTTATCCACTTATTCGTTTTCACGGCCCGGCAATGAATTTTTTTTCCGCCGAAAATTGGCCATTTTTTCGCGCAGCATTACATAACTTTCCCTATACTACGTATTATCACTCCGTGTATACGTACGTATACGGGAGAGTAAAAATAGAAGGATAGGAATAAGTGTGGTGTCTAAAATGCGAGATTTCTCGCACGGGTACGCAGAGGTAGTGGGGGAAGCTTTAATGTTTTATTTATTTTATTTATTTACGTCAAAAACAGTTAAAAACTGTGTGTGACGAGCTATGGGGAGAAGTGAATTTTGTGCACGTTTTCATATTTCTGTGATCTCTATCCTAAACCATATTCTAGACGAATTTTTAATCCAGAAAAGAGAGTTTTTTTTCGAGTTTTATTGACAAAATATTCGCTTCTATATAATAAAATATATTTCCAAAGGTAATTTAGCTATAAATTCCTGCCCTGAACCCTCATGTTCTTCATGAAAGAATAATACTTTTTGCCGCGATAAGATGGAAAACAAAAATTTGAATAACTATATTTCCCACTGAAATTCAGAAGACGTGCACAAATAATGAAGTTACATTTATGTCCAGAAGCAAAACAAGGGACCATCTCAGCATTTGCTCAAGGATCAGGGAAACTGGACGAGAAACCTGATCGAGATGGGGGCCATCAACCCAGAAAGTGTGGTACAATACTTGTTACAGGTTCTTTAGAATTATACAATCCAAATGATAAATAATTAATTAACTATCATTGTTAAAGTTAATGCTACTTTCCTTTTTGATGCTCGGTATAGTCTCGAATTGTACAGAAACAGTTATGCAGCAGAAAAGATTTTACTTGGGACTTAAACTTTTCTATCGAATTTAATCGTTTTATGTCTTCTGGCAAGGTGTTGTAGAGTAATGTACATGAATTGTATGTGAATTTTTTGTAGTGAGCTGTTGATACTGCCACCTGATGAATATGATTACTACGTCGTGTGTTATACTTATAGACTTCGGCGTTTGCTGAAAACATATTCCCACTTTTAAGTAAGTCATTTTTGACAAAAACTACTGATTCGTAAATCAGAAGACAAGGTAATGGTAAAATTCCTAGATTAATAAAGAGTGACAAGAATCACGTGGGTTGGATTTGCTTATTATTCGTACAATTTTTTTTTGTAATCTGAAAGTCTGGGAGCTATAAAATGTGTTTCCCCAGAATATTATGCCATATCTCAGGCGGGAATGAACATTGGAAAAATATACACAACGAGCTGTATGAAGGCTGACGGAATTTGAAAGAATTCTGAACGCGTAGCATAATGAACTTAATTTTGTGTTCAATTCATTTAAATGGGCATTCCATTTGAGGTTTGACTGAATTTATAGACCTAAAAATTTTGTTACATTAACATCATTTGAAAATGAAAACTGCATTGAAACAGTTTGCTTTTCATTTACTATTAATTTGTTATTACGGAACCAATTTGAAACATCTGATATTGTACTATTTACGGTTTCTTTGTGGCAAAGAATATTTGTATCCCGTGGGGTCCCGCAAGGACAACTGTTCTTCCGTTTCAAATCGCTAAGCGCATGTCATTTCGCTAAGGGCATCAAGGAAGCATTCATGTCGAATCGCTAAGGGCATCAAGGAACCGGAAAGGTGTGTACATAAAGTTCCATCATTCCAGTAAGGTATTTCTACTCTCTGAGATCGTTGTTTAAGGTACGAACATAGCCAATCTAGAGCAATACCACGGATTCCATATGAAGGTAATTTTGAAAGTAAAATGTTATGATCAATGACGTCAAAAGCTTTTGAAAGATCTAAAAATATTCCAATAGTTGCTTCATTTTGATCCAATGATGAGGCAACATCTTTAAGAAAAGACAAAATCGCTGTTTCCGTAGATTTTGATTTCCGGAATCTATGTTGGCAATTTGAAAACGCGTCGTGTTTATTGAGAAAGGTTTCCATTCGCACATAAAAAAGTCTCTCTAATATTTTTGAAAAAACTGACAAAAGAGAAATTGGCCGATAATTTTGAATTTCATTTTTGTTGCCTTTTTTGAAGAGTGGCTTAATCTTAGCTGTTTTAAAAATATCTGGAAAAATTCCGGTGCATAAGGATGCATTAAATATGTGAGTTAACGGGTGTATAATAGCTGGCGCGCACGTCTTTAACAAACAATCCGGAAATTCATCTAAACCGGCCGAATATTTATTTTTTAATTTACCGATTATTTTGAGAATTTCATAGGAAGAGGTTTCGGAAACGAACATTGTATCTAAGATTTTTAGGGAAACGTCAGTTGTTGAATTTTGTGGCTGAAAACCCTTAGTGAGATCGACAGCAATTCTCGAAAAGTATTGATTGAAGAGACTAGCCACTGTTGCCGCATCGTTCACATCTCTATCGTTATGTTTCAAAACAACATTCTCTACAAGGTTTCTAGTTGGTTTGGTCGCATTTTTTACTATATCCCACAAAACTTGTGCTTTGGCACCAGTGGCGTAGCGTGACTCACACGTTTGGGGATGCTCAACAATAACACACAAAATGTCACTATCAACTACTTCATCTAACAGGCGAACGCAACACAAGGCAGATACACTGGAACTACTTCCACGATTTCGATTGCTTAGGACGGTGTAGGCTCTTCCCACAAAATCCTCACAGCAGTCAGGGCTGCCGATGTCTTGAAAGCAAATTATACAATGGCTCAGCTTTAATTCTTATACGCGAATGGCAATAAGACCATTTGTTAATTTATACATTGCAGACTTAAATAATATGTAATCTATTTAAGAGATAATACAATTTCTTGGATATTAATTAAGAAATAGTAGTCAGGCACTATTTCTACAGTTTGTACCCATGACCAAGCGGGGACTCCCGAGTGAGAGAGAGAAAGATAATTTACTGAACGCCTGAAGTGTGCTGCGCTCTCGTGCACAAACGAGCTTCTTTCCGCAGTAGACGCTAGCGTAAAGCAGTCGGGTTTCTCTGGGCCAGGGGTCAAGAGGGGAGAGGGGAACCTCGCCATCTGCGCATGCGTCATTGCTCGTCGCAATCTGGCGGCAGACGCTGAAGCATTTTAGCTTCCACGCAATCAGAGGCCAGCTTCAACAGCCCGCCGAATTCAATCATAGGAAATCAATTTAAAATTAATACAAAACGTATTTCGCTCAACAGACCACTTGTAAGATTATCAATACAGTATTTAAGGTTCTTATATACGGGGATGCTCAGCATCTCAGCGTCCCCTGACGCTACGCCACTGTTTGGCACAACACTAACTTTTTAAAGTATCTAAAGTAAAATTGCTTGAAATAAATGGAAAACAAATATCAAAATGCGCTAGCCTCCAATACTACGTGAATTAATTAAAAAAACAACTAAATTTAAAATTATGGAAAGAATAGCGCAAGTCACTCGACAAGTGCCAACGATCACCGTCCAAACGCACGATTTAAATGTTGCCGTATCTGCAAGTATTTACATCAACGCCCAGCTGTAAATAATACACCGTTTGTATCCCTTTATGCCCTCACGGTACTTGTAGGTACCACTATGTTTAAGCGCCACAACAATGGGTACACTGCCTGGAATCCAGCGTATTATGCGAATTAACAATGCCTGGGAATGTTATTTGTTGCCACATAAACTTGATGCGAATCATTTAATTTTCTCTTTGCTTGAAACTAGAATATGTTGATAGGCATCATTGAAATGTCGTGATCTCTGAACGTCGATTCAAGACTTTATTGAATCACCATTTTTAGTTTTTAATTCTTATCGCAATTGCTTATTTTATTTTTTATTTTATTCTCTGTTCTCAGGTATGTAATCTAGAAAATAATTTACATTTTTTTTCATAGGTATTGTTTGTTTTATAAATTTACTTTTTGGAACTAGAAAGTACTGTCAGGACTCTGGCGCATTCAAATACAAACATTTAGCTACACATAAAGCAACTTTTTCTGGTGTAAATATTTACGGTTATATCTGTAGGTGTAAAATGCCGCTGCCTACATTGACAGAAGATGAAATAACATTTGTTTTGGAAGAAATACCATCTGATGTAGACACCCCAGAGGAGTGTAGCTCTGATGTTAATCATGATGAGACAAATGACAAAGACAGACACATATTTATGACAGAGACAGAAAGTCAAAAAAATGGTGGCACTGACTATTTTTTGCTCTGATTGAAAGAGCATTTGTAAATACATTCGTCATTTACAAAGACATAAATGGGGAATCGTCCCTTTAGAGTTTAGAAGTAAATTAGCAATGGGCCTAATTGCGAATGGAAGCACTCCAAACAATAAGAGGGGGAGACCATCATCATCATCATCATCATCATCGTCATCAAATTCTCCATCTCCCGTGTCAAATCGCCGGAAGAAAGGAGGATTCTCGGTTTCTAAAGATATCAGAAAACAAAATACTGGTGCCCATTGGCCTCTTTTTGTCTCCCAAGGAGGAAGATGTGAATTATGTGCAATGAAAAAAATTCAATCAAGACCTCATTCTAAATGTTCATTTTGCCAAGTTTTCCTTTGTTGTAATGAAATTAAAAATTGTTTTTCAGAATATCATCAAATATAAAAAAATAAACAAATATTAAAATAAAAAGTCATTTTATTTGCCTATCCACAGCTTCTGACGCTACTTAGAAGTACCAAGGCCAAAATTTCGAAAATTATATATTCGAACTCTATTAAGGCTGCGATATAGCACCTTTTACAGATTTGGGTTATTGTTCAGGTTTTTGGGAGAGCGGTCATCAGTTTTGGTTACGGCGAGATGAAATGTTATGGTATGCTCGTTCGCTCGTTCGATCTCTGAAAAGACACAGTATCCCCTTCATATTAGAAGATAGTATAAATAAATAAGCAATCAGGGAATAAATCGTTCAACCCGTTACCTCAGTCTCACACGAAAAACAATGCCTTCTTTTAATCTGTATTCCACAAAATTCCACTCGTGCAATCACATGCGTTTCTCGCGGCAAAATGGTTGCTCTTTGAAATGTTTCATAAAAGGCGACAAGTTATGCCAACCTTGCTAAGTTAAACTGTTCTCATGGAACGTTAATGCGAGCGCATAAGATGAAACTGTTACGACACAGCTTTTGGGTCAAATACTATTATAACTACCAAAGAAATCGTATATTTCCGCGCTTTTTCGCCACCAGCACGCGGATTTGGAGGGAATTTTTTATAAGTCCGACGCGGTACGTTCAAAATGCAAATTCTGAGCTAGTAATAAAGGGCCAAAGATTGTTATTAAAACCAATCTCCCGCCACGGCGCCAAATATGAATCCATTTCCGACAAGTATGTGCCAACAAACTCTTTTCTTTTCTTTCATTGCTTATTCAATATCATAATATATCATATGAAACAAAAAAAATTCTTTCGCAAATTAATTCAAGACTGAAAAAAAAACATTCAATTCAGGACTAAAAACGTTGTTAAATTCCATTCAGGACTAAAATCGTCTGAAAGAACTTGAGGGAGAATTAATAAAACAATATATTGTCAATTATGTGTAATTTTATTAGCAAAACTGAAACAAGTCTAATTTATAACAATAGAATTAGAGAGGAAATTTAAAACAAAATTTATGTAATTTTACCAATATTATATTTTCGTCAAAACGCTCCAAATTATGTCACTTGATATCAGGACAGATCATCATAATAAAGAAACTAGTGATGCTAAAACAGCACATTTCTCGCCCGTATTTTCAAGCAAAATTGCAGGAAAAGTACGCAAATTTACACAAATCACGCAAAATTAGTCGAATACCAACGATGCACAAAGCGTACTTTATCCGTAAATAAAACATAGTTTACATTAATGCGAACGAACTGGGGCCGTCATTATCGTCTTGTTATCAGAAAGGCAATACAACAATGAGTTACAAGTAACAATGACCGTCAATTCGTATGGAATACACTTTTACCAATTAGCTTTGTTAACACCAATAGAAAGAAAATTAAAATAAATAGAAACTGGTGGTGGTACAGAACGGCGATCTTTCCCGTATTAGTTTTCAATTTTCTTTGATCTCGGCTAGCTATTCTGACTTGCCACATTCTCTTGCCAGCTGCCATCGATTGCCGCTCAAAGTACATTTTTGGACATTTCTTAATTTTTCAATTTCCTAACAGTAGAAAGGAAACATTTTTTTAAAGAATATTATCCCTCAACTGGCGTGATGAGTTTTTGTTACGTAACCGTCGTCGTGTCATTTTGACCCCACGCCTTTTTTTCGTTTCTTTATGAAATTTGTAATACAATTTGAACTATTTCTGTTTAGTCACATTTTTATAGGATTTTCAAAATAATTTAGATAAAATAATTCATACTTAATATATTTTTTACTGAACTGAATAATAATGAACTTTTTTGTGACATTATTGATAAATACTCATCAATAAAACCATATTTTTTTCCTGTAAATTTTGATTCCGTATTATCAATTGCTGATACACATATTTAACAATAAAATATCAACATTATTGCAAAAATAGACTTATAGTCATTCCTTTCAAATGATTGCCTGACATTCGTGACATATTGAGAGGCAACATGTATAACAATTTTTTTCCGGTCATTTTTTCCGCCTTACATTGCGTACCGCTTCGTTTTCCTGGTTTCTTGTGGATTACATTTATCACCAGAAATAGATAGTTCCGTAAAGTTCTCTAGGTCGTTGCACATTGCACGTCTGACGTTCATATGAAGTTCGGCAAGATGACGTGCCATCATCTTCAAGAATTCTTCCTTTCACAGTTATTCCCGTTTTGTATGTCTTCAGAGTCATTACAATCATTCTCCACTTGTAACCATTTATAGATAGCGATATCATAATCCGCGTCAGCCCAAAATTCCCCGGTCTTCATTCAAAACGCCATTTCAAAGATACTAGTTGCATAACTGGCGTGGTGGTGCCGCTGTGAGACCCTAACAAATATTTTCGCTCACGACACTACAAAACAACTGCACGAAATTCAACAATACTTCTCAAATCAAACGATAAGTATGCTATTTGAAGGTGAACAGCATACCAACATTCTCATTTGAAAAATAGGAAGAATATTGTAATGATTCAGGATCATTAAGGGAATGATAGTAAGAATCCCGATGAGTTTTTAGCATATGTTTAAAGAAAATTAGCTTGAATGGACTATAGTAAAGCGGCAACAATATGCATGAATAGGATATAGAAAAAAAACAGAAGAATGCCGCGTTGCGCGGAAGTAATATCTTAGTTTATTAAAATGAGCACAAATAGACATAATGGTTAAATAGATATCAATTTGAGAAGAATTTCAATGTTGGTTTCATTAAAAGTGAACCACGGGTTGCGCTATTATAACAATTTTCATTATGGAAGATGACAATGCAGAACAGTTGACGTGAAGTGCTAAATACATATGGAAATCGGCATTTTTCGGCGTGATGGGTGGGGGTCGAAAATGCAATTTTGAATATAAACCAGAGACATTGAGACCAAATGGGGAATCTTGAACATTGTGGCAGGGTTATCTACTAAAAATAGTGGAAAACGGAAAAATTTATTGGTAACAATACTTGAACAATAATGGCGGCGGCCTGTTTTTGTTTTGAAGGAATGAAGATAGGAGGCAACGACAATGAAAAAGAAATGGATATGGTTTCGTGAGTCAGCTTTGGTGGGAGATACATGTGTTGCGTGAGAACATTTTGAATAAAAAAACTTTAAATCTTGGTAGAACATGTTAGTAATTATTCGCAAAGTGAAAGTGCGATAGAAACAATATTAATCATTTGCGTGGAAAACATTCGAGTTTATAAATTTGGATTGTGAAAGACAGCAATGAATGTTGAAATGGACAGAGCGCGAAGACACTGAATAGTTGCTCGCGAGCAGATCAGCGTCTACGGGGAGCGTGTGAAGATACGGCGCCCAGGAGGCATGGTGTTACTTCAAAACCTGAAGCTGACAGCAACGAACACGGGAAGTGCACACAGTTTTATTGTTTCCAGTATAAGGGTTGCACAAGACCAATAGAGTCAGTAACAATTAGTAATGGACGCCTATAGTAGTACTCAAATGTTAAATTTTGCCGTAGAAAAATCAAAGATCTTTCAAATGTCATACATAATGTTTAAATAACAGGCAAATGTCATTGGTTAGGAGAGAATATAGAGATATTAAGGTGAACTTGAAAAAGTACGTCCCTAGTTACTAGAGAAAGGAATTCCTAATAGAAAAAACAAATAAAATGGTTATTATTATTTATGTGCTTTGAGTGTTAGTATTTTTGTTATGTTTCCAGGTTATTGCGATTTCTGTGTGTGATGATTTCTTTGTGTAATGCACGTTTATGAGGAGTTGTTGAGTGTACCACCATACGTAGTTCAAGGGATTTATATATATTTTAATAAATTAAACGTCGGAAGGCAAGACTGCCACCCGAGTTTGTGCTCTCTCACACAAATGTGTTTTATTGTTTTGTAGTTAGGAACCTTGCTGTCCTGCAAAGTTGAATTATAGTTTATGTGTTTTCCGTATGGAACCGGCCACGACCCGCTTGATATAAATTTTCTGTAACATAATATTTTGGGGCGAAAGTATACGTATGGGAAGGAATCAGCACTAAAAAAAGTAAATAAGAATACAGTTACAGTTCAAATAAGGTTACAATGGCACCACAACGTGTTGCCAGATTAAACGAAAGAAAATAAAGAGAAATAAGATAAGAAACGTTACAGTGGCAGCCCAACGTGGGGCAGATTGAACGTGAAAAGAAACGTTAACAATATCCAACTTCGAAATTCGAGTGGGGTCAAAATGGCACTGCGACGCCAGTTGAGAGTTAATAGTAAAACCTCATCCTAAAAGCAATTTGCTTAGAAAAAATTGGAACCATTCTTAAGAAAATGGCTTTTAAGCCCAACTGTAAATACGAAATATGAGACTCTTTTTCACATAAAATACTGTTTTAGCTTTTAAATACAAAGAATGTTATGAAATAAAAAATGAATAATATGAAATTATAAAAAAGCTAGCTTTCAGTGATTATAGGATTAGAATGACCAAACAAAAATGCCCCATAATGTTGGTATTGTAGCATTGACATGGCTGAATTCCTGTAGCTCATTGAAACAAAAATAAAAGCACCTTTCAGCTGTTGAATGTGGATTCTGTTCATTCTTAAATGACAAATCTAAAACATTAAAAATGCTGAACAATTATTCGGCAACAAAAATAGCATTTATTCGTTATAACATCAGTTTATGTTCATCCAAGCCAGTTGAATGTTTTTTTCCCTTGCAGTTTTTATTGTACATTCAGACGCTATTTTAATTATTAGTTATTTTTATTATTCTATTCTACAATTTGTATTCGCAACTTTTTTGTTTTTCTTTTAAGCAATCCGCAAAGCTTTATTAATATTTGCGCAACAATGCCGCAATGAATATTTGAAAAGTATATTGTTAGTGAACTACGAGATGGTGAGAGTTATAAGATAAAGATGTTTTATTTAGTAGAGCTTGTGTTTACAAATTAGACTTTTAGAAATTATTCGAAACGTATTTGATCATCATCGTTTTGTCCGTGTGCGAGGTATAAAGCATACATATATTCACTGAACGAAAGGACACTTATCCATGCATATGTTAGCATTTCACCAGTAATACATTCCATATTACAGTCTTTCAAAATTTCAAAGAATATAAAATAATTCCGTAGAACTTCGATTATCCGCTCTTCTAAAAAATGAGGTTCGCTTTTTGGGTAAACATTTTCTGAGTTGAAAAATAAACAAGAATTTCCAAAACGTAAGGATTTATTTTATATTTTTACATAATAAACATGTTGCTGTTTCTATGCTATAGAACGTTAAAGAGTACATTTTACTATTTTAAATATTTTTACATTAGATGAATTTGGCCACAGATAGTTTAAATGAATGTTGAAATAAAAAAAACTGAATCACATTAGTAAGAGTATGTGTGTGTATTAGCAAGAGTATGTGGCAATATCCGTATAGCTAGCCAAGACCAAAGGAAATAAAAAACTAATACGGGAAAGTCTGTGCCATTCTGTAGTACATCTAGTTTTTCCTTTAACCAATGTTTGGGGACACTCCAACGTGGTCGATCAACCGAACACACTACCTAAAATAAAACTTATTATCACGTTGTCCAACTCGGGATAGTTATGGATCGACATAGTTAAATGGGACGCATTGATGTTCGCTCCACACGCCTCACGTACCTCAGAACTGAACGGTCGAAAGGCTGTCCCGACCATGCCGATGACGTCATAGGCACGTCAGAATGTCCAGAAGAACTTCTCCGCTTTTACAAACGGCGAAATGTGGGTATCGTCCCGTCCCGACCGTAACAGCCTAGTGCACGCACCTTTACGGGAAATTACGTAATGAACTTTGGCAAAATCATGCATACTAGCTCACGCATATTAAACACAGAGATACCTGCTGACGTGAAATACGAGGAAATTCGAAAAAAAACTAAATTTAACGACAAAACAGGTGTCATGTACTATCGTGCTTGATGCACTTAAGTGTTTCTGATGAGGTGGAGATGTCACTGAATGAAGTCGTCGATGGCGTCACCCGATGTTGTTGTGCTCCCCCGACGCACTGGACAGTTGAAGGGGGTTACTAGGTACATGTTTTTTTGATATGTATTGTGGTCAGTTGATTTCACGAAGTATGCATTGTATGGGAATAAACTCCTATTCTTGTTAAATGATATCACGATATACATCTTTCATTAAAACCAAATAACAGTTTCCAAACAGATTCTAACGCTTGCATGTGATGACAACAAAATTGTTACATTACAGGAACTCGCCCGGAATCATTGATCAATCAATTATATTAGCAGAACCTAATAGCAGTTCGCTGTTAGACTACATCAGTGAACACTCCTAATTTCATTTTTACTACTCTCTCAAAAATGCGAAAGACTATTTTGAAGCCTTAACAATCACTTTAGCCGACCTGAATTGCTGAAGTAGCTACGAGCGTGTACCGACTCAGCTCTTCGGTTCGACTGTTCGCGGGTTCGAGTCCCGTCTTGGGAATAGTTGTTTGTTCTTTGTGTCTCATGTGTGTGTTGTCATGGAGGGCCTCTCGTTCTGCTGACCCCCAGATCAGAGGAGCCCGCAAATGTGTTCGTGTCTAATGTATGGTCGAGTATCATCTCATCGGGAGGTAAAGGGTAACCGGTTGTGGACTGGACAAAAGCTTTAAATTTGTAAGACTTACAGTAGATCCCTTGTTATTAAGTACTTTGACCAAATTGTTTCACACTTCCTAGCAAACTTCTGATGAGATTCTTGATGTGGTGCGATCAATTTCTCAGTTTTCCCACCTTTGAAGGGTTTTCAGAGCCCTCAGTACGAAAACTTCTAGGAGAAAACCACCGCCTGCAACGCTTAAGCCTACGCCAAGGACATATCCTGCGCCCACCATTTGTTTCAGCCTCAAGGGCCGAGGAGGTGCGGATTGCCCCGAGGTTCCCTCGGCAATTATCACTCCGTTGGTGACCATGTGGTGGCGTTGCATTCGGCTCCAGTGGTCGAACAGCCCTGCTTCCACCAGGCTCTCCATCACGTCTCTGAACAAAGGGAACAGCGGGGAGTTCTTGCGTAGAATAAAGGCCAAATGCCCTGGCGGATTCACGCACTCAGGGACGAGGTGCAGCATCCGTTTTCCCTTATTAGTGAGTTCTTTAAAGCTGGAGAAGTAGGAGTAGGCAGAAGAGGCTAACTGAATACCAATGTTTTCCCTACCCGTTATCTTTCGCATGATGGTCATCACATCGCCGTGATTTATTTTGAGAATCTTCCGTCGTATATTTGCCATCGCTTGTGGAGCATCCGCGTTTTCGTAGATACTCGTGAAGCTGTATGCGAATACGTTGTCCAGCACGCGCGCAACATCGTCCAACGTTTGCAGGTCGGCGAGATGAGGCGGCGCCGTCAAGAAGCCTAGCAGCTGACCCGTGTAGGCGTTGCTCAGCACCAGCGAGAACAGCAGCAGCGCTCCCATCAAGATGCGCCGGCGCAGAGAAGCTCCGGAGCAGCTGACGGCGCCTGTGAAGATCACTTGGGTCACGTCTAGCACAGCGCGCATAAGCGCCGACCATCTTCCGCCGCGGTGCACGCCATTGGCGAAGTAGTAATGCACAGAGAAAAGCGCCAAGATGGCGACGCCTAGCGACACCAAAATGGCCGCCCAAGCGAGCGGTGTATATGGAAGCAGCAACACTTGCGCAAAGGGCACTGTAGGGGCGCGGCGTACCACGATGCAATACGGGCTCATCGTGACAGGAAAGGTGTAATCAGCAAATTGATACCTGTCGTGAGAATAGTACATGAAGCTGTCTGCTATGTCCACTGCAGCGCTTTGAACAAGGCCTATTACACCATTGTATGTTCCATTGATACTTATTCCAATAGTAGCCGTAGGAGGTTTAACAACCTTTAAGTGAACTCCTGTCTTTTCTTGGAATATATTAAGGGCACGGTGGAAAGCGCCGTCATATATTCGTTTACCTTCTTTGTTTGTCCAGAAGTGCATCAAAATACATTGGAAATATGCTATTTTGTAACGATTATTACTGGGTTGCTTCGTTAGAGGATCCTCAATATTTCTCTTACGTCCATCACCCAGAAGAACATGATGTCCTGATGAAGAAAAATGGCCCCTGCAAAGTTTGCAAAGAATTATCCACAAAATGAGGACGAGAGTTTTGATAAATGCCATCGTAGAGAATCCTTGGTTCAAAATGGCAACAATTCTTGGAGTCAGACCACTGAGCCTCGGTGTTGAATACGCCGAACTGTTCTATGGAATAATAGTTTTAGCAATCAATAGAATTTACAAGCAGTATTTTCCCTGTCGTTAGTTATACGGCATTAAAAAATCATTGCGTGAAGAACAATTTCGTCACGTGATATAATCATTACGGATTTTTAAATATGCATAGTTCTCGTGCGTTCAATGATCACGGAAAGACTCAATTACAAACTACAGTGTGAATACAGAAACATGCACAGTAAAAACTGACTAGGATGTATTCTATTTTCTAATTTTCTATTATTCAATTTACCAAAAAAAATTTCAACGTAGGAAATCTTTGTATTCGAATAGTAGGAGTCCTTTGAAGTCTACTTTGATAATAATGAGAAATAATAAAATAATGCTGTTTTCATAATATCAGAAAAATATTTCACAGAACAAATATTTTACCATTACTTCTAGAGTGTAATTCATTCATCAATCAACTCTCCTAGTTGAATAAAGAACGTCAAACCATGTTACAAAGCCACACCTATTTCAAAGCGTTTGTCGCAGTAGCAGCTGGAGAAAATATTAAGAAGAAGAAAAATTAGAGAACTACCAGAACGACGGGCCTGATGCCTCGGGTAGCGCACGTGAACTACATGGCGCAAGGAGGCAGTGATCCACTGACGGTGTAAATAAGGTTTAAAAGGCCTAGGACGCATTGTTTCCGTGATATGCGCAATTATAACATATGATGAAAAATCTTTTATGTATGTCATAATCTGCAAAATTCTATTTTTACTTTCTCGTGCGTAAGAAAGTACTTCTTAAGAAATGAAAGTTATGTAATGCTGCGGGAAAAAGTGGTGAATTTTCGGCAGAAAATTTCTTAACGCCGGGGCATGGAAACCAAAAAGTGGATAAATCCAGTTGCTAAACTTAGAAAAACGTCTTCTTAACACGTGATTTAGACAGAATACATGTTTTATGGGCTCTTGATACCGAAAAAAACAATTCAAAGCAAAACATCCGTCTGTCAATCAGTGAACAACTCTAAACCGTTCATCAGATTTTCTTCAAAATTGACATTCACCAATCGATCTGGCTGATTTCATGGCCCGATATTTCAGTTTTGGGGAATACTTGACATGAAGACCTTGAGACATTTTCAAAATTTTCAAAAAATTGACTACATCGTTTTTTATTAAATTTTGGCGTTGGATAATGTGAAGGATGTTTAAGATAATGGCAGAGGTCTCATTTTCATTGGAAACTCTGATTTTTCGCAAAGTGAAAAAATTCAACATTTTTTCGGTGTCTTCCTTCAACTACAATTATGATGGCTATTTCACTCATGAAATTTCAGCCAATAGCGTGCAACTGGGACCCTCCCAGCCAATTGGAGACAACTTTACCATGCATATTAATCAGTTATTGATTATCACCTCCTAGGAGGTGATAAATTTTGCGCCTTGTTTGGTCTACAAAGAGAAGTAATGTAATTTTCCTATTATTTTTACTCCAGGATTGGGTGTGTATCTTTTGTTTCCCCACTCTCTCTTTTTCCATCTGTATCTTTGCCCCCTCTGTGCTTCTTTTCCCTCTCTGTGTCTATTTTCCCTCTCTGTGTCTATTTTCCCTCTCTGAGCCTATTTTCCCTCTCTGAGTCTATTTTCCCTCTCTGAGTCTATTTTCCCTCTCTGAGTCTATTTTCCCTCTCTGAGTCTATTTTCCCTCTCTGAGTCTATTTTCCCTCTCTGAGTCTATTTTCCCTCTCTGAGTCTATTTTCCCTCTCTGAGTCTATTTTCCCTCTCTGAGTCTATTTTCCCTCTCTGAGTCTATTTTCCCTCTCTGAGTCTATTTTCCCTCTCTGTGTCTATTTTCCCTTTCTGTGTCTATTTCCCCCCTCTGTGTCTATTTTCCCTCTCTGTGTCTATTTTCCCTCTCTATGTCTATTTTATCTCTCTGTCTATTTTCCCACTCTGTCTATTTTCCCTCTGTGTCTATTTCCCTCTCTGTGTCTGTTTTCCCTCTCTGTGTCTATTTTCCCTCTCTGTGTCTATTTCCCTCTGTGTCTATTTCCCCTCTCTGTGTCTATTTTCCCTCTCTATGTCTATTTTCTCTCTCTGTCTATTTTCCCACTCTGTCTATTTTCCCTCTGTGTCTATTTCCCTCTCTGTGTCTGTTTTCCCTCTCTGTGTCTATTTTCCCTCTCTGTGTCTATTTTCCCTCTGTGTCTATTTTCCCTCTCTGTGTCTCTTTTCCCTCTCTGTGTCTCTTTTCCCTCTCTGTGTCTCTTTTCCCTCTCTGTGTCTCTTTTCCCTCTCTGTGTCTCTTTTCCCTCTCTGTGTCTCTTTTCCCTCTCTGTGTCTCTTTTCCCTCTCTGTGTCTCTTTTCCCTCTCTGTGTCTCTTTTCCCTTTCTGTGTCTCTTTTCTCTCTCTGTGTCTTTTTCCCTCTCCGTTTTTCTTTCCCCTCTTTATGTCTCTTTTCCTCCCTGTGTCTCTTTTCTTCTCTGTGTCACTTTTCTTCTCTGTGTCTCTTTTCCCCTTCTGTGTCTCTTTTCCCCCTCTGTGTCTCTTTTCCCCTCCGTGTCTCCTTTCCCTTCTGTGTCTCTTTTCCCCCTCTGTGTCTCTTTTCCTCCCAGTGTCTCTTTTCCCCTTCTGTGTCTCTTTTCCCTTCTGTGTCTCTTTCCCCCCGTGTCTCTTTTCCCTTCTGTGTCTCTTTCCCCCCTGTGTCTCTTTTCCCCCTCTGTGTCTCTTTTCCCCTCTGTGTCTTTGTTTCCCTTGTGTCTCTTTTTCCCTTCTGTGTCTCTTTTCTCCCTTTGTGTCTCTTTTCCCTTGTTCCTTGTAGTTTGCGCGCAACATTGCGTGCAGTATGTACAATTTAAAAAAATTGCAAAATCAAGATTTTCTCAAAAACGGTTCCAATTTTGTTCTTTAAACTTTTGATAAGAATAGTATGTAATGTATTTCGTGACATGACATAAACGCCGTATTACTCTATTCTTTGTTTTTTTCAAAATTACAAAAATGTAATTTTTTGACTTGTCTCTCACGTCGTTAATATTCACATTAGCAGCAATTTGTTCATATTAGTGTATTTACGAGTACATGAGCTTTAAATAATGTCAAGTAAAATTTGTCTAAAACTCAACCGTTTTCTGTGAAAACTAGTTCAAAATTCCGCATGTTTAGAAACGCTCACACGAATTTCCCAAAATGTATCCAAATTTTTTCTTCAAAGTTTTCAAGCGGATAGTGCTAATTGCACTCTTTAATATGACGTTAAGTTTAATTTGGGGTATTTTTTTAATTATGCAAATATAACTTTTTTGAAAGATCTCTCACACCTTTAATATGCACATTACCAGCCATTGGTAAACACTATTGTATTTGTGAGTGTAAGTGCTTGAAATGATTTCAAATGAAGTTTTTCGAAAACTTGAAAATTTTCTGTGAAAAAGAGCTTCAATTTTCGCATTTTTATAGCACCTAAAAGCCATTTTCTTAAAAACGGCTACAAATTTTTCAAAGGGAATTGCCATTTAGGACGAGGTTTTTCTTTAATACTCTAAAATTAATATTTTCGTTATACCATTAGGAAACCGAAAAATGAAGAGAATGTCAAACAAATTGGGCGGCGAACTGGCGGGAAGCTGGCACGAGTGTATGGCAATTCCGAATAGCTAGCGTAGACCCCAAGGAAATATAAAAATAGTACGGGAAAGTCTGTGCCATTCTGTAGCATCGCTAGTTCGTTATTAGGGCGCGGTAATGAAATTTTTTCTGCCGAAAATCCGCCGTTCTTTCGTGCAACATTACATAACTTTCCGTAAACTACGTATATTACTCCGTATTTACGTACTTATGCGGGAAAGTAAAATGCTTGAATTGGAAACCTTTTTTTAATTCTTGTGCTCTTCTTCTTAACCTGGGATTTGAGCGCGGTTGAAGTGGGAGAGTGGGTCGTTTTGTTTGAAATTATCTTTGGGACATTTAAGTCTTTTTTTAAATTTATTTTATGTCGCATCAACTACTAAGGTTATTAGCGACCGACGTATTAACAACCTTAGTAGTTGATGCAACATAAAATAAATTTTAAAAAAAGAATTAAATATCCCGTAGATAATTTCAAGCAAAACGACCACCTATCCCACTTCAATATGGGATATTTTTATTCTTCGTGCAACTGTAGATTTGAAACGAACCTATCGCATTTGAGTTACTGTTGTGAGGTATTTGTCTTGAACGAGTTGTGTTTTGTTTAAAGTGGTTCTTGAGGCATTTAGCCAGATGGGACACGCAAAGCGACCTCGATCCGCAGAATTGCAGACGGGCGCGGGCGCCGCGACGAGTCGCGAAGCGGCTGGCTCGGCGAATCCGCCACGCTCCGCGCACCTCGCCCGGCCGCCACCGCCACCGCCACCGTCGCCGTCGCGGTTATTCACGGCTAGGCTGTCGTGCAAATATGCGCAGCCATTTGGCCACCCGGCGCGCTAGTGCTCTCTTTGCGACAAGTCGCGCTCGCGCGCGCCGAGTCCTGACCCGCGCGGCGGCCGCCACGCGATTCATTCTGCCACCTGTCCCTCCTGCCCGTCGGCGCCGCTCCGTACCACACGACGCACGGTGGGCGAAATCCCTAGGGGTTGGTCAAAAACCCACACTGCCTAATATAACAATAACGATATTGTGACGGTTCACATGGACATGCCGAAAACACCCATATTTGGAATGTTTTAGCAAAGGGAAAATAAGGGCATTGTTATACTGGCAAACGACGGAGAGGAAGCGTAGGAACTTTGTATGTTTTTTACGCCAGCATCGCAAAATTTAATGAAAATTCGAGCAGACAATGACAAATAAAGAAGGATATTTTAATTTGCGGTGTGCTAATGAGCAGTAGACGCGATAATAATCGAAATTTCTATTCGGGATTATTCGATCCAGAAAACCACCCTCTTCAGCTTTGAATTGGGACAAAAGTTGCTCACAAACTTCTATTCGGTGCTGTTTTTGTTCCATTTGATGCTGTTCGCCGGAACCACCTAGCTGAGAATTTTCGGTAATCCCGTTTACTCAACGTTACCTCTAATGCATTGCAGCCAATGCTCAGCGCCGTACGCAATTCCCCAGCACCGTACACAGTCAGGTGGGAAGGGGGTCCCACCACGCGCCTATTAGCGCTGGTGATTTCATCGAGGCGCTCCTTCATTCGTGGCGTGGGAGCTCTGCGTGAACGAAAGCAACGTGGTTTGTCTTTCACGTCGCTGTCACCAACATTGAAAAGCAATACCCATCGTTGCCATCCACTGCACGACCACCGTATGTTTCCAGTAAAAGTTCAGCACGCGACTGTGGCTGTCAATACGAGCAATTTCCTGGGAAATGAAAAATTCAGTCACACATATCTGTTTCTCACGTGCATTCCAACTAGACGCCATTTTAGCGTGCTGTAAATCTGCCTGTACTATCTGATAAATAGTAACAAAATTATACGAACTTAACGAGAAGGATCAAATTTCACTATCACACCACTCACATTAGTTTTTGAGGACATACGCCGACTTAAAAAAATGGGAGCTATTGCTTTCGGAACGACCCTCGTACTATAATGACATGTGTGTATGTCTGTCGCACATATACGCAAAATAGGGGCGTTGTTGATTGTAATTTATGAGTTTATGATGACCCAGGCACTTCTAAAGCAAACCGTCGCACTCTCAAGTATTAAATACTTCATCGCTGCATATTTTTCCCCAGTGATTTTCAAATACCGACCGGAATAATTACTTGAACCTTATTAAGTAAGTGAATCAAATTTCTCCCCCCACAATGTCATTGCGAACTCATTTGCAAAATTGAGGTAGTAAGTTTTAACAATAGGATACTTGTCAATTACATCTGAGAGCTTAGAACAAACTCGTACTCGCGAGAAAGACTTTCCTTTATTAAAATTTTTACAGAGCGTAGCATGAAACGTGATTAATCAATCACGTGACTGTTAGCGTGTGTGAAGTGTAATACATTGCAAGAGCGAAGCATTGCTGTGTCTACTTGTTAAGTACAAAAAATCTAGGCCCAGA
The DNA here is from genome assembly GCA_031308135.1 of Acheta domesticus. Lineage (NCBI taxonomy): Eukaryota > Metazoa > Arthropoda > Insecta > Orthoptera > Gryllidae > Acheta > Acheta domesticus. The sequence goes on along the minus strand of JAHLJT010000631.1, from coordinate 52,456,696 downwards.
TGTCACAAGGCAACAAGTGTTGCAACTACAGCAACTCTGACTGGGAGGTCCTAGAGTTTCAGTCCCAACAGTGGCTGATTTTTTACTCAAGCTGAATAAATAGATCGAGTTTTTCTGCTGTCTGGAGGAGAATCCTAGCGGCCGGCCGCCTTGGTCGGTAGTTTCTATGGTTTCTTCGATTAACAGCATGCGAATGCCGGAGGAGTGTTGAAACAAACGGCCCACGGACTGCGTGCGAGCTTTCCTTTTTCTTCCTTGTCTATCCTCACCCCTTCCATACACACATACATGCACCCCACAACCACACATGCCGGGGGGCCAGTCAGGAGCTGAGAGCGTGTTGCGGATGGGAGGTACCTGGTTGAGGAAAGTCCTGCAAGCCGCCACTTCCACATAGAGTGGGTAACCAGTCGAGGGCTCAGAACTTTTGGTGTTCCTGAGCTTCAGTAATTCTACTTCTGTTTAACCGTGACTTAAATATGTAATAAAATCTTCCAGTTGTTTTTTGGTAACATTTGATGACAAGAAACTTTTGCTTCAGTGCATAAGAAGCACATTTGCAACGGAAAACGATTCACAGAATTTATTTGAAAGAAGTGCTGAAAATCTCCCATCGCGTCTAGCAAAACAGAGCTCTAGGAAACGTGAGGATGATTGATTGATTGATTGATTATTAGTGATCGGAGCGCGTCAGCTACTGAGGTCATTAGTCACGCATTTTAGTACGTACATTGGTGTACTGCATGTATTTTCTTCTTCCAAAGAGGCGGCGGTGATCTTCCCCTGCTGGATGGCGAGATCCGGCGCCGATCTACCGTCAGCTAGCAGGGTTTCCCCCAACCAGATGTCTCCCACTAGCGGAGCACCGCCCCAGGTGGGACAAGCTCTAAGCTCCTGATCTGTCTCCCGGCATGTATGTGTAGTTCACGTAAGTATAAGTGTGTAAGGGGTGACGATATGACAAAAATGGGAAGGAAAAATCGGGCGCTCGTTTGGTAGGGTACTGCTCCGATTGGTATTGCTCGGAGAAACCACGGAAAACTACCAACCAGAGCAGCCGGCCGCTATAATTCTCGTTCAGACAGCGACAGAATAAGATCTAACTTTTTGGCTAGTGTCGAAAATCCTGCTACCGACGGGACTTGGGCCTTGGACCTCCCTATCAGAGGTACTGCATTGACATAAGTCGATGCCCTGAACCACCTCTCCCGGTGAAACGTCAGGACATAGTACACTGCGCAGACTGCTGGGGCAGGAATCGCTGTGCGCGCTGAAAGGTTGAGGGGTTTGAATCCCTCGTAAGGCACGGATATTTTTACACCGTGATTGTAGCATGGAAAGCAGCAACTTTATATGATATCATCCATTTCAACATTCATTATGATCTAAATCATAACTACAGGAGCACCCAGAGAAAACCATGGGCCTGGAGCAGTTGATCCAAGGAGGTCCCTTATTTCAAAAAAAATTCCCTTCGCCCCCAATTCATGAAGATAATTCATTTCTCCAAACACCGGAAATAATTTGGAGCGTTCAATTTCGATTAGAGATAAATATACTGTTCATTTCTTTATGAATGAAAAAAAAATCGGGACCCTAGTTAAGTCGCGACCTGGGCACGCTGCCTTCCCTTCTGGATGACCCTCCGTAACTATAGCTGCTCAGAGACGCAAGGCCGGAAACCAGCCGAAGGACTAAAAACTAGAATGGAGTAAAAGAAGATTGTACAAATGAGAGATAGAGAATAATAGGGAATGAATATTGTGTTTAGGTATTTTTGTGATGAGTTCTAGCATGACAGGGTTGAAATACTAGTTGTATGTAGGTTCAATATAATTACTATTCTGTTTGTAGAATGGGGTTTAATTATCTTTTTTTTCGGAGAAATAACATTTTAGTCTTATTATGATTTCAAAACTTGTTAAATTAGCATTAGCATATTCTCATTAGAATAAGTTGATTTGATAACTATATAACAAACTCATAGTATGGTTTACATCATAAATTACGTTGTAGAAAGAAGATAGGTTCGGTATTTAAGTATACACAGGCATACTGCACCTTCCAAGATTATTTAATCTGAGTTTGGAAGTTTTCCTTGCCTGTTCTCGTTCTCTTTAATCGTTATTTTGGCTGTGCGAAGGTATATTTTTGAATATTATAAGTGGCAATAACTTCGCCAATTTTAAATATTAGCTATGAAAGATAACAGTAGATTTACTATCGCTATACGACAACAACAAATTACACCAAACCATCTCCGGCGCGCCATACTAAATATACTATCAAAAAGTCCATGTCACGTTGTCCACTTTTTTTTGACCAGCTTTTTCGAATACCTTTCCACTGCACGGCGCACCGCTCGACTGCCCGGAGTGTGTAATGCAAACGCATGCGCTCTGCATAAAAATACGCGGGAAAGAAGGACGCTTGGAAAGTTGCCAGTGATGCTAACGGTTGTTTTAATGATGCAGTCAGCACTAAGGGAGATACAGGTATCTGGGCTTGCAGTATTGCGGAGATAAATGCACGGTTTTAAAAAGAAGGAAGATCTATTTTTAAAACGAATGCTTGCATTGGTAAAATTCTTGAAGTTGCAGTTCTCATGCGTGAAAATGTTTAAAAATCATGTATTTCACATTGCTCGGAAATTCTCACATTGCGGCACAAATTTGGAAATTGTATTATAGAAATAAGTCACGAACAAGGTATTAAAATTAGAGAACTGAATAATTAATAATAAGAATAAATTGATTTTGATAACTATATAACAAACTCATAGTATGTTTACATCATAAATACGTTTGTAGAAAGAAATAGGTTCGGTATTTAAAGTATACACAGGCATACTGCCACCTTCCAAGATTATTTAATCTGAGTTTGGAAGTTTTCCTTGCCTGTTCTCGTTCTCTTTAATCGTTATTTTGGCTGTGCGAAGGTATATTTTTGAATATTATAAGTGGCAATAACTTCGCCAATTTTAAATATTAGCTATGAAAGATAACAGTAGATTTACTATCGCTATACGACAACAACAAATTACACCAAACCATCTCCGGCGCGCCATACTAAATATACTATCAAAAAGTCCATGTCACGTTGTCCACTTTTTTTTGACCAGCTTTTTCGAATACCTTTCCACTGCACGGCGCACCGCTCGACTGCCCGGAGTGTGTAATGCAAACGCATGCGCTCTGCATAAAAAATACGCGGGAAAGAAGGACGCTATATAAATAAATAAATTTAACTCAATACGCTTCAATAAGAAAATAAATCGCAGAGAGCAAGTTGTACTATCGAGAATAAGATCTGGACATTCCAAATTAACCCATCTTCATCTACTGCAAAAAAGATCCCCTCCAATGTGTGAACTGTGCAAAATTCAAAGGACTCTAGACCATATTTTTAAAGAGTGTCCAAACTTCAATCAACTAAGACAATCATTTAAATTCAAACATGAAGCTATATTGTATTCCACTGAAGAACAAGATCATATTATTAAGTTTTGTAAAGCTGCAAACATTTTCAAGGATATTTAATCTCATTACTGTATACATTTATTAGTATATTCCTACAATGTTGTAATCCCATAATATCAATTGTAATTTAATGATATACATGTAATCTCTAATGTACAGTGTATATAGTCGCTAATGACCATGACGTTGATGCGACTATAAATAAAAATTATTGAAAAAAAAAAGAATAAATTCATTTTTAATTATGTTAAAAACCATGTAAAACAACAAAAGTACATTTTGGCAAATTATTCTCGAATATCACTGGTTCCTTGAAAGCGTTTATAACGCTGGAAGCAGTTCAACGAAAATTTCAATGATTTACTTGTCAAATAAAAAAGGGAAAAAGAACAAGTTAACCCATTTGAAGAAAAACACAGTATTTTTGTTTAGTTAACTGCCATCAGGTTCATCAAAGAAATGCCTGTTATGGCTTGTTGGCTTGTTATACCAGTTTTAATAGATATGTTATACTGTACCAGCTTCTATTAATGCTTCTGCATGAAGAATAATCTTTCCGTTACCCTTTCGAGCATCTGCATCCCGAATAATCGTTTTGTATTACTCATACAAGAAAATACAAATATAACACACGTGTGTCCACAGAAAAGAGAATGAACCCGCCATCTCTCGAGCAGACCAATAATCTTGACATTTTTGCGAGTCTCCTTTATTCGGAACGTACTTGAAACAAAAGTTGTTCGCCGCTCAAAGTACATTTTTTTGATATTTTCTTAATTTTTCGGTTTGCTAATGGTAGAACGGAAATATTAATATTAAAATATTAAAGAACAGTAAAATCTCGTCCCAAGTGACACTTTTCTTTGAAAAATTTGGGGCTGTTTTAAAAAAATGACGTTTAAGCACTACTAAAAATGCGAAATTTGAAGCTCGTTTTCACAGATAACTTTTGAGTTTTCGAAAAGCTTCATTTGAAGTCACTTGAAGCATTTAAACCCACAAATAAAACTGTTTACAAATTTCTGGAAATGTACATAATAAAGGTATAAGAGTTCTTTCAAAAAATTTACATATATGTAGTTTTTACAAAAACAAAAAAAACTCAAATTGATCTTTACGTCATATTAAAGAGTGTAATTAGCACTATCCATACCAAAAGTTTAAAGAAAAAATTTGCAGCCATTTATGAGAAAATGGCGTTTGAGCGTTTCTGAGTATGCGGAATTTTGAGCTAGTTTTTACAGAAAACTGTTGAATTTTGGAGAAACTGTACTTGACATTATTTAAAGCTCATATATTCATAAATATAATAATGTAAACAAATTTCAGCTAATGTAAATAATGACGTGAGAGAAAGTCAAAAAATTACATTTTTGTATTTTCGGAAAAACAAATGAATAGAGCAATATGGCGTTTATGGCATCTCATAGAGAGCATTAGGCACCATCCTAACCAAAAGTTTAAAGAAAAAATTTGGAGCCGTTTTTGAGAAAATTATGGAAATGTCCAGGGGGATTCATGTAAAGTAGCACCAAATTTTGAAGAACTTTTTTGAAAATCGTTGCGCATCGAGTGGACGCAGATCGTCCGGGAAATATCCATTTTGAAGAAATAGCACGAATGGTTTAGGCGTTGATTAGGCGTGTTATTCACAGACTGACGGACGGACAGACGAACAGACGGACAGACGGACGGGCGGACGTTTTGAAAAAAAACACTTTTTCGGTATCAGGGTACCCCAAAACGTGTATTTCTGTTAAAATCTCGAAATTGATTTTCCGTAGCATTACATAATTTTCCCTATACTACGTATATTACTCCGTATATACGTACGTATACGGGAAATTAAAAATGAAAATTGACCGTAAACAAATAACTTTCTAGGAATAAACGCCTTAAATACAACATATAAATTGTATACTAGAAAGATATAGTAGACTCACTTATAATATAGCAAGTTGAGACTACAAATAAACTGAAAAATATTTTGGAACAAAATATCGATTCAAATAAACATCAAAAACACATCGACATTAATATGCAGATGTTTAAAAAACATGTTTTTCCCCATATCCAATTATAATATTATGTAAACGTCACTAATCTAAAAAGGTGCATAGTGTTGTAGCACCACTCGTTTTAGAATTGTTCTTGTCTAAGGGAATAAAATAAGTAACCTTATGAATGTTTATTTGAAATTCCTACTAAATATAGCAGTAATCAGAGATCTGAAGCCTTGTGTTACTAGTGCACAAGCACACTGCTGTATTTGAAAATTGCAACATTTAGAAGGAATGGTCGGAATCACTTAAAAATCCGCAAATGTGTGGAGCAGTGTGTCCATGAGAAGTGATTAAATTTGCGTAGACATGGCGTTTACGTTGGTCTAGCAGCGCCTTCCTTTGTGTGGCAGATCAGGTCAGTGTTGCGCCACACTCAGTCTGCAGAGCCGTCAAACGACGTGCAAACATACAAGCAAGTGCTGGTATGCTACGTCGACGCCAAAGGGCACAAAATAACCATCTGAATCAGTTCAAACAGGGCAGAATGTTTGGTGTACGGGAAGCAGGTTTGTTGTACTGTGACACTGCGACTCGAACGGGGCTCGCTGCTACGACAGTGCTGCGTGTGTGGAAGCAGTGAATAGAGGAGAGTCGTACACAGCAATCAGCGGATACTGAACCTCACAATGTGACCATATCGCGAGATGACCGCCATCTTGGCCGCATGACCGTAAACGACAGAACGGTGTCGTCCACAGTCTTGGGACTTTGGAGCAATGCCACGGGTGTGGTCATGTCTTCGTCGACAGTTCGACCCCATCCGCTGAGGACTGGTCTGTTGGCAAGCATACCACGTCGAATTCCGTTGGCCAGAAAACATCAACACCTCAAACAGCAATGGGAACGCGAACGTGTTCAATGGAACGCTCAGTGGCAAAAATTTAGCGTTTTCGGGTGAGTCCCGCTTCAATTTGTGGTACAACGATTACCGCGTACGTGTTCAACGCTACCTTGATGATCGCAGTCTGCCAGTATGCACTGTTCCGCGCCATAACGGACAAACTCCGAGTGTGATGGTTTGAGGCACCATTGGCTACAATGAGCGATCTCGCGTCATACGTATTGAGGGCAATCTGAACAGCACACCGCTACATCAGGGAGGTTTTAGAGTCCGAGGTACTGCCCCTCCTGTAAGCAGCTCCACATGCCATATTTCAGCAGGACGATGCCCGACCTCATGTGGTGAGGAATGTGCAAGCTTTCTGTTACGATCTAAGAGAACCACTGCCTGCAAGTTCGCCTGACATGTCGCCATGCCTGGGATATGATCGGTCGGCAACTTGTTCGATCTGGTCATCCTGCAGCAACTGCCGATGCTTTGTGGTCAGTATAGAATCAGCGTGGCAGTATGCTTCCCAGCAGCATATCCAGGTTCTCTTTGAATCCATTACATGACGTCGAGATGCTGTGATGGCAGGGCGTGGCTTCTTCACACTATGGAGGTCAAAATGGAGGTGCAGTTCTCTAATTCTAATCATTTGTACATTATGATATTCCTAATCTGTGGAATAAATTTGATTATATTAGTATGTCTCCTTCTGTGTGGTGTAATTTTCACGAACACTAATATATTTTGTCTTGATACTTAAAAAGTTGCTACAAATTTCCAATCATATATTGTTAACAGTTGTGGAATCTTTTATTAAAATTTTATTTTCTTTCCCTTTACCACTTAGTGCCCAAGCACTATTTGCAAACCTGATGGGTGAAAGCATTTGCGAACAGCATGTCAGCTTTACACACCTGAAACAAACGAAATTATATTTTATTAGTGGATTAACCAATATTTCAGTTCATTATACCACGTTTCCACGCTCCAAACAGGACAATAAAAGCTAATTTACATGAGAATTTCGTTACTGATGCGAAGTCCTGTAAATTTCATAAACAACAAACATGAAATTTCATTTCAATTCACCAATGAACCAAAGGGTATCAACGAGATTTTGAGTGCAACTCCGCGGGAAAGTTACATTTGAAATCTCAAACGCGATGTAAAAACAATTTAAGTTTTCCAAACGAAATTTCGCAATGTTTGAGATTTTTCAACATAGAAGATATTGAAAATAATATTTACTCACAAAATATTGTAGAAAAATTGTTGATTCTATATTTTTGGAAAATATGACAGAAAATTGAAATGTTATAATTATTTCTTAAATAATTTTCACACAAAATGAACCAAAATTAGAAATATAATATTACTATTTTTCGAATGTAAATTAAGCACAAACTAATAAACAAATCAGTAACAGTAACAGTAAAAAAATCAGTCTTCAAAGTCAGTAACAAAATTAACATCATATTTTACACATTATAAATAACTATCAAATTGGAACGCATTACCTTTATTTATTTCTGGTACGTTAATTTGGCTGTTTCTTAAGAAAACAACAAAACTGTGGAAGACACTCTTTTAACAGCTCTTTACTTCTTTTTCTTTATTAATTTCTTCAACTAAACAATATCATTAGGTTATAAAATTGAAAAAATTGCCCATTTTCAAAAATTCATGCTTAATAGTGAAATTAGGACATATGCCATCTTTATAAGAGTATTTCACTATCATTAAAAGAATTTTAAAGAAATTTACAGAAAAAATTCTAATGACAACTGAGAAAAGTTTGAAAATTTCCCAGGGGCTTCTTAAGAAGTACACCCCACATTTTAAAGAAATCTTTTTAATATTGCACGGCTTCGAATCGCGCCTGATCGATTGTAGAATAATCATTTTGGTAAAAACTCTACAACTAGTTTAGACGCTAGTGATATTCACAGATGGCCGGGAGAATGAGAACCACACGAAAATATAGACAGCCAGACGGGCAGACATGGTATTTCGAATTAAATTTCAAAATCGACTATTCGCTGCTTTATACAATTTTTCCTGTGCTACGTGTATTTCTCCGTCTGTACACTTGTAATTTTCCGTCTTGATAAATTATTTTGTAGTCATTTTATTAGTAATCAACACAGTATTTCCTACGTTTCTAAACAAATCGTTAATTGGCAAGAAAAGTGACGCCTGTACAAAAACTACTGCTGATAAAACAGCTAATTCTTTTTCACATTATTAGGGTTTCTATACGATATGAGAGTTCAAGGAAAATCGACCCTGCTCTCTGTTTACATGTTTAATTTGCTCTATCAAATGAAAAAAAAATGAAGAAAAAATGGAGCCATTTTTGAAAACATTTTGAAAGTGTCCTTAGAACTCCGTATAAAATACCCCTCAAATATGAAAATATCCATTTTATGTTTAAGGAACCGCGACATCAGCCAAATCAGTTAGCCATTATCAATGTTGGAGGAAATCGCGCCTACAGTTTAGGCGCTAGCGTTGCTTCCAGACAGAAGCACAGTTTTGCCGTGAACCAAATTTTCAATATCAAGGACCTACGAATCGTGGATTATGTCTATTATAATTTATTAGAGGACGTTGTTTACTACACAAAGGAACAAGAATTATATTTTTTCTTGATACCAGGACCAGAGCACGAGTTTGAATGTCGAAAAATCTCCGTTTTTGGCTACAGTATACTTTCTCTCTAGAGATAATGCATAAGTATTATGAAAGTAATAATTATTTTACTCCTGTAAAATAATTATTACTTTCTTATTAAATTCTTAATAATTATTAAAACGACTTATTATTGGTGGAGAAGTTTACTTCGAGGCCAAAAGTAAAACATTTTACTCTAAGTATCCACTGGGAATAATATTTACTCACAAAATATTGTAGAAAAATTGTTGATTCTATATTTTTGGAAAATATGACAGAAAATTGAAATGTTATAATTATTTCTTAAATAATTTTCACACAAAATGAACCAAAATTAGAAATATAATATTACTATTTTTCGAATGTAAATTAAGCACAAACTAATAAACAAATCAGTAACAGTAACAGTAAAAAAATCAGTCTTCAAAGTCAGTAACAAAATTAACATCATATTTTACACATTATAAATAACTATCAAATTGGAACGCTTTTTTTTTTTTTTTAATAAAATTCTGGCCCTCAAGAAAATGTGCGCAGATAAATTTCTTTCCCCACACGTCATATACAGTTTTTACTGTTTTTTTGACTAAATAAATAAATAAATAAATAAAATGAATAATATGAACCATTTTTACTAGAAAAAATGGGTTATTTTATATACATATTTTTTTACTTAAATTAAAAATGACTCTTTTTGGTACGAGTCATTGCTCTTGTGTAATGAAGATAAGTGCTTTTAAAATACTAACTCGTGTATATCTGGTTTATTTTCGTCTCGAAGAACGTTACCACTGAGGCTGCATCTTCACTCCGCCTGCGGGTCCGACAGACGCTCCACACAGGGGAATTTGGAACCCATTTGATCAGCCCCCGTGGATTTGACAGCTCCTTTAACTTAGTATGGCACGCCACACAATTGTATTTCAATCCCAAGTATTCTCGTTCAGAGAGAAAATAAAGGAAGTAGAAAAGAAGTTCGTCAGGTGAAGTACAAAGCGCCACAGTGTTTTGGACACTCCCTTAAAATGAACAAGTGAAGCACGAGTCTACACAACAGAAGATAAATAAAGAATATTAGCTGAAGTATGTTAAGAGTAGATGCATTCGTGTAAGAAAACAGAATTTAAAATTACAAGAGTAAAACAAATTAGTTCATCAGGGAAAAGTTATAAATTACATTTTAAAATTGTCAGTTAAAAATGAAAAATTTAATGGGAATGAGTATATTCAAATTTTATTTAAATAACACTTAATTTATATATTCATGGATTGACTTTGACATATTTACATTAAATGTAGCATTAAATGTGCTTCTTTTTAAAAAAATCAGAACAATATGATAATGATAAAATTATTACATTTCAAAAATTACTTCTAATTTAATGGACTTTTAAACTTTCACATCCGTTGTACACGCTTTATCATTTTCAATTTTGAGATCAGTGGTATTAGGGAGTGTATACAATTACTAATATCTACAAACACACTTGGAGTCGACAACCATTTTCCTCGTTTTGGGCCCATAATTATTTTTGCCGACCACAATTTAGAGAACTGATTGCGCTATTTCTGTTAATTAAGAAATGATTATTTAAACGATGTATTCGAACACCGAAAGAAAAAATGGCTTTAATATCGCAGTTACATAGTTAACACATATGCAAAAATCTGCCCTTGTATTTCTAAATGTACAAATATTCTAGATTCACCACTAATGATTAATATTTTTTCTCTTCTTTAGCTGATTCCTCTTCTTGCACTGCAACTGCATCGTCCTTTTCTAGTTCTTTTTTCCCTTTTCCAGCTTATTTTTAATCTAGAGCTTTGAAGATATATTGAATATAGAGATGTCCCTCCAACTATTTGGCACCCCCATTACTTCTTCGTAATATATTTTCGAGAAATTTAATATTCTTTTGTTTTTTAAATGGAACTGTATGTTTTCTTATGAGTAATAGATAAAAAATAAAAAGAGGAATACAATGATATATCATATGATAGTATTTTGATAGTAATGTGAGAATAAAATTAGACATTCTGACATGAGGTGTTAATTTAAACCTAACAGTCTCCCCGTCTCGGAGTAGCGAAGACCACCTTCCTCCAAGGCAACAGTTACGAGGAATCTTAGAGGAAATATCGTCCGTTTCGTTTAAAATCACCTCCCATAAAATATCATTTTATACTCAAATTACATTATTATTTTATACTCATTTCATTTGATTGTTATTATAAGATACGCCCCATGCAGGACGTAAAGACCCTTGTTATAAATATATGTTATATTTTTGTTTGGTTTCATGAAGAGCAGGTTTTCAGTCGGGGGGAATGTGGCTGATGTTACGCACGCGTGTGTGCTCCCAAGGCCACGGCCCGACTCACGAGGACAGGCTGATCGGGTCCGGTCCACTAGGGTGGGCGCGCGGGTGGTCTGGCTCTCAATACAACTGCCCGGACGGGCCGCCGGCCGCCCGCGCTAACCCTCAGCTTTCGTTCTAGTAATTTACTTCCCATCTGGATCCGTCTGCGGAATCCCCAACCGCTCGACCGCTATCTCTCCGGCGCACCCTCCGCCGGCGCAGGCGGCCAGGGGTGGCCAAGGGTATCTGCGGAATGGATCTTGCGACTAGCACGAAGTTGGTTGATTGAGTGATTGGTTGATGATTGATTAATTCTTGGTGACTCCGGGTGCGACAACTGCTAAGGTCACTAATCCCGTAAGTGTAGAGCATGTTTTTCCTCGGGAGGTTGCGGTGTATTTCACCCGCTGACTGGCAAGATCCTGCGCCGGCCTGCCGTCGGGTAGAGGGTTTTTCCCAACCAGGTATTTCCCACCAGCGGGGCACCGCCCCAGCCGCGACAAGTTCTAAGCTCCCGACCAGTCTCTCAGCATGTGTGGTCATGTAGAGTATGTTAGTGTGTATGTAAGTAAGGAATGAGGATAGGATAAGGAACAGGAAGGAAATATCGCGCGCGGTCCGTGTCCTGTTTGTTACGGTACTGCTCCGGCATTCGCCTGGTGATGATCGGAGAAACCATGAAAAACGATCGATCAGAGCAACCAGCCGCTAGACTTCTCTAGGCATTGGCTGAGCTCGACCTAGCCGACAAGCTAATGTCGAAAATCCCGCCACCGTCGGGGCTGAAACCTAAGACATTCCGGTCACAGACACTGAAGTGACATTAGTTGGTGCCTTGAGCCACCTCTCCCTGTTTGAGTGATTGGTGTTTTCGTGCACATCAACAGCTTCGGTCATTAATCCCGTTAGTGCAGTGCGTTTTTATCGCGGAAAATGGTGCAGTGTTAGCAGGCGAAGTTCGTCCTCCGCAGCATGATGAGATCCGGTGCTGGCAAACACTTTGCCTTGCGGGAGTTTCCCGCCCGAGTTATCTCCACTAGTAGAGTTCCGCTCCAGCCAGGACAAGTTCTAAATTGGTATTGTGACATGTGTGATAGTGTAGCGCATGTAAGTGTGTGTGCAACGGGAGAGGACAAGGAGAAATTTGAGGAAGGAAGAATAGCGACCCTTGGTCCATTCGTTAAAATACTGCTCTGGCATTTGCCTCATATTGATCGGAGGAACCACGGAAAGTACCTAACAGGGCAGTCGGCCTCCTCCAGACAGGGGCTGAACAGGGCCTTTCAACTCCCATAAACCGTGGTGGAGACCATTAGAATGGCGCGGTTTCTTGCAGCACCATCTGACAGGAAGTAAAATACGAACTGCTGCCAACGATACTTCAAACGTACGTGGCTGCTGCGTGGGTTCGCGAGACTCCAGCAGACGCGTGATGTTACAAAAGATAAATTCGATGTTCGCGCTTTCTGCCGAGGTTTCTTAAATGTATATATCATGAATAATCGAACATTTAGAAGACACTTTTCGTATTTCTCATATATAAGCCAATTTTCATGTGCGGATGTTTGTGAACCTAACTAATCTAAGCTGAATCTGGCAACACTAGCACCTCCTATCGTATCCCCCTCGAGCTTTGTCTCCGGTTTTGATCGAGTGTTGCAAGGCCCTGCGGCTGAATTCGACCTTGCTATCAAGCTAGTATCAATAATCTGCCACCGTGGGAACTAGAGCCCTAGGAACCCCCGGTCAGCGTTGCTGCAGAGCGAGCTAAGATGGTGCCAAGCATGAATCGGCACAGCCTTAACATCCAATTTGGTCTTCTGCTCGCGAGATAGGACTCTTCTTTAAGAGTATTTCTGAGGGAAAATATTTAAAATCGCCGTAGTTTTTAAATTGTCAAAGAAATATTCTGACAAAACGAGGATTCAGAGGTTTAATAAAATTTCTCTCACGGTAATACCTTGTCTACATCACAATACTAGAATTTTTTGCTGACTGGAAATGTTTGAGTGAGATACAGAGTGTGACATTTACGATGCCAACCGCACGATAATGCGGGCGGATATAAAACGTTGAGTGTCGCTCAGTCACATAGATAAGCGCGACTCCAGGGGTTTGGTCTATCCGCTGGTACGATCTTCCAGCTTCGGGCCAAGTTTTGTCAGCACCAGACGAACCATTGCTTTTAGATGATGGGAATACGCTTCCGGTTTTACAATCAAAATCCCGCACACGAGTACATTAGGATGCAGCCCCATATCGTAGATTTGAAGGCAATTTTGAATCATTCTGAACAGTTGCATCGCATAGTGCGACCCTTAACTGCACAGTCAGTCTCTGGAGGAGTAGGCGAAGGGCATACAACTGTCAATAAACTAGTGGTGCTACATAATAGCACAGACTTTCCCGAATTAAGTGTTTATTTTCTTTGGAATCGGTCGGATAGCTATTCGGACTTGCCACATATTCTTGCCAGCTGCCATCTATCGTCGCACAAAGTGCATTTTTTGTAATTTTCTTAATTTTTTGGTTTCTTAATTTTAGAACGGAAATTTTCTTGGAAAAATTTCGAGCCGTCGTGAAAAAAATGGCGTTTAAGCGCTGCTTTAAATACGAAATTTTAGGCTCTTTTTCACAGAAAATGTTTGAGTTTTCGAAAAACTTCATTTGAAGTGAATTGAAGCACTTTAACTCACAAATGCAATAGTTTTTACAAATTGCTGAAAATGTGAATTTTAACGGTGTGAAAAATGTTTAAAAAAATTACATTTGTGTAATTTATACAAAATTCCCCAAAATGCACTTTACGTCATATTAAAGATTGCAATTAAAAATTCAAAGTAAAAGTTAGCACTCGCGCAATGGCGTTTATTTTTTCTATCCGGTTGGACAATAAGTCTTTATTTCTAGATGATTCACTGCCCCTGGAAGAGCGGAAGAGCAACGCTGGGTTCTGTTTCTCCAGTGCACAGCTCTGCATTCATTTTCTGAGGAAACCCTGCGGCGCACCTTCAGCGAGCCGAGACGGACGAGGAGTGAGGTGGCTGAGACGCTACGAGAAGTGGACAGGGATGAACAAGACGACGTGGCAGAAGGCCCCTGCGTCTATTCCGTCGACACTCCTCTCCGATCCATTCCTGCCAAGGCGTCCAGTAGTTTCGAATAATTTCCCAGTAAAAAAATATTTATTTTTAAATATTGGTTTCCCATTATTTTAAAGCAATATTATAATATTTTAATTTTTTTAAAATAATTAGTCTATCAATTATTTATCAATGAATTTTTAATTCATTCCCTCTGTTCTTTAGATATTTCAATGTATCAAATATTTTTATTTTTCCCAACCATGACAATAATATATCTAATTAAAAAGGAAGAATTACAAAATTTCTTCAGTCAGAAATATTCACGTTTTCGTACTTTTTACACTATGCGTTTGTTTTCGAAGCGTAAACCTAGTGTAAAAAACTTTACACAGAGTTATGAAAATAATTCGAAATAAAATTCGAAATTGGAACAGTATTATTCTATTACTATTTCAAACATTATTTCATGAAATAATAAAAATTTCGGTTTTGCTCTATTGTTTTGTAATTGGTTTTAACTATAGCGATTTCAGTGTATAAGTGAAAAGATTGCGCGCACGCATAAGGAGAGGGGCCTTGCGGGGTAACACGTCACACCGGGGCCTCTTGAGTGCCGTGACACTTGATATTCGCCATCCCATCGGTGTCCTGCCGGATGTCTGACCCGTGTACGTTCGATTTTCGGTGTCTATTGATCTAAAATCCAGGACAAAAATGGCGATGTACTACAACTCTTGGTCACTATATTTCGATTTTTAACGTGACGTCGCAAGGTCACGCACGATAAAGGGAGAGGGAAGGCAGACTCCAATAGGGAGCCGGAAAAGTGAGAGTTGTAGAGACTCGCAGCTCCCTTTTGGTGTCTGCCTTCCCTCTCCCTTTTCTTGCGTGAGCTTGAGGTATCACGTTAAAAAAAATCGAAGTGTACTTGCACGTTGGCACGATGATTCATGGGGCAGCTGTAAATGAAACATTCAGCGCATGCTCAGTGGCTAGTTTTTATACATAGTCCATCTTTAAGCGAGTAAACTTGTAGACGTATTGCTCCCAAGGCAGCGGAACAGCAACATCCAATGTACCGTTCTCCAAGTATTTTTTAGAATCTTTGCGGAGCGACTGGAATCTGATGACGTCGAGTCCTCATGCCGTAAGTTTCGCCGTACGTTCGTGCGCTCAGTAGTAGCCAAGTGGCTGGACCCTCCAGGTAAGCATAAGAGTCAACAGGCGAGTTCCTGGAACGATCGTTCTTCATTTGTCACTTTTTGCTTTGTTCAGGAGATGGCAAACACTCGACGAAGTCAAGTCTGTGGACAGAATTGCACAACTTTATCGCAGAAATTTCTTCGAATACGTCAATGTCTTCTTCGGAAAACATGGGCAACTTAGACAAGCGGTGGATGGCCCTTCATGGGGTACGCCAAGTGGCCTTTCATTGTGAGTGGCACATTATCCCTCTTAAAAGTCCCTAAGCGTTTCGTGCTGATGCCGACTCCTCCTAGACCGGCAAAAGTGAAACAGGACATTCTGTCTTCAAACAGCCAATCTGCGTAGATGACTGAGGCCTTCAACTGTGTCACTACAGTGCCTCTGACCGGGAGTTTCTAGGGTTCCACTCCTGACTGTGGCAGGAATTTCGACATTAGCTAGATGGCTAGATCGAATTCAAATGCTGTCTGGAGGAGAATTCTAGATCCTTTTTTTGGTATTTTCTGTGGTTTATCCGTTCAATAGCAGTAAGTCGCGGAGAAGTACCTTAGCACAGGCCGCGCGTGATTTTTTCTTCTTCCGCATTGTCCCATCGTCTCCCCTTACACAAAACACACAAATTTCCACTTGCAACACAGTTGTCCGGGAGCCAAATTGAGTGCTTAGCGCTCGTTCATTCTGGAGTGATGCCCCTTATGCGTAGATACCTGGAGGTAGAAACACTACATACGATTCGTATTGTGTCGGATCTCACGTTCTAGCAGATAACGAACACATCCCCCTTCTGGGATATACGTTCTTATAAATACAGAACAATAAATCAATCCAGTAGAGATAAACGAGCTTCTGAAATGTGTTGGAACTGGGATTGATCGGCGTGTCTTTGTGGAGGATTACCATATTTTCGTTTTTTTAAAGGCGGCTCCACAAATTCGGTATTCGGCAAGTAGCGAGCAACTGCTCCTTGAATCCCGAGTAATGTGGAAGGGCTGCTTGCTATTTGCCAAGCGACGAACATTTGGTGCTCGCCTTACTCACTGCGTGGCAATTTTTCACACACATCAAAGGAAGCACTCAATCGCCGAGCACATCTGCTACTCGGGATTGAGTAGTTCGCTATTTGGCGAGTGTCAAATGAGTGGAGTTATCTAAGGATTCCGAGCAATAGCTTAGTTTGCATTTGTACTTTTTGCCATTGTTAAGCACAATTCTACATCATCATGCGATGTATCCACAAAGCATTCATACTTTCACTCCTTGTCACAGGGGACTATAAAATATAACAGGTTTACATATTTTTTGTTGTGTGTGTGAAGCTTTTTGCTTCGCTTTGGGTAGAAA
This sequence comes from Acheta domesticus, assembly GCA_031308135.1. Classification (NCBI taxonomy): domain Eukaryota; kingdom Metazoa; phylum Arthropoda; class Insecta; order Orthoptera; family Gryllidae; genus Acheta; species Acheta domesticus. The sequence continues at coordinate 52,439,659 of JAHLJT010000631.1, read as the reverse complement.
TGTTGCGACTGATATAAAGTTGTTTTTTTTATCTAGAGCACTCTCCTATTTTAACTACATCGTCAAACATATAGAGTGTTAACGATTTATAAATTTTCCTAGTGTTTTTGTTGGAAGGAACAGTGTACATGGGTTGCATATTTTTAAATGTCATGTTATCTAATCCCGTTATATGCATTTATTCATTTTCCATTCCATTTTCACATTTTATCTTTGCCTTAGCAAATTTCAAAACATTGAAATTTCAAAACATTGTGTAATACAATTGTATGTTTAAATCTATTTATTTAAAACAATAAAGGTTATCGTTTACAATGGAGTTTGAGCTTTCTATTTATATAAGTTTTGATTTTTTCTTTAAAAGTTAATATATTAGTTTATTTGTTGGTTTTAAGACCTTTCGCAAACTACTAGATAGTTATTTTATTCGTAATTCGTGAAATAATTCTCACGAACACTAAAGGTGTTTTTTGTCTTTGGAAATTAAAAATTCTATAGCACCCATGATTCTATAGCACCCATGCACCTAACAGATTGTCACAAGAATGTTTCGCTCCTCTCAGACATACACTTTGACCAGCGTTGGCAGTTTGTGTCCCCAAAATGGGAACTTTTTGTCGTGGGGTAAGAATGGGAAAAATAAAAAAGGAACAAGAGACGTTATTCTCTCTCATTTTTATGAATGAAAAAGAAAGACTACATGCATAGAGAAAGAAAAACGAAGATATAGGGCTTCAATCAGCTTAAAGGACGATGATTGGTTGATTTGAATTATTTGAATATAAGGGGTCAGCCAATGAAATCGACAGGGACTGCCCATAATGTTGGTCCACAATTTGGAGAATATTTTTCGTTTCAAAATTGGAAAATTTTGTTTCTTTGGAGAGGTTGTTTGGGGTAAATTCCGTATAGTGGCGAGTAAAGAGCGTGTATCACATCTGGCAACCGTGACTTTGACCATCCCTGATTTAAGAGAAGGAAGACGAGGGACCCGCGGAAAGCCACGCCGAAGGATACGGAGCGGAAGAGAGGGGAATGGAGGGAAGGGGAGGGGAAGGAAGGGGCGGGTCTGAGGCGAGCCGCACCCCATCGTTTTGACAGCTTCCCTGGGTTCGGAGGGCACGTAGAGCGCGTGGGCGCGAGGAGGAAAGGGGGCGGGGCGGGGCGGGGCGGGTAGACATGCTCCCATAAGCCCGCAGCCGAGTTCCGACCTCACTTTGTATTCCGCGGGCCACGTGTGCACCTGCGGATGGGTTGCGTGGAGAGGGAGGAGGCGCAGGGGAAGGCAGCGAGGGCGATTCACGACTGGTAAAGGGGCGCGTGCCCTTGAGAGCTCTCAGACAGAATCAATGGATAATTGGAATTATGCGGAATCATATTTCTGATAAAGAAATTAAATGAGCGTAATATTAATCCAAATAATATTGTTTAAAATTCAATTAGACGCAAGTATGGCGAAAAGTAGCCTCAAAATAATACTGAGTATTAATGTGACAAAATTCTAAACTTTGATATCATGTGCAACTGTTCTCTCCCTTTTAACCTCCAAACCCCACGTCGTGGTGCCAAAGCAACCGTATATATTACTATACCCCTTTTCTTCAATTAATCAATATTATGATATTACGACGTTGCATAAAATTATTTTTGATCGTAGGTCGTGGCTGGCCCCGTACGGGAAATACCTGTAAATAACGTTCCCTATTGCAGCATACACAGGACATCTAAATACTTAAATAAGAACACCTTTTTTTTCATAAAAGAAAGAAAGAACTTTAAATCCTGTTCTCTCTCGTTTATTCTCTCATCAACATGTATCACTACGTCCCCTGTTGCCTTCTCTCAACAACAATGTAACAATGTGTAAAGATATAAATGTACTCGTGCTTGGCAACATTGCTACAACTCAAATACCACTACATTAAATGAAATTAATATTAATCAGCTGATTTATAACTATTATGCGTCCAGGAATTCCTTTTACCAAAAACCAATGTCATTAAAAAAATTTCCCCTGGTATCTACGTCCTTATGAAGACGTATGTATCTACGTACAATGAGAAAACAAGACTAAATTTTGCATTGCTAGTTCGACAACAATTACATGCATTCTTCTTTTAAAATTTAAGATTTCCACCGGTCTTGTCAAAGTTTATTTAGTTTATTTGGGTGTCCCCGAGAACAAATATCTAATTTAATATTTACGCCACGAATGCGACACTTTCCTGTTATTGAGTTTCGTCGAGACAGCGCCGTTGCCAGCCCGGTCGTCCCGTGCGTGCCCACTTGCACGCGCCGATGTACTCGCACGCTCCACTCTTGCGTATGCTGATTTTCTTCATAAGAAATTCCCCGTGAATTCCAAAATTTGCTCGATAACTTCGAAGCACAGAGTCACAATAAAAATAATAAAATAACTTCTCTCTTCCACTTCATTCACTGCATCAATGGCTATTTGCACTACCCGTCCTCATGTCCATTGCACGGTACCGATTCGTCACCAAAATGTCTAAGTCCAAATTCTTAAAAAATCTCGAATTCGTCCAACATGGATTCGATGTTTCTATCACCCCTGACTCGGAAGAAGTGTTCTTAAAATCATGTCGATTTAACACGTCACCTCGTAAGAGAAAAAATGCCGGCGAATTCCATTCTTGCATTTTCATTGTTGTTTTCCTAATTTCTCTAAAATGTACAATATAAGTTATTTCGACATGACTATGCGTTTATTCATTAACGCTTTTGCCCAATGTTAAAGTTTTTTTTGCCCAAACATATATTTTTGATATTTTATACGTCGAAAATGCTAAATTTCTCTGTCGACAGTATACACCAATTCGTCGCTTGTTTTGATAATATTAATTTGTAATATTTCTTCAATTCAGAAATTCAACGTTCTATAAGTCTTTTGGATTAGCTATAATTTTTATTAAATTTAGACAACGACGATTTACACGCCTCTCGTTGCCTAATTAAAACTTCTTCATAAAACTTTGATATTTAAGTTATTGCATCTGACACGTCACTGGGACTTTTCTCTAATTTTTCATATTCTAATTTAAATGAACCCGTCGTCCGATCGTGTTCAAATAAAGACCACAACGTTTATTTATTTATTTTCCAACTAACTGTACGGTCAGATTTTTTTCCAAAACTACCGAATCCACTGTGTTTTCCAAAATTGTCGAAATATACTTTCCGCGGCGCGCTGTTCTTCTGTCTTGCTACTATCGATTCACGTACACGTTGTTTTATCAATTACAGTTTAATAAATATTTATCCTTTTTCCACAATTGTTTTTGGGGAATGTGCCAGAAATGAAATAATTGGACATGAATAATAGAAATGATCAGAAAGTTCTAGAATGAACTGTTTCATTTCATTGGAAGCACGTTCAGTAACCGACGACATGTACCACATAGGTAAAAGGTATCACTCAGTTAAGGAAAATACGTGAGTACATTCATGAATGACATGTATACATAACAGATGCCACTCAGTTATGGAAAATTCACAGACAATGACACTTTGCTTGCGAATGCATTCAATGTGCACGCAGGATGTTGAGATACTTCATAAGTGGAAAGGTATAAGTTGAAAACTTAGGAACAATTAAATAATTATTTCGTCAAATTCTGGATTTTTCCTCTTAGACAATAATTTTTCCTGTCTGTGGAAAAGTGATATTTCTGGTGAAAAGTTCTTTCAAGGCTTATATTAAAATGCCTAGTATCCTACAAACAAAGTCAATGCCCAGTATCCTACATTCATAAGAGAAATTTTTCTTCCTTATTCTTACTCATTTCATTTGTTTAAAAAACTTGTACAAAAGTGAATATTTTCGAAAAATCGAACATTTCTAGTTAATTATATAGGTTGATTAATGCAATTCAACCTAATAATCATGGAATCAATATTATTTATATTACTATTATGTGCAAAGATCTTGCTCATATTGCTGACACGTCTGCAGAATACTATCTTGTAAGAAGAATGCATTCCTGTAATTGTTTTAATACGAGTTCTTAAAATGTCGCTATACAGTTGAGCAGCTTTAGCTGCTACAGGCTTATAGTACGACTAGAAAAGCTTAACACAACCTTCCAAGAACACGCAGCAACTAAGAAGAGAAGAGGAGAGGCGTACCTGTTTAAATAACGACCCTTGAGGGCTATGCGGATGATCCACAGTAGAACCGACGGTCAACGGCGTTCAACAAAGGGAAGGCGGCTCACAGACGCGAGGCGACGCGACGGTGCAAATTAACGCCCCTGAGGCGTCGATGTTTACGTTTGATGTTTCCTGAGGATCTCTGAGTGGGGGCTGCAAAGCCGCTGGAGATAATGAAGGCGAGGTCGACCACAGCGAGGACCAGGGATGCCGCGGCGTATTCAGCATCGGGCGGAGGCTGGGGCGGAGACAGCGACGGTGGCGAAGATGAAGTGTGGATGGAGTCGGCAGCTGGTGGTGAGCTCGGCCGAGGTCATTGTCGATGCCGTTTTTCGGGCACAGGAATGGCGGAGGAGAATGGAGGAGACAGATGCAAGGTGGAAGAAAAAGAAGTTCTGCAAGTGAGATGTGGAGAATATGAAAGAGGAAAACAAGACGCTAACGCCACATGAGAGATGGAGTGGGAAAGGAAAGAATGAATCAGATATGACGGTGAAGATGTAGAAAAGCGGAAATGAGGCGAAGTCGAATGTGGAAGCACTGGAGGTGTTAAAGGTGGCAACAACAGTCGTCTCTCGAGGTGTCTGACGCTGCTGTATTCGGGACAGACAGCTGATGGAGCTGAAGGAAGAAGACAAATGAAATGCAAACAATTGGAATGGAAGAAATGAGACGCGAGAAAGAAAAGTATATTGAACACAGACGGAAGGGGGTATGAAAGGACTCATGAAGATGTTTGAGGCTTAGGAGGTATGAAAGGGGAAAATGTGAGACAGAAACAGAGAAGACCTTGAAGAAGAAGAAGAAGAAGAAGAAGAAGAAGATGCAAGTGGAAGTAGGCATTGAGGTGGAGATGAGGCGGACGTGGAGACCAAGACAGATCTGCAGTAGGTCAACAGACAACTCGATCATGGTTTGTAACATTGTCGTGGCAAAGTCAAGATAAGGTGGAGTCAGAGTCAGCCATGGTTGACGAACGCTACAGGGAGGAAATATGGAGATGTGCAAAGCAGGGATGATGAAAGATGAAGGTTCTGGCGAAAAAGGCGATGTAAAGAACGGACGTGAGAGGTGTTTTTTCCTTTAAGAAATTCACATGCAACTCGGTAATGGCTGCTGTCATTTTGCCACCGAGGTTACCCATGGGCAGGTGAAGAGACGGCTCACTTTCCACTACTTAGATAAGAGTTTAAATCTCGAGTATTAAATGTGGAATATGTTCCATAAACCGGGTTTGTGATCGATTTTCTTAGAAATCTTTCGTTTTCCCCAACTCTCATTTCAGCATTCATATACTCTCTTCATAATCACCTCTACATCAAAATAATCCTTCCATTTCCGATATTACTACGGCTCATGCTCTGGAATCAAAATATACTTTCACATCGTCCTGGCATTAGTGGGAGAGAGAGGAGTGGGAAGCAAAAATGTAGGAGGGAGAAAGAAAGACTGAAAGTGACTGAGTCGCAGTCGAGACGAGGTGAGATGAGGGTGAGATTCAACACGAAAATGAAGTGACTTCGGTCACCGCAATCACAATCACTCTTAAGCGATAAATGAAGAAATTGTCAGAAAGAGAGACTGAAGAAAGCATACAAGAGAGGTGAGTAAGGATTAGAAGAAGCAGGAGAGTGAAGATGGAGGTGACGAGGGAGGGAAGAAGTGGCATAATAGTGGTTAACAAGATACTCAATAGAGATTGGAACAAAAGCGAACAAATAAGACAATGTAGTAAACGATAACAGGAGATTGCCAAGGCAAGTCAAAGTAAAGGCAAACACGAAATCAGAGGTCAAAACAAGGAAAAAAAAACAAAAATGGCAGTGGAGACAATCGCGGAAACCGAACCAGGGATGACTCAAGCGAAGACGAAAACAATGCAGGATATAGAAGGCGAGAGAGAATCTGTCCACTGCCTTTGCCATCACATCCACCTCTACCTCTCTCCCCACCTCCGCCTCCGTTGCCAAGCCAACCTCTGCCTCCTTCCTCGCTCCCGCTTTCACTTTCCCTCCGCCACCCACCAGAGTCGCAGCCGTTGCATCTGCCTGCGCCTGTTTCCACCGTCTTCGGCCCCGAGAGCGCGTGGCGACCGAGGTGGGCGGGCGTGGGCCGTTGCCATGGCGACGGACACTCGGCTTTATTGGAAAGCGTCTCCAGGTCAGCCGCCCGCCCCACTCCACAGCCGGCGGCGCGCCACTTTCAGCCGCTGTGCCGCGACGTCTCCTTCGCTGCCACGCCCCCTCCAAGCACCCGCGACTCTGCCTTGCTCCCCTGCTTCTATCCGGAGGGGAATTCTAGCGGCCGGCTGCTTTGATCGGTAGTTTTCCATGGTTTCTCCTATCACCAGGCGAATGTTGGAGCTGTACCCTTAACAAACAGGCCACGGACCGCGCGCGATCTTTTCTTCCTCTTCTTGGTCCTATCCTCTCCCCTTACACACACACTTACACTGTCATGAACTATACTACCACACACGCCGGGAGACCGGTTGGGAGGTTACAGCTTTTCCCGGATGAGGTGGTGCCCTGCTGATGGGATATACTTGGTTGAGGAAAACTCCGCTAGCTGACCATATGTTGGGGCCGGGATCTCAACATTGAGCGGGGGAAGACTACCGTCACCTCCCGAGAAAAACATGTGCTACAATTGCGGGACTAATAACCCTAGTAGTTGACGCGCCCGGAATCACTAACAACCAAACCTCTACTTCTCAGTTCTCGTACTACTTTCCTTATTTTGCCACTCCTTCCCCTCATTTGCCTCGAGCATCTTTCCCGTCATACCTTCTTCAATTCCGTTATTGCTATCCTGTTACGCCCTTCGTCTTCCTAATTCCCTTTCCCATCCTCTTTTAGTCCTCATTTTCTGTGTCTCTAGTTCTCAACTATTTATATAAGTCTATTCTTTCCTCATTGTATGAGAATGAAACTGTGACTGCGAAAGTATTTGTGTAGTGCGTCTTGAGTTACATTGTTTGCTTCTTTACGTCGGCGTGTTTTAGTGTTTCATGTATGTTTAATGTATATTGTATTTCATTTTAGAAATCTACCACAGTGGGATGAAAACCAAGTAGATCAGATATCTCTCCCTAGATCTTTTTCTCCTTTCTCACCATCTCTCTCGACACTATCTCTAACCCTCCCACTCTCTCCAACAGGTTATTTCTAATTCAATCTATTTTTTTCTCTATGTCTCTCCCACTCTATCTCTTTCTATTCCTTTCTATTTACCTCTATGTCCACATCTGTATATTCGGAATGTAGATTCCATCAAGACCAGTGTCGTGTTAAATGTTCCATCGGCGAATATTTTCACCACTGCATCTGCTGACTCGGTCGATTTTTAATCCTAATTTCATCTTCTCAAACTGAAGACTCCATCGTCGTCTTTCTACTGTGCTGAAGCCTCTTCGCTTCGCTCCGACGCCATCACAACCGCTGCCGTTCAATCTCCGACTGCGTTGGGACTACCTCCGACCCTCGCTGGCCTTCCCGCTCACATCCATTGACACTTCGCCACCATCACCACTATTATGAACGTTTCTATCCACGCCAACACTAGCTCGACTCCTCCCCTGGTCCTGTTTTATGGCTCTACTCCGATTTCTGACGACCTGCTCTAAAATTGTATGTACCAATTGTACTTCGCGCGACAGCCTGTGAACGGGCTCAGGCCTACCGGGGACGTCCTTGCCCCGTAGCCGTGGGTTAAGGGGGTACGTGTAGTTAGCACGTAGACATCCCCACGCCGTATTCTGGTTTTCTCAACCTGAGAAGAGAATTTTCTTATCGTCACACAGCAACATGTACTGGGACATTGCAAGGAAAAAGCACATTATAGTCTTGCTCAGACCGGGAATCAAACCCGGGGCCGCTTAGTGGAAAGCGAACACACACACCAAGAGCATGCCGTGAGGCTGCCCTGATCTTATTCGTATTATTTTTATTTTTATTTTTATTATTATTATTATTATTATTATTATTATTATTATTATTATTATTTCCTTGCCTTGCCTTAATTTTATTTCCACGCCACCGGTTTCCATTTCTCCCCATTCTATACCCAGACTTTCCATCCGCATCCCTTCTATCCACAAATTTTCCATCCCACCCTTCCAATACCAATACTTCTCATCCCTTCCTTTCCCATAATCCCACCTTTCCCAATCCACCACTTCCAACCTACGGCTCCCCGCCGCCAACAATATCGCATCCGGTTTTTGGCATGGTTGTCATTATCTCACTACCTCCTCCAGTATCGTTGCCACCCTCACAACGTCACCGCCATCGCCGTTTTCCATTGCCACCACCATCAGCGCTGCTGGCGCTGCCCCCCCCCGTGCCCCACCGCCGCGCCACCCCCACCACCCCGCCGCGCCGTTCTGGTCGACGTGCTCCGCTGCCACGGCTTCAGGGATAAAAAACATTTTTCTGTGTGTTTTCTGTTAGTTCCTCCAAGGAGCCCGAGGCGCGGTTCCAGTGTTCTGCGTGACGGAGTTTCTTAAGAGGAAATGTGAACGTGGACGTATGTTTTCGTATAGAGGGCACGTAACAAAATTTTTCGTGGTATTTATTTCGAAATAACAGAAACACGAGAGTGAACCATTGATGTCCAGTCCGTGTAATTAAAATGTTACATTTTTGTGCAACTTCAATTCTGAACAACTGTTATTGACTCTCAAATTAAATAGTGAAGCTCTTAATATACGTGGGTTCAAACTGTATTAAAATTGCGCTAGAATGATTGTTTGTATAATTGCTTAGTAAAAAGCATTTAATTTATTTCATTTCAATGCGCAACGTGTGTTCTTGAAAAGAAAAAATGCATGTTTGAATCGATTCGAGTAAATATAATGCATTCAATTTTCAGATGATAATTCTCTACTAGATATTCTACATCCAGAAGTGGAACTGAAAATAATTGCTTTTACGCGTTTTTATTAAAATTATTGAAATATTAAAATAATAAAGATAATCCAAGAAGACTGTATTAATGTGCAGCCCTATTCAGCTTTATAAAAATAATGGTTTAAGCTTACTGATTTCCACTCTCAAATTATTAATTCAATGAACAAGTGAAAATAAAATAAAATTCTCCACATGAAAGGAACATCTCAATCAGTCATTCAATCAGTTTTCTCCGTGTAATTCTTTTCTCAGCCTTTTAGGAAATCATTACACTTTATAGTAATAATTGTAGTTAAACCTTTCAGTGGGCGCGCGTACAATTTCCACACCAGCAGGCGCGTGTCTTAAATTTTACGTTATTCAATAACTACTGAATAAAACAAAGAAATTGTAGAACAATGCAATTTCATGTCTCATCATTATATCTAAAAATGCTGTTTACTACCAAAAAAGGTAATCGTTGATCAACATTTGTATTTAGTATCAGAAAGCTCTTGTTCCGATCCAGGATCGTTCTGATGCTCGGCTGTTTTCAATACTCAGGTCACTAACACTTTCACTATCCAATTCATGATCTTCCTCACGATCGGACAGCTCTTGTGGAATATTCTGAATTTTATTCACGTGAATTCTTTCTCTGGAGATTTTACATAAAATTTCGATTAGGCCAAATTATAACACAATATTGTAGAACAATAGCAGGCGCGCATTGTAAAGTTTACGTCACTATACCCTTATCCCGAATAGAGCGTTACAAAAACTGAATATCGCGAGCAAACTAAACAGTGGCTGCAGGAATGCTTCACTTAAAGATACATACAAAGAATTTGCAAGTTCGCAGTAGTATTTACCAACAATGAGTTTGCAGCAAATGCAAAAAATATGCTATTGTAAAATTTACTCCCGGACCTCGCTGGAAGGTTAATGCTTTACGTTCATAATCAGCATTTAAATAAACATACTTTAATATGTTTCTGTGTCTATAAAATATCTCTAAAAGTAGAATGTAGAATTTTATAAACTTTTTCCAGAATATTACATTTAGTGCAAACTTTTTTCTGTAAAATAATTACTTGTATTCAAAAACGGTAATTGTTTTATCTTTCAAACTTGATGCAAACCTATTGAAATACTGCATCATCCCTACAATAGTCGTATTTTCTCGGACAGGGTCACTTAACTACTGTAAATGTATAGTATTAATAATTTCTTTAAGTAGTTTCGCATTTATAAAGTATAAGTAACATACCGGTTTCAGCCAATTGTAAATAAAAATCCATTGTAGACTTTCATATTGTCCGAGGAAACCTTAAAGTTTAAAAAAAAAATCGCGAGGATTGCGTGATGTAAAAATGCAAATAAATATAAACCATTTGGAACTTCAGTGCATGAATTTGGGAATGTACCCAGCATGGCACACACTTATAAAATCATATTACTTCCCTAGGACACTTACCGCCGATACATTTTCCGTTCCTTGATCACCCACTTCGTCGGCAATCTCTTGAGCTCGAAGTGTCAAACAAGCGCCAACGGTAACAACCCTAACAACAAGGGCCAAAGAACAAGAAGGCGGTGGTGGCGCTACATCGAAGCAAGAAGCCGGGCGCCATTTGGGTAATGGAGACTGATACAGGCGCGTCAGCCGCCTGGCCGCCCGCCGCTCCCTCATCGCAGATTAAGGCGCGGCGCGGCGCGGTGCGGCGCGGAGCGGAGAGGCGGCTTAGGCGACACTAACGCCGCGCGGCGGCCGCGCCACGAAACGGGAGGGGAGTGAATTACGCGACGCCAAAGTGGCACCCCGAGGCGTATTCTGTCCGGCGCCGCTCCGCCCCGCCACGACACGCCCTTCCCGCCTGGCCTTGCCGCGACCTCTCCAGCCTTCCTCACAGCGTCGTTTCCATTTCGTCCCCAAACCGACTCTCTGGTCTTTCCCATGCTCCTTTCCTCCCATCCGCACCAGCTTCAAATTTCCCATTCCCTCTCTCTCCGTCTCCCTTTCTCTCGCCTTCTCTTCTACTTCTTCTTGTGTCTACCTCTATCCTTCCTCCTCTCCCCCCACACTATATAAATATATTGAGACGAGCCCAGATATAGGCCCCAAAATCCAAAATTTGTTATGTTAATCTACGCGCGCGTATTTGAATGTAGTGCGACGGTCATGGTATGACGTCAATGGCGGTCAAGCGAAACAGTAGCTGACAATAACAAATTTACGATATCAAGATAAGTAATTACAAGTTGCCATTGGTCAAGAAGGCCAAAAGCGAGGGAAACGGTGGGCGGAATACTTTTTCACGTTGCGAAATCCAGTCTTCTAAAATATTTCGTGAGAGGAAGAGCTCTTAAAAGTTTATGTAAAGGTAACTCTCTGTTTTTTGTGAGAAGCGGAGTCACGCCGACAGCTTCCGTATCTTTTGAGGAAGCAATTCGAACATTTAAAAGTATTTCTTTGGAGTGTGATCCGGAGCACCACGAACTGTTTCAGTTGCATCTTGTTCAATAACTGCAACGAAACTCCAGCACGAGCGGCTCTAAAGCAACGCGCTCTAAAGAACAGGGCGAGGTTGTATATTGTATTATGTATAATATTGTTGTATATTGTATTGTATTGTGGTTGATGTTACGTGAGGATAATTTGATTTTGAATTAGAGTTTTGCCTTGATGAGTGATTTTCTTATCCTGCGGGAGTGCGTTGTTCCGGGTGACTTGTGAGTGGTTTTGTTGAATTTTGCAAAAAGCGGTGAGAGCAAAAAAATCAGCGTGTGTGTACTTTTTTAGAACAATGTTTGGTTGTTTGTTGGGAAAGAACATTGCGAAATATTGAGTAGTTTAGTTTTTATGAGGGATTGTATGTCTTGAATTGTGTTGTTTCTTGACAGTAGTGTAAAGAATTATTATTATTTACAGGGAATATTAAATGTTGAATATTTCGAAACAACATTGTTGGATTGAGAATTGTTTTTTGGTTATTTTTGTGTCAAGAAAATCTAATTTTGATGGATAGTTTTTTTTCTACGAGTTGTTTTCTTACGCGTTGTTGTTGCGCCTGCCGGGCATTTCGAAAATTCGTTTTTTCTAAATTTTCGAAAAGCGGTAAGAGCAAAAAATTAATGTTTATATATTTGAAAAACACAAAAATAGCACAATATTTTGTTTATAAAGAAAATTTGTTTTGGCTAATTGGCTTTGCCAGCTTAACATTAAGCCAGCAAAGCCACCAATTTTTGGAAAAACCGCTGGAGCAAAAAAATTAATTTTTGGATATTTGGAAAGCACAAAAGTAGCACAAAATTCTGGGTATAGAGAAAATGTGTTTTTTGAAAATGGCTTTGCCAGCTTAACGGACGTACCGGCCGACGAGCCGAGTCGACACCGTCACCAAGCTCTGCGCGGCGAGCCAGCGCGCTCCAGACCGCAGACAAGGTTACTGGAGGAGAGGGTTGGCTGCCGACGAAGGATTTTCATGATGACTACGCTAAGAAGGCGGCGTCAGCGAGGTCCTTCTGCCAACTCCCAAATGCAGAAGGTGAGTACCCGTGTAGGCGAAAGCAGGAACAATAATTAATGGTGCAAATGAAGTTAATAACAAAGTAAAACCAGGAAATATAATGTTTAACGACGCCAGTGGTAAATGATTCAATGTCAGAGAGGAATGAGCCAACTGAAAGGGTTTTGCCATAGATTGTAACTTTTAAAGATTGTGTTTTTCAGTAAGTGGAAATTTGAGTGCATAAAAATGTTTATTTTTATTTATCATTAATGGGGTTTATCTTATACCTAGGTCATTAAGACTGGATTCTTTGGAATTTGCACCAGCTGGTAGCCTAGAATAGTACTGTTACTGTCAATGTAAATTCAAGGGCGATATCAAGCAGGATTGTGTTTTTTTTTTCATTATTTATTTGGCTGTGATGTCCACGTCCAGTGTCATTCGCGAACACGTCATTCGTGTTCTCACTTGTATTCAACATTTAATTGTTACATTTTTTTTGGAAATAATATATGATTTTTATGTCACAGAATTTCAACTTTCGAACTTGTCATTTGAACTTGCCTACGTTCCTTCAGCCCGTATTTCCAAACAAAGTATCGGGCGAGCATGCACGTCTACTCACGAGGTGCTCTGACAACGAACTGCCCTGCCTCTGTTAACTTACTTGGCCGTCGGCTTCCGCCCTCTAAAGGCCGCCGGAACACATGGCGCTCACTGGGGGTCCGGTGCCCCTGCCAGCTCCTCTTGCGTCACGGGGGGTAGCAAGGAAGTTTCCACTTTCCAGTGCCTTTGTCCCATGTGTCCAGCAGCCTCCGTGCCCAGCCGTTTGAAAATCTGGCTGGCATATGCCGACGTTACATATTATAATGAGTACTAGGAAATGTGAGCTATTGTCATAAAATTCACATAGGTGGCTCATAGATGTTTTCTTTTTAGATACAGTATAAGAATTCAAGTTAATCTGAATCAGGTTCAACTTAAATTTAAAAAAGGAGCATTGTAATTTTCCCATGAGTTACGTATTACTTCAGACTTATTATTTTAGACCTATCTACCTATTATTTTAGAGCAAGTATTTGCTGTTTTATTCTACGGTCGTTTATTCTTTAAAACAGCAATTCGTAAACTCAAAATCCTTACCGAAATCGAGATAAAACAATACACAGCAATGTAATTGTTTGCAGAATTCATAGAACACAGATATTTTTATAAATGGAAGACAAAATTCAATTTTAAGAGATAATAAATGAATTTTAACTAAAAAACGAGAACATAATAAAAAGTAGTCCACTCGTACATATAACATTGGAAATTAATCAGAATTTTAATAAAATATTGGAACCAAGGTAAAAAGTGAAGAATGGAAAACCACAATGAACTGTATAATATAAAGGAGAGTGCAAGAGCTATAACATTTCCATCCAAAGTGTTTGTTTTTTCATCTGCACGCCATTCCAAGGATGGAAAGAATACATTAATCTTGAACCATAACTTTCTAAGCAATCGACTTTTCTTTCTTGTTTTCCTTCCTGGGATTTTTCCAGCTTCAGGGGATGCCGATTTCGACCATCCGCGGCGGGTACCCACTATGTCCTTATTGGAGACACATATTTACCTCTGTACTAGACACATGTGTGCTTCTCGGTCTGCGGTCAGCAGACTCTATTGTGCTGTATGTGCGTTAAGCCTTCCGCGACAACGCGCATTCATGAAAGACAAGGGACAAACAACCATGCCCACGGCGTGACTCGAACCCGCGACTCTCTGGAGCGAGGCGCTGAGCCAGCACACGCGAACACGGTTAACCAGGTCGGGTCCTTTTAAGAAATCCATACGTTAAGAGCTAAGTAGTGCGTTAAGCAAATCCTAGACATAGATGCAAGTCGATAGCTCGCACTGCTCTCTAACAATTCATGAAGAAAGTAGAAGCTACACAAACTCGAAAATATTCGTCCCTTCCCATTCCACCTTTCCAATCCCGTCCTTTCCAATCTTGTCCTTTCCAATCCCTTCCCTCCCAATCCCATCCTTTCCAATCCTGTCCCTTCTAACTCCGGTCCATCCAGACTCGCGCTTTTCGGTTTCAGTCTTCTTACCGGTTATGCTCTTTTCAATCCTACTCTTTTTCTCTTGCTCTATTCCGTCCTACACTTTTCCGTCTCGTTCTATTCCATCCTACACTTTTATGTCTTGTTCTTTTCCGCCCGTTTTCCAGTTTCTTACACTTCAGAGGCCCTCCCTTTTTATCCCCATCCTTTCCCTTCTTGCCTTTTCTATGTCTACCATTTCCTTAATTTCGTTATTTCAATTTGCGCATCTCCTTTTTCTCCCGTCCCACGTTTCCCGCTAGCTCCGTGTCCTGCTTAGATCGTAAAGTCAGACGGAGGGACCGAGACGTCTAGAAGCGAACAAGATTTCTCCTGTGAACGTCCCAATACCAACTTCGTACAGAGCGCGGATGGCCTAGCTAGACACGAGACAATTTGTCTCGTTCGAAACTGGAAAGAGAAAGTCTGATAGTCAATAATCATTGCATACATCGGTGTTCAAGTGAGTGAATGGGATGTAGGATTTCACAGTTCAATACGCATTTATTGCTTTCAGCGAACGATCAGAGTAAATTATGGTGAAAAATTTACAGATGTTTGATACCGTGCATTTTGTGAGTTGTGTTGTATTATTTTCCATTCAGAAAAAGAAAATTTAGAGAGTGTGATACGTACGAATGATTTGGAAAATTAGACTTCTCGCATATTAGTTTGGGTGATATACACAAATAGAAACGTTTTCTGCATTCAGTATTTTTTCTTAAAAAGAAATAAGCGTTTTGATGGGGATTTCATTATAAAATGAAATATCATGGGAAGATTTATACTCAAGGATACAACATATTGTCGTATGTTCAACCCAGAGTTGCGCAAGAATAAATTATAACGCGTTTTACATGTTTAACAAGACGTCATCACAAATTTAAACGTCATGGATCAGAAAACTTTACAGTAAACAGTTTTAAGACAACAGGAAAACGCAAATGAACAATCATACCTGTGCATTTGTAGTTGAAACCCTTAATCTATCGTACATGTATTTAGTATCTTGGGAAAAGGGATAAGTATATCCGATTCATTTTGGTATTTCGTTTCACTGCACTCCAGTGCAGATATGAAAATGAACATAAAGCATTAAAGGGGAACTAAAACGCAGTATTCTCGATTCAAAGTTGCGCCGTTTGGTTGTTTTAATTCCATTGCCTTGGAGTTCCTATGCGAGAATATTTCACGAGCTCACTTCCACCCTTACGTGCGGAATAACGACTGAGTTTTTTTCTTTCCTTTTCTAGGGTCCCTTGTATTCTTTGTATAACAAAGCAGATCGTATGAATTTAAAGGTTATCTTTAAGGGAGAGAATATGAAGATTCACGTGGCTTGTATAAAAAATATATATTTTTAAGAACTTATATATTAATTATATATGTAATCGTTTTGTACTTAAATATTTTGGAGGAATTGATCATTCAAACAAGAGATTTTAATACAATGTATATTTTGTCATTTTGAAGTCCAGGCTCTATTTAGATTATATAAAGTCTTATACGGATGATATGGTAAGTTGTAAACCGTTCACTGCACGAATAACAAGTAATTCTAAGGGCCTTTCTCATTTAGCACGTTGTTGAGATGACTTATTTCAGTACACTTATCTTATTCAAGTACTAAGGCTTGGACACAACTAATTAAAAATGAAAGCTGAAAAAAATCGAAACTTCCTCTCTGACAACAATACTCTTATAAATAGATCAAATTAATCACAAGGTAGCATGTTCATCAATTGCATTTTTGTAGAGTTAAGCCAACAGCAGAGAACAAGAGTGACTAGATTTAAGATCGTTGCTTTTACTTTATCAAAACAGAGCTCTTGAATCGGAATAAAATATAAATAAGGCCATAGGACACTTTGTTCTATTTTGTTGGGAATATATTCAAATTGTAAAATTATTTTTCAATTGAAATACTAAAAGTAAAATATAAAATATTTATGTCGACAGCATCAAAAATAGATTTTTATTACTTTATTAATGTATTACCAGTATTCAGTCATAACATTTCACTCATGTAAAGCACTAGCGGAAGCCGGCAGACGTCGTTCTGCCCTTCATCTCCCTCTTTCCCCTTTCATATCCCTTTCTCCGTCTCTCCATCCCCCCTCTCTCTCTTTGTCTCTCCGTTTCTCTCTGTCCCTGTCTCAGCCTGACTGTCTCTGTATGTCTGTGTCTCTCCCTCTTTCTGTCCCTCTCATTCACATTTAGTTGCATATTCTACACGTCTCTGAGCAGGTGAGGTAATATCGAGAAGTGCCCGACCAGCAAAAATGTAATAGAATGTTTATGAAGGTCTCATCCTGTGTATTACGGTGTGAGAAACGTCTCTTTGAGGCTTTTGGCCTCAAAATTTTAGTTTTTAATGCCCTTCATGCATAACGCTTCATTTAGGAGTTATTTATCGATATAGATTCAAATGCTGCGGAGGTTTGCAGGTTCCACTTGACGTGAATATTTAGTTTTGTTATACAGCGCCCTGTAGTGGAGTTACAACAGAATTCAGAGCACATAAACCTTCAGCGTGAAAAAAAGTAAAAGTGCCAACTTTCTTGGAGATCGGTCACACGATGTCGGAGTTTACCTCTTGTATACATACAAAGATATATATATATATATATATATATATATATATATATATATATATATATATATATAAATTTTCCATTCAGATACAGGACGACACAAATAACAGATGATAAGCTGATGTTGTGGTGTCTTTCCATGTAAGTGATGAATAGACAAGTTTCCAAAACTTTAACAAAAGACAACAACAATCCCAAAAATAATTTTAGCATTCTCATATGAAACTGTTCATAAAATAGTATTGAAAAGAGACATTTACGTTTCATGAACAGTTTCAGCATAAATCACCCGCACGTATACAGTGAAAGCTACGCCTACAAAGCTCACACAGCCGCCTGCGAAGCACAGATTCACGCCCCCTCCGCCCTCGCACGCCGCGCCGCGCCCGCAGCAGCCGGAATACGGGAGGGCGAAGGCTCCGCCGCTGGCTGTTGACTATCAGCCGCAGTAAATCCTCACGTCGAACACTCCAAGATGGGAGTCGGGCGCCATATTTTCTGCTTCGCCACTTCCATACATCACACGCCCGGCGCCCCGCCTCGCGCCTCGCGTTTTGCGACTGTCATCGCAGCCAGTCGCCCGCCCGCCGTCGCGACTCCGCCACCGCCGTCTCTACCGTCACCTTCACCACCGCAGCCGACATTGTCGTCGCCACTGACTCAGCCGTCTCTACCACGGCAACCCCCGTTTCGGCAACCGCTGTCACCACCGTCTCTGCCACCACCACCGGCCCCTCTACCGTCACCATCACCACCGCCACCACCGTCTCCGCTTCCGCCACCACCACCACCGTCACCGTCAACGCCAGCGCCGTCATCGTCACCGCCACCGCAGTCATTGTCACTCTCACCTTCGCCGCCACCGCCGTCACTGTCACCACCGTTTTCGATTCTACTGCCAACACGGCCGCTTGCGCCTCTGCCACCGTTGTATCCGCCACCCCTACCGCCGACTTTTTCACCGCCATTGCCTCAGCTTTCACTATAGCTACCGCCTCCGCTATTGTCACAACCACCGTCATCTCCGCCACCACGGCCGTCTCCGCACCAGCACGACCGCCACCAGCACCACCACCGACGTTGGCACCGTCACTGTCACCACCGTTTCCGCAACCGCCGTTTTGGTCACCGCCGTCACCGTCACCGCCACCGCCTCTGCTTCCGCTAATGCCATTATCTCAAACGCGACGGCCGCAGGATTATCGACACTAGCTTGTCAGCTAGGTCAAATTCAGTCGCTGCGGAGGAGAATTCCAGCAAGCGGTTGTTCTTTTCCGTGGTTTCTCCGATCAACACCAGGCGAATGCCGGAGCAGTCCCGCCGAAATGGGTCACGGACCGCGTGTGATCTTTCCTTCCTTTTCCTAGTCCTATTCTCACCCCTTACACACACACACACACACACACACTAACATACACTACACTACCACACACGCCGGGAGACCAGTCGGGACTTAGAGCGTCTCCCGGCTGGGGCGAGATACCTGGTTGAGGGGAAACCCCGCTAGTCGACGATGGATCGCCGCCTGTTCTCGCCATCCAGCGGGAAAAGATCACCGCCACCTCCCGAGGAAAAAACACGCACTACACTAACGGAACTAATGAACTCAGTAGTTGACGCGCTCGGATCACCAATCCATCAATCAAACGCGATTATCATTGCCGGTACCACCGCCTCCGCCACTGCCACAAGAGAGTGGGAGCGCCCACGCAGGCAGACTTGGACTAATATGGATAATAACAGAAAAAATCGAGAGTATAAAGAGGTTATAAAAACTACGCACTTGAATTTTCGTGTGGAATGGGCACAACACAACCTCCTGAAGTGCTACTACACGACGAGGCAAAGTTTCTATGCTGGACTCTTGAGATAACGGTAATGCCAAATGCAATATTTTTATCTTCGTCAAATGCATTCTCACATACTCAAAGTAGTAGTTAATAGCATAAAAATTTATGAATCCACAATATATAGCGTCTAAGAAACATTTGAGACGAACGATCTCAGGATAACATGACCGTGTATTTTTCAAAGAGCGTGTTATACCTCAGAAAAGACAAGTTGAAATAAGGTTGTGGTTATGTTAGTCGTACAAGAACAACTATGGTTAGTATAGTATGATGATATTAAGGATACCTTGTAACTTACAATTAAATTGAATGATCAAGCTTATTTGCCATTATTCTTTAGAAATAAATGGCAGATGTTTCGATGTTGACTTTGGGAACTTAAAACAATTATGAGAAAAGATATATGGGAGGTAACTCACTCGTGTTTGGTAATACGGTGTTGAGAATCACACCCTGATGAAGGTTCTAAATAGGACGGAAATACTGGCGAATAGAACAGTTAAAATTTTAAAAAATTCCAAATTGCAGGAAGTGACTTTTATTTATATAAATATGTAGTTTCTCTGCGTACACGCAGTTAGTGACTAGCATTCTATAAAATAATGAACTAAGGAAAATGTTAATCTCGAACTATTTTTTTGTGGGTCACACACTCATCCAGAGGAGGTAGGTGAGGAGGTCTTCGCCTTCATGCCCTTCACTTTTCTGTACTTGTGATCACAAAGATGATCTATTGATTACAGAACCTCGTACGTTCTGCCAATCATCTTTTCACTTCAAAATCGCGTGGGATGTCCGCCTTTTAAATAAATAAATATAAAGTCGGAGAGCAGAACTGAAGTGATCAGAGAATAATTGTCTTTACAGTGAAACGTTGGTGGACGTGCAATAAAAATTGGGCAGTGGCGGAAATGCGCGACATCGCTGCAAGATCCCAAAGTACAAACGCCAAATGGGTGTACAGACGCCATGGGGTGTGAAATGTACAAAGCCACAAAGTACAGACGCCATGGGGTGTGAAATGAATAGTAAATATTGGGTATCAGCTGAGGTGGCTCAGATGGCACTGCAGTGCTTCTGAACTGGAGATACTAGGGTTCGAATCTAGACAGCGGCAGGATTTTCGACACTAGCTACATAGCTAGAGCGAATTCAGTCGCTGTCTGGAGGAGAATTCCACCGGTCGGCTGCACTGATCGGTAGTTTTTCGTGCTTTCTCCCATCCACAAAGGCGAATTCCGGAGCAGTACGCAACTAAATAGACCGCGGACCGCGCGCAACGGTCCTTTACTTACACACACTTACACTTGCATGCACTGCGCTACCACACACGCCGGGAGACCGGATGGGAGCTCAGAGTTTGTCCCGTCTGGGGTGGCGCCCCGCTAGTATGAGATACCCGGTTGGGGGAAACCCCGCTAGCCGACGGAAGGTCGGTGATGGGTCTCACCATCCACCGTGGGAAGATCACAAACACCTCCCGAGAAGAAACATGCACAGCACTTACAGGACTAGTGACCTTATCAGTTAACTTGCCGGGAATCACAAATCAATCAATACAGTGCCTCATAATCACTTAAAAACCCTTAGAAAACGTTTTAGCAAACTCATACTTCATGATCTCAAAGTGAATGGAATTATGGATAAACCTTCGAGTGATCGAACGGGCAGTATAAATACCGCCTTTGAAAATAAAACGGCAAAACTGCATTGACGTTTGAACTCAGCATTGCGGGATACCAGGTATTCTCTAGTTATCAATTGAGACACAAGATAGAGGTAACGTCTTCTCCAAGACCCACTCACATTTGCGCCAAATTCATGTAAAAATGACAAACGTCATCAGTCTTTGCTCTACGCGGCATAAACACCGCCATGCAATTGCAACTGTTCCAGTTTTTTCCCCACGAATATGATGAATATGTAAAAATATTTTTCATATGTGTTTATAATAAAAGTGTCATAATAATTCTCTTATTTTAATTATTGAGTGAATTAAATGAATTGGTTATTCATTACGTGAAATCTCTAGGTCATTTCAGTGGATTTTGGTAATCTAGATTCCTCATACTATTCTCTTGTTTTTATAACATATTTCGCTATCTACACTTTCTCCTTACCCCTCTTTACCATTTGCATCTCACTTATTAGATTTTTACTTTCCTACCTCATTAGATTTTTATTATGTCATTATTATTGTGCATTTGTCATCAGTATTTTGTGAAGTCAAAGTAGAAGCCTGAATTTGAAATTTAACTCCAGAATTTATTTTCTAGAGGATAATTAAAATTGTTTCAACAAATTTTAATGTACTACAATGCCCAGTTGATGTTATTTAATAAATTCCCCATGGCTGACGATCAAGAGAAGCTTTAATATTGAGAAAAGGGAAGGTTGTTCGTCGGCGGCAAAAATACCGCCCCGCGATCGCGCCTGTGACACTAACTGGCGCGAGCGCTGGGAGATTAAAGCGTTTACAGTTATCCTGCCGCTTGACGGAAAGGGATTTGATCAAAGTGCCACGAGTAGTTCCCACCCAGTGACCAGTCGGGCGTGCAGCGTTTGGCTGCGGTAAGCCTGTAACGCGCTGTTTAAGAGCAACGATACAGGTGAGGGTGCAGAATTGGCCAGTAGGCTAATGTCGGAGATTGTGCAAATATTGGAGACGGTACAAGTCGAAGGGATGATTCAAACGGAGGAAATTCTGGAAGTAGCAGGATTACGTGGCGGGATTCTCGATTGACGAAGATGCAATGGCAGACCTGCACAACGCCTGCTCCCGCGGGCATTCTGCACTTGCGAGCCGGTCGCCTGCCCGTGGCAGCGCCGAAAGTGCAAGTAGTGGGGATTAGGAAGCTTTGCGGGGAGGGGAGAAGTCTGACGTAGCACGACGCGGCGCGTAGATTCAATGCCTGGGCGTCTAATAATGATCCATGCTTCAAAATTAAATGCCCATTTGTTTAAATGTATTATGTCTAGTATATCAAGTTATCAGGGTCATAATTCAGTGTTTACATTTTGTGCACTACTGTATATCCCCCTTTGTATCCACCACTGTATGTATTTTCATTTTCTATTTTTTTTAAAGAAAATAACATGCTCATTGTGACTCTTAAGCATTATTTTAAAGCAATAGCTTTATAATATATGCTTATATAGAAAATAAAATATTATTTAATTCTATCTAACAAAAAATTGCAATTTGATAATTGATTATTCACCAGGAATATTATAATCTCCATATCATAGAAAAATGAACAAAATCATAAGAGCAATCTCTCACATCAAGATTAACATAAAATGGAATATGCGGCAATTCCAAGAAGGGTAATATTTAAGAGCACATTTGTGACCATTTTTCCCCATTATGAAACTGAATAAAAGAGATCAATGAGCAAACTTCTGTGACGATATGTTACGGACAATCATAAGATAATCATGGGTATTGGTTAAATAGAATGCAAAGGGCTTTATATTTTTATACGATGTCGTAAACGACTCTACACTCTTGTCAGAAATTTGAACAGAAAATAATCATGATTTTTTTAAGAACAATATCTTTTTGCTTTGAGAGAACCGTCTTATTCAATTAAAAATAGTTAATAAAAATAGTTTATTGCTATCATCAAACAAAAACAATTCAGTATCAAAATTTTGTGTTTAGCACAACATTAAATTTGTGATTACATCGTAGCAAAGCAACTTACATTATAAGCCCTACAAGCAATTACACTACTTGGTGTCGAAATCTAATATGTATAATTCGTTATAGTTTCATATTTTGCCTTGTCATATACCGAGAACAAACATTTGCAATATAATACAAAAGACAGTATTACTTGAACTGTATATGACTGTCATGTTCTTGGCGATTGCTCTTTAAATTTTCGCGCTATCTTTCGCATTCTGATTGGTGGTCCCCACTCCTAGATTGGGTCTCATCTCCACCCTTCATCGATTTTTTCATTTGCACTCGAGTTGCCCGCACGCAGCTCCTGACGTCAATGAAAGTGCAAAATGCTGTGCAGGTCTGTGCAATGGCATTGGCAGCGCCCACTGCAGGGGCGGGGTGACATCCATGGCGGGGCGGAGCTCGGAGACTACGCCGAGGGAGAAGGCGGTGCGACAGCGATGGCATCGACGAACCACCCCGACAATGAAGGCGAGATCGAGGGCGGAGGCAAGAGCGAGAATGCATGTGAGAGCGAGAGCCTGGGCCGGGCGTAGACGACGGGACGGGGGAGGCAAAGTGCTCGGAAAACACAGCGCGGCGGGAGACTGCACGTCTGTTCCCGCGTTGCTACGGCGACCTCGCACGAGGGGTCAGGGGTCGCAAGTGAACCGCGGGCCTCCGAGACCCGAACGCCTTGTCCGTGCACTTCGGAGTGTGTATGCGCCGCACGAGTTTCCAGTTTGCTAAGGCGCTACTGTGGGCGCCACCTGTGGTGTAAAGGTCGGGCCGCTCACATTCCACCTGTAGGTAATAGGGTTCAAATACAGGTCGTTTATTGTGCAATTAGTGGAAATTGTTCTCCGAGTCATCTCGTTTCCTCTACCCGTCATTCCACAAAAGTTCCATTACTAAAACCTGAATCATTATCCTCACCTACATATGGAAACAATCTTATGTACAGCCGAAATGGCTGAGAAATGAGGATCGTAATAATGAAAATGCCTTAATATGGTCCACCCGCTGGAGTAATTGATTCATTCAACTGTTTATCTCATTAGTCCCGTAATTGTTGTGCTCCTGTTGTCGGGGAAGTGGCGGTGAACTTACCTCGCTGGATGGCGAAATCTGACTGGCAGGCATAAAACGACGAATAAAAAAGCTTTACAAGTGCCGTTTCAGAATAAAGAATTTTTATTGTTCCAAGTCCCCATTTTTTAAACATTCGACAGCAGTATTTTTGATGCTTCAAGCCACACAGTTAATTATTAATATTGTAATATTATATGAGGAATAAGAAATATTTCTAGGCAATAATTTGCCTCCAGAGTTCATCTGCTGATTGGATATCAGTCTCGTACCAGCGAACGCGATAGTAAATCTGTGAACAAGAGAGGAAGCAGTTGCAGTTAGCAGAGCCCTAGAAGTTGAATAGCGATCAAACCACTGGGAATGCCGAAGTTTCTCATTACGATCGTGATAATTAGCAGTTGAACGTGGAAAGTTGCCCACGAAAGTGGGATTAAAAGTCACGAAATTGCTAAAAATGCAGACGTAAAACGATGTAAAATCAAGTTGCGATGTTCTATTGAAATATGATAAATATTGTAAAAGAAGTAATTATCTTGAACAATTCATGAAGAGTAAAGAACCATATGGCTCAGTGTGAAGGAGGATAATGTGTTTATGTATACATGCAGACCTCCAGCGATCCTGAACTTATCCAGAGATAAAATTCATGAAGTATGAAAGACTTCCAAGAAAATTACCCGCCAAAAACCTGACTTAACCATTACGAAATCATTCAAAATTTCGTGAATCAATTTAATGCAATTCAAATCTGTAGGTTGATATCTATATTTCAGATAAATAGATATACGAAAATTTGAAGCGAAAGCGCCGGCAAAAATAGAATCATGCTTACATAATCTTTAAAATGACGCTAAATTTATACATGATGATCTCTCTAAATTTATGGACGTTTTACTAGAGAAAGTCTACTAGAAAAAATATTGAAAAGAAATCAAAATTTCACCAAATTCAAAATCGCCTATAACCAAGAAATTCATAGGCGACTCGCCATTGGTTTCGTTTCACTCATCGTAAGAGTATTTGCGGCGTATGTCATCCGGATGCAGCTAATTTTCATTTAAATACTCCCGTTGTTTTCAGCGAAAAGAAAGCTTTCATCGGCAAACATTAACAGTTTAAGAGGAGGAAGACATCTTCTAATAAGAAAACCAGAATTTCATCTGTTTTTAAGTGGTGACCATGGGCTTCATGGCTGCTTGGTTGCGAAGAGGAAGCGTGCAATGTGCATCTGTGACAAACGCAGTCACTGTGAAGGTTCTTAGAAGACACGCGATATACTTTAACACTTGTTTACCTTATCTCTAAACTTCCACGTACTTCCTTATACGCAGAAATAACGGGAGGTCACGAGTCGATCTCTGTGCAGAGAACGTTATTGGAATATTTACCTATTGCATTTACTCTGAAATTGAGAAGCACACATTCAAAACGTAACACGTCCACTTGACATTTTTCGATTAAAATGAAAAATGTAGCTCAAATTTTCCACTTGTAAATGCCGTCATTAACTCAACGAATATAGTACTACTTAATGTATTGTCAAACATCTCAATGTTTTCCCTAGAAATACAATTCTAGGTAAAAGCAAAATAAGAACCCACTTTTTTTCCAAATGGACGTGTCATCTTTTGACTCTTTGCTCCTCAATTAGGAATGAAAGAGTTCATCGTAATAATATATCATTAGATAAAATACAGAAACGAGAAATCTGAAGCTAACACGTTTCAGTACTATTAAATTACCTAATTTTCCCATTTCACACTAAAATTTACATATCTTGCGAAGAACTCAGTTTAGTATATAATTAAACCTCTTTCTGAATAACTAATGAACACGTTTAGTCATACTCAATTACATTTTTAGCACATTTGAATTTTTAATAATATTGAAAGGTAGTGTGCGCGTCAGTGAAAATAGGGAATAAAGCTACTGAGATGTCGGATTCCTGAAAACATTTCAACAAATACCTATTCTTTTATTTTCGTTATTAACAGGTACTTTCATAGATATTTTTTGTAAATACCAAAAGAAAATAACTTATTATATTTATCGAAGAAATATAATTAAATTTGTAAAATGCACAGAAGTGTGTTTTAAACTAAGTAGAACAAGTGGCCGAGGTAGAGAACAAAGAAGAAAATTAAATTTTTAATTGAATTTCCCTTATCGCTAGATAGTTTTTGTTGTGACTATCAGCAAAAACTGAATCTTTCTTTACTGCCTCTATTTTCATAAATATGAATTTAATTAGGTATTCATGTCAAAAATGCAAATTTTTTAAGGTTAAAACTTCCGTGATGAGATTCCATTCTCTGACTTCAATATTAGAGATAATATACGAAGGAAAAGTGACGCCCCGCGTTTCAACTAGCAACGCGGTGATTGATTACCTCGACGCACCTTCAAAATAAACTCGCTGGAACTCATTTTCACCACGCGTCATCTAATATGAAGACACTTCCAACAACAAACGCTAGACGAGAGTGCGAACTCTCTCAAACGTCGCCGCCCGTCGCAGTACCTCATATCATAACAGTGCCATTCATTTCACAAGAGACCCAACCGGAGTGAAACTATTCCCGCGACAGCACGTCAACTTTTCCGCGCGTAGAGGCTTTAATTTCGAGCAGCAATATATCACCCAACTCGAAATGCAATCTGTCACCTCCCCCCTCTCCCCTTGTCTTACGACGAAGCGGCTCGTGAAGAGCGAGTGAGCTCGTGAGGTGACGCGTCGCCTCGCGTCTTCTCTTCTACTCCCCCCCCCCCCAACTATCATCCAAAGGGCCAAGATGCCCGACTTCCGAGCGCGCTGAGAATGACGACAAGCAACTTTCCTCAGAGATATTCAGCCCTCACAGCTAGTTGACGTAAAATTAATTCCAGGAACGCGTCTGGAATGTTCAACCCTCTCTTGTTACGAGCGTGACAGGGGAAGTGAGGTGCGAAGTTTACGGAGACACTGGTGGTGACGGTGGGGACAGTAGTGGTGATGGAGTAGTATATGTGGATATAAGTGTACGCGATGGAGGAAGAACGAGAGCTAATTAAGAAGTGAGGAGTTACTTTGTCATAACCAGAACTCTTTTATTTCTGATGTCAGGTATCACGGATGGGAACAAATCTTTTAGAAACGAATGTGTATTTCATAATTCATTTTGTTGTCAGAAGCTCTAAGTAATTTGTGTTTCAGAAAGAGTGTTGGATTTGAATCTAATGTTTCATTTATTACTTTACGAGAGGATCCGGCAATGCTTCGCTATTGCAATGTATTGTATAAATATGATTCAAGTTCAAAATCAATTTCTTCAATGAAGATAACATTCATTGAAATGTGGATAATTATTTTTATGTTTCATTCCTGTTTTGTTTATTATCTCTTTTAATATTTATCTATTGAATTTCAAAATATCATTACATGAAATATACTTAAAAATGTGTAAAATTGTATTAAACTTAATTTTATCGTCAGCAAAATGCAACTTCAACAGTAGTCGACGAAGGAGTTTCAATATTCAATCATCACTCAAATCAATGAAGATATATACAATCGATTTCATTCAGATTTTCTATATAATCAAGAGCCAAAGGCAATTTAAACTGAATTTGAAAGTGATCAAATCCAAACTTAACGTGAACTGAGTTTGAAAGTGAACAATCCAATATTAACACCGCCAGCATTTGGTTAATATTCCTGCTTTCTAGATCGCAACTTTGATTTTATTCGATGTTATGAGTCGAAGCGAGGCGTGTAGTTCACAAAGATAACTTAAGATCGCTCTCCAAGCAATGTCCTCCGGGCACGGCTCAGAGCCCACCTGTCCATTGACTTTACACAAACTACGCTCCCACATGACTGATTTATTTCAAACTATGTTGTAAATACTCCAGATGCTAATTAGAACAAAGTGGGAAAATCTACGCAACATTTTGTTTGTGGAACAAACAAAACTGGCACGAATCTCCATTGCAGTAAAGGTAGAAATAAAGAGTTCAATATAGTTACAATCTCAGATTTTTTAATCACGCTTCTTTTACGTCATTTTCTATATGCTTTCATTTCCCAAGAATGGAAATCGAACTGCAACATAATACCTCTCGGAGTCAGTAGAATTTACTGACTCAGCAACTCTACTGGCTTTGCAATTCTTCGCCGAGCATCAGAAATCGTTGTTAACTGCACGAAGGCAAACTCACTTTCTGCACAATGTGATGTGTTTTGTTACGCACTTCCATATACAAATAATTGCTTAAAAACAAAGAACTGACAAATTGATTGAAAGGCAGGAAAAGTGAATTCTCAGTCTTGAAACGATGCTTTGATGATACGAACTTATCCTTCGTTTCCTAGAACTGCATTAAACCACATTTACAGTTAAATAGGTCACCGGGAAATGCGGAAAAAAATTCGCACTTTGTAAATCATTGTTTAAAGAGTCAAAATAGCTCCATGAGACCCAAAGTCGCCCAGCTCCTAGTCCTGAACTATGCGTTACAGAATTATAGGTCTGGTATCAAAGTTTTGGTAAAAATGAGATTGTTAAATACTGAGATAAAATTCTATGGAAATGAAATCTATATATTTAAAGCAGTAAGAGTACCAGTTAAGGATTAAAGTAGACGTCACATACCATACATCCTCTCGGATCCAAACCTTTTATGTCGCTTTCTGATCCTGGCCACCCCGCCAACATTCTCTTTACTCTTCTCTACTCTCGCTTCGCTACCAGTACTTGCAATCATGTTAAACCAATTTCAAGTCAGTTCTTACTTGATAGCCAATTAAAATTATGTGCAGCTAAATTATCAGTTCATTTTTCAAGAAGACACGAAAGAAGTTTAAATTGAAATTTCTTGGAAGCCTTTTATCATCATGACAGCTTTTCTTGTGACTACATTTTTTGTTACAATAAATTCATGCTTTTGTTTTTAGAATATCAGACACAATATGAATAAGTTTACACAGGAAGATTCATTACCATTTTTTTAATTTCTAGATACAGGTTAGATTGTTCTGGTCATATTTATTGAGTATTCACCAACCGACAAAGATGTTCGATGACTTTATTGTGTTCTTTGTAGTGTTCATACTAACTAGAAATAACCTGCGTTAATTGGGTAAAATAAGTAACCTTCGTAGACAATTACGTGCCATGATCGGTGTTATGGAGGAGATTTATCATGTTCAGCTCTGAAGGCTGCGTTGATAAATTCCTCCTGAAATCTCAGTGACACGTTGCGGCTATGTTTTCTCATTCTTGGGCTTAACTTGGAGCATCAGCATAATTTACTTAGTTTTACCTCGTGTCTCCGGCATGCAAATGGCGCGCCTTCGAATCGGATGATGAATTGCAGTCGTTTGCATTGCCTCTGAGGCGACACACCCGATGGGGGAGGACGCTTTCGTCCTCCAACTCTTCGCCGCTTCTTCCCCTCCGAACTCTCCTTCCCCATCCTCGAAGCCTGCCACACTTGTCCGACCTTTTGTTTCATTACCATCACCATTTGACCAACACCTTACCATCACCACAATCCCCTCGGAGTGTAATTTGATAAGAAAAGGCTATGATTTTGTTTCATTTAGACGAAACCATTGGTACAAAACTTCCTAAGTGTTCTACTGTGGGTTACTACTAAGGGTCGGATTTTAATGAAATGGATTTTCTTTTTTTTTTCACTTTAGAACAATCCGTTTAGTATAGAAATTCATTTTATGTTACGACAAAACGAAATGACCCATTTTATGCCATTTTTACTTCCCCGTATACGTACGTATACACGGACTGATATACGTAGTATAGGAAAAGTTATGTAAAGCTGCGCGAAAAAATGGCCAATTTTCGGCGGAAAAAAATTAATTGCCGGGCCGTGAAAACAAAAAAGTGGATAAAACCAGTTGCTAAATTAAGAAAGAAAATCCCCTAACACGTGGTGTAGCCAGAATCCCTGTTTTGTGGGTCCTTGATACCGAAAATCCAATTGAAAGGAAAAAGTCCGTCTGTCCGTCCGTCCGTCTGTGAACACTGCTAGCGCCTAAACCATACGTACGACTTCTTCCAAAATGGATATTCCCCGGTCGATCTGGTTCTAGTCAAAGCTCTGAGATTTTGAAAAAGATTCTTCAAAATATGGGGGTACTTTATATGAAGTCCCCCGGGGATTTTCAAAATTTTCTCAAAAACGGCTCCAAATTTTTTCTTTAAATTTCTTATATGAATAGAGTAAAACACACTTATTAATATGACATATGTCCGATTTTCACATATAACTCTGAATTTTCGAAAATTGGGAAAGTTGGAATTTTTTTCTGCGTCTTTCTCCAACTACAAAATTGATGATAGAGTTTTTTTCTTCAAATAAAATTTGTTGTACATATTGATTTCTTTCATAAAGGTCATGTAAATGTTTTTCGAAAAGGTTAGTAGTTTTCGTGCAATATTGCGTGCAATATGTGCGATTTTAAAAAATTACCAAAAAATTGATTTTCTCAAAAACGGCACCAAATTTTTTCTTTAAACTTTTGGTAGGGATAGTAGTAAATGTACTCTATCAGATGACATAAAAGCCATATTGCTGTATAGGTTGTTTTTTTCAAAAATTACAAAAACGTAAATTATTTCACAAGTTTCTCACGTCGATAATATTTACATTAGCGGCGATTTTTCCACACTGTTATATTTACGAGTACATGTGCTTTTAATAATGTCAAGTAAAGTTTCTCGAAAACACAACCGTTTTCTGTGAAAAGTAGCTCAAAATTTCGCATTTTCAGAAACGCTCAAACGACATTTTCTCGTATATGGCTGCAATTTTTTTCTTGAAACTTTTGTAACGGATAGTGCTAATTACACTCTTTAATATGACGTGAAGATTATTTTGAGTTATTTCTTCGTTTTTTCAAAAATTACATAAATGTAATTTTTTTAAAGATCTCTCACATCTTTAATATGCACATTACCAGCAATTTGTAAAGATTATTATATTTGTGAGTGTAAGTGCTTCAAATAACTTCAAATAGAGTATTTTGAAAACTCATACATTTTTTGTGAGAATGAGCTTCACATTTCGCACTTTTAGTAGCGCAAAAACGCCATTTCCTCTTAATTTTTAAAAGTAAAATTGCCATTTATGTCTAGGTTTTTGTGTTCTTTAATATTCTAAATTTAATGTTTCCGTTCTACCAATAGGAAACCGAAAAATTAAGAAAATGACAAAAAAATGTACTTTTGGCGGTGATAGATGACAGCTGGCAAGAAAGAGTTTGTAGCAATTCCGAATAGCTAGCGCAGACCCAAGGAAATAGAAAACTAATACTGGAAAGTCTGTAGCACCACTAGTTTGCATTTTTGGTCAGTTTTGGCTAAGAATTCATTTTTTACCTTTTTCTATAATTTTAATGCAATTTTTGCTGGTTTAATCGATTTTAACATTGTTTTAATGGTACTTGCTTCAAATAATATTTACGACAAGTGACAAATAATCTCTACAGAATTCCTGAGTAGCCTATTCAATTTCTTCGTTAAATTGTAATGATAGCCTTTCTATGTAATGTAAGATTCCTGTGACGCTTATTAGCGCGGTTGTCGGTTCGGCCGATTTCGGGATAACTAGAGACAGGTTTCCTGTTAACAGACCAAACCATTTACAAGATGAGTTCACTTGAACGAATGGAGGAAGCCTCAATTACATCAGTTAGGTATCCAACAGTTTGAGTTGTTCATTCGAAATGGTTTTGATTACATTTTTTACGTAATTCTTCTTTAGATTTAGGTCAGTTTAAAAACATTTTCAGAGCATATTATTGATAATTTTTTGCAATGTTTTAGGCCATCAAAATCCGCCTCATTGTTATTATGAATGGTTATGACATAAGAGAAACATAAGTTGAGCATCCAACCCGCAACTCATTTTACAACCCGCTACCATCGATACCATCGTACATAATTTGGAATCGAACAACTAAAGCTACCATCGTACATAATTCGGAATATCTGTTTGAATTTACACAACTCGGAACTTTTTATTTGAATTAACATAACAGTATGTTACTTATCTGAAATTACATTCCTTCACTTTTATTTGAATTTATTGCCACTCCAATTAAGGCAACATCCACAATTCGTCAATCTCTCGTCGTAAGTGATCAATGGCGGGTTCTTCTTTAATTTTTCGACGCACGAAGCAGCCGTCTGAAGAAAGCCTGATAGATCAAATTTCGCTACCGATAGAAGCTATTCTATCACACTTCCTTGGGAGACTCGGGATGTCATATTCACCCCGATGTACAGAAATTCATTAATTCGTCAGTAGTCCTCTTCGGAAAAATTATCCATCGTCTCCTGTATTATTTCAGTAGTATACCTTTGGGTTCCGGCTCTCACACGCAACCAATCTTTATAAATGAGGGCTCTAAAGAAAGAGAATTTTACGGAGACTTGACAAATTCCACTTTGACTTTAAAAATATGGATGATTTCTTTACAAAAAACGCATCGAAATATTCATGTAAAAAGCAATCCGCAACACATGTCAACCTACATCGGCAAATAACTCAAAAACAAAGCATTTTAGAGTCTTAAAAAGTAAAATAGGCCTCAAAGAAGCGTTTTCCACACCATAATCTAAAAGATGAGATATTCTCCGATCCATTCAATTAACTTTTCGGTTCCACGCTTCAATACTATCAAGGCCACCTCAATATTTCATCCCTTCCTGCTGGTAGCAATTTTTGTGGCGACACGCTTAGAAGGTTTAGATTCGACAATTTTTATTTACGCTTTCTGTTAACACCGTAGTTTGTGCAGTCTGACGAGGTTTATTTGCATAATCATTAATTCAAGAGTTGCTCTCCAGCAACAACTAGAAGTACTATTGTAGTTGCTTGATACCTATACCTATGAAGATTTGTTTGAGCAACATTCCCATGTACTGAAGTGGGCTTCCTAATGCCTACTAAATTGTTTCTAATGCTAACAAATGGTATTAAATTAGTACTCAAAGGTGAAAACATTAGTTTGATTTTTTTGGCTCGGAATTTCTTTTCTTGAGGTACGTAAGGACGCAGAAATTAATTCAATACTTTTTATTATACAAATAATTTTTCAATTTTCTCACCCCAGCAAGCTGGCACTCTGACTCTCCAAAACCACTCGGTTCTTCATAAGAAATCAAGGAAAGTTTAATAATATTGCAATGAGTAGGTCTGTTCGTACCCGATCCGGAATTTTCGCACTACTTTACTTGGCTTTCTCAAGAGTAAAAACCTTTTCTATTATTTGACTATCAAGGAAAGCGAAAAGCTAACTCTCAAGAAAAATTGAAACATTTCTTCAAATGTTATTTTTAAAGAAGTATGAATTGGTCCAAGAACATCTCTCTATAATATTGATTAAACTTTAATTGAAAATTTGTTTCAAACATCAATTGCATTGTTATTTTGTTTGATATTCTGTAAGTACATAAGTAGTTTCTCTCCTTCATGAATAGGATAGACAAATGGGTAGGGAAAGTGTGGGATTTAACATGCGAGAGTTCTCGCACGGGTACGCTAGTGACTAAATATTTCGGATGATGATTACGAGAAAAAGAACAACGGGGGTGCAAATGATTTGCAAATACGAAGTTGTATAGAAGAGACTTTTGGTGAAATTTTATTCACTGCCGAGGTTACATTAATAAGCAAGTTTCAATAATTGTGTGAAGTTTAAAAACAAATAATGTCAATAATAACCGAAGGCAACAACAAAAGCAAATATGGTAATATTGAAATTGGATTAGGTACGTGAATTCTCTGGTTCTATCAAATGAATGCATATTATCTTGTTGACATTACAAGCCCGGTGGGTTTTCTACTTTTTAAACTCACAGTAAATGGAAATTCTGTTAACGAGTAATGCGCATACATTCACATTTTAACAGCCATACGTAGAATTTCGTTGTCAATTTGTATTATTTGTGCTGCTCAATAAAGCTAATTTATATCGAAAGAATATTTCATACAATGTTGTGCCTACATTGAACTGCTAAAACCACTGTGTTAAAGCATTTTTCGAGGCAACGCATTTGCTATCACCACTGTAGCCAGCCCAACCGAGCAATACGACCACATTTTGTATCGACTAAACATTTTCAACCCAATTTTCCAGTCTGCCACTACCCCTCCATTAAAAAACTTTTTAACAAGCCCGCCACGCAAACCCGTCTCTATACACACAGTATGGACACAGAACCGTGATCCGAAACTTCAGAAACTCGTCAGCATCATTCTGGTCGCTCCTCTGGGGGGCCGTCCTCAGCCACCGTCCTCAGCGCGTCCTCGTCGCGGTCGTCGCGCCCGACCGTCGCCACCCGACCGGACACAGGAAGTTGAGGACGGAGACACAGCCGAGGACGTCACAGCTCACCGCCCCTCTTGGGCCAACTTTGCATGCGGGCTCTAAAGGCCGACCGCCCCGCCCAGCTCCCCGCCTCGGCTGAGCGGTTGGCCCGTCCCCGCCGCCCTGCCCTCCCCTCCCCTCCCTGCCGCTCGCTGCGGCCGCTGCTTGTCGCCCGATGAGGACAGTGGTGGGGAACGGGGAAGTTGGTGGACAAATAGGTTTGCACTTGATTACACAGGCCTGCGACGGATTTATGAGGCGCGATTGAGCAGAACATTAAGCTTAACTCGTGTGTCGACCTTTAGTCAGGTTTATTTACAATTTGGACAAATTTTACTTATAAATACATTTTTGATCGCTCTATTAAATATCTGCAATCTGAAGACAATTCAATTCCAAATATCTAAAACGTAATAATAAATTGCACGAATATTTAATTATCAAATCCATTTCTTTTTGTTTGTAAGTCAAAAATGAACCGTATTTCTTGCCTGGATGTTGACTGACGTTGACTGTGATTTGTACACAAAGGGTCCCCCCCGATAAGATGGTAAAAAGTTCCCCTCAACCAAATTACATATGAGTGGTTACACTATAATTCTAACATAAAAATAATATTTTTGAAACGTTTCTTAGCCTCCGTTCTACCACCCACACCTCTATACAGCCAAAAACGTGTTTTTTAAATTTCAATTTTTTTCGATAACTGAACACTATTTTATCAGACTGAAAAAAATATGATAAATAAGAACACAACTTGGACTATCAGAAAAATATTTTTTAATATTTTCTCAGGCCCAAATTCGAACACAAAAAAATATTTTCGAAAAAAAATATCAAGAAATATTTTTTACTGTGCCTTAGAAGCCAGGAACAGGCTCGAAAAAAATGTCAAAGGTTTCTCTTCACACACAAATTGTTGTGTATTTTTTTCAGATTTTTCCAATTACTGGGCTGCAGTTAAAAAAATAAAAACCATTTTCCCGCCTTTAAAGCACCTGGACTTTCAATACACTTTGAAACTGACTGCAACGGTTCTCTGCATTTATTTTAGTGTTTATTATACATTTGTATACATTGCTGTATCACCCAATAAAGTTTTGATTTTGGAATATACTTACGAAGTATCATTTTTAAAGCTTTCTAATTCTTTGTATGAGAATATCATACGCTAAGGAAAGATAATAGTGTTTGGCAGTTTATTAAATAATAATTCCGTCATATTTGAGGGATAATTGGGGGACATGTGGAAAAATGAAGGGGAAGAGGTTAAACCCAGATTTACAAGAACTGTTTTACTTGTTTTAGAACACAGACACTGGCACGAAAATAATCTTCAAACTTCATCTCAGAATGCTTGTGAATTTTTTTCATACTTTTTTAATAGCTGGGTCATAGTTTTTAAAAAAAACTAAGACATTTGTAGTCAACCACTTGGCAGTTCGGCAGTTGCCGCGTCCTAAGCACGTGCGACCTTGCTTGAGGAGGAAGGCCACAGAATAGCAGCTAAAACGTTGACAACTGAGCCTAGAACGCGGCGCCTCCCGGACAGATAAATAGTAACGCATTGGTTGCGGAAGCCAGTGGTCTCACGTCTGTAGATTCAGACTAGAGAAAAAGTTGTCTTTTCCTTTACCAAAGTATTTGTTCTTGTATACGTATAAATATTGTCACACCCAAGGTTCGTTATCGAGCCACACGGTGGCGTCGATTGTCAACCACAGCGTCGAGCTCCGGCGGCGTGGGTGTGCGCCGAAGTCAACGAGGGCGGCCCGGGCCTAGCTCAGTCGGCCAACTTTGTCACCTGCTTAGAATCTAACTCGGATGGAAGGAGTCGTAAGGCGTTTGCTAACTACAGAAACAATTCAGTGGTTGGTAAAGCAAATAAAAAGGTTTATTCCCGCCTAATAATAGGCCGGGGAAGTTACAGTGATTCAAAGAGTTAAGAAAGGCCCTACCTGATGAGCTCAGTTAGAAACGAAAGAAAAAATGAGATAAAACTTAAATCTAAAAAAAAAGTAAAGAACGAGAATTACAATCAAATTCCTTTACAGGCCCCAACAAACTCTAGGCCATTCGCCTTCTGGCTGACAATAATGAGGAAACAAGTGCCTAAGCGCGGCACAGCAATGCACAATAGTTCTTTGGCGGTCGTTGACCGAAGTTTATGCCTGAATGGGGCGGCGTGTAGGCGGCCCTCGGCGGCGGCGGCGGGGGTCGCGGCGTCGTCGGCTTCTCTCCGTCTGGGTCGGCGGCTGAGATGGCCCTGCCAGGCCGAGAAACGTCCTTCCACAATAGCTACCAAAGGAGCGGCGGCGGCGACAGCGGCTGCGGCGGTGACGGCGGCGGCGGCGACGGTCAGCTGGCCCGGATCGTGAATGATCGCGAATTCCGTTCACACAAATCAGCAGTTCTTACGGAAAGTTCTCTGGAGTTTTCACGATCACGAATCTCGGAGAAAACTAGTCACCGGTCACTGCCCACGGCAGAGCTCAGAGTCCACGAACTAAGTCCCAAAATAATAATTCTCCCTCGAACGCGGCGCCGGAGCTATCACTTACTCCGCGGCGCTCGCCACCCAAGACAAGTCGAGTACACGTAGTGTTCGAACGCGGCGCCGGAGCTGTTACTCACTCCGCGGCGCTCGCCCCCCCCAGCTCAATCGAACAAGAAGAAGTGATCTTCTCCCCTACGCCGCTAGCGTGGAGGTGTCCTCGTTCCGCCACCCCGAAAATTCAAAAGTGCCCCAAAATCGCTCCCACCCCACGGAATTTTGCCCCTGATTGGCTAAGTGCTACTACGCCGTAATTTTGTCCTCGGCCAATCAGGTCCGGTGATTCTAGGAATTTTCCGTAGCCCTATCTCTGTCTGGAAAACGCTCTCCGTCTGACTTCGGAAGTAGGTCAGTAAAGGGTACGCGGAATGTCCGTTGGGACCCCTGGAGAAAGCTGCGAAGGACGGCCTGGGTATTTAGTGCGCATGATACCCGGAACGGCGGGATCAGCACACGTCTCTAATCTCTTCTTCGGCGCCCGGGTGCGTGACGGGATGAGGGTCGACTCGCGGACGATGGCCATAAACTTTAGAGGGGCGCGTGCTGTCATCCCTTCCATTAGCGGAGGGGGCGCGCCGACCCGGCTGGCGGCGGCGGGAGGTGGACGCCTCACATCGACAGTTATTTGTGAAATTTAAAAAATATTAAAAATAGCGTACCGCTACAATATGGAGACCCTCGTACAATCTGTACACGTGCGAAAACTTTGCACTTTGTAAATAATAATTGTACGAAAATTGAAAATTGATTTAATGTAGCACCGCTCATCCCCCGAAAAGTAGTTTACGGCATTATAGACCCGGTACTGTGCGAGAGAATTCATTCCAATATTGCTGAGCGTTGAGATAAAAATTCGCAGAAAATAAAATAGTCCCGTTAATTTTATTGTGAAAGATAATTTCAGTATTTTCCTTCAATTTAATTTTACATTGATATTGGCTTCTCTTTTCTGTCCATCTGTGCTACGGAAAAGGCGCACCCAAAAGAACTAATATGGAAAATTGTAAAATGGGATGATCATGAAAGTGGTATTTTGAAAAATACATCCCAACAACATAATCGGGGCCTAATATGTTCTTCACTTCCCCACTGTCCCCCATCTATCCTGCACACGAAATGTTCCTTATCATTTCCCCATTTGTCATCTACCCGTCACTCAAAACATGTGTGTTATAATTTACTTGTTCTCAAAAAAAGTCGTGTCCCCATGAGACAAGCAAACCTGGTTTAAAAGGCCTAGGAAGCATCGCTTCCGAGTTATTTACCATTACAATGTGTGTTGCAAGAATCTTTTTTTGTATGTCATAATCTGCAAACTTCTATTTTTTCTTCTAAAATCTGTTTGATGTAGGATGGGGTGTAATTATTTATCCACCAGTATCACATTTACAAGGTCTTGTGTCGATTGTTTCTTATAAATTGCCAAAACTATCGTCTTTCCGTAGCATACGATTACTTATGCAAACGATTAGAAAGCTTTAAAAATGATACTTCGTAAGTATATTCCAAAATCAAAACTTTATTGGGTGATACAGCAATGTATACAAATGTACAATAAGTACTAAACTAAATGCAGAGAACCGTTGCAGTCAGTTTCAAAGTATATTGAAAGTCCAGGTGTTTTAAAGGCGGGAAAATGGTTTTTATTTTTTTAACTGCAGCCCAGTAATCGGAAAAATCTGAAAAAAATACACAACAATTTGTGTGTGAAGAGAAACCTTTGACATTTTTTTCGAGTCTGTTTCAGGCTTCTAAGACACAGTAAAAAATATTTCTTGATATTTTTTTTCGAAAATATTTTTTTGTGTTCGAATTTGGGCCTGAGAAAATATTAAAAAATATTTTTCTGATAGTCCAAGTTGTGTTCTTATTTATCATATTTTTTTCAGTCTGATAAAATAGTGTTCAGTTGTCGAAAAAAATTGAAATTTAAAAAAACGTTTTTGGCTGTATAGGGGTGTGGGTGGTAAGACGGAGGCTAAGAAACGTTTCAAAAATATTATTTTTATGTTAGAATTATAGTGTAACCACTCATATGTAATTTGGTTGAGGGGAACTTTTTACCATCTTATCGGGGGGGACCCTTTGTGATGAAGAAGAAACTCATTATTCCTGTTATAATTGTCAATATAGAATCAGGGGTCAATGAGAATATCGTAAACGTCATCTTACAATCAAATCTACCACCGACCTAAATCACTATGCTACTCGACCTAATTTACCCTTGCAACTCAATGACAACGTTTTTGGTGGCGTTGGAATGGTACGATCGACGATGAGAAGAAAACAACTTCTTACAGCAGGTTTACATTTTATAATACAAACTTTTGGATAGTTGAAATAGAGATATTTGATTATTTCCTAGATTTAATTGTAGATTTAAAGGCAAGGTCAAAGCAGGGAATTTTTTTAAAAAAATTGAACATTTCAGTTTACATTGTAAAAGCCAGTCTTTTTGTATAAAATTGATTTATAAATTTGTATTTAGCACACGTCAAATTGGCACTCCTGTTTAATTTTGGTTCTGCAGAGAAAATTCACAGTTGTGTTACTAGTAGGTGTAAAATTGTACTTTACGTAGTGATGTATGTAACGTTAAGTCTGTGTTTCGTGCTTGCATATGGAAAGTAACACTTTACTACTTCACACACTGCTCACAAATACTCCGTTGTTTGTTCTACAAAATACTTTCATTTCGCGTATGTCTCATTTGTGATAATCATTAGCGATAAGTTAAACAACCCTCTTCTGAAATCAAACTAACTATAATATACCCTTGAAACTAAATTCATTCTCACAGAATATGCTCACATTTGTAGATATTCGGTACTTAATAACAGGTGGGTAGGTCTGTAGAAAATCTTGACGGATGGATGTGATGAACACAATTGTGGTAACTCTTTTTCATAATTGTTTGTAAAGCAAATGTGCTTTCCGCGAAATATTAATAAATTATCACCAATTATTGAATGACAGAGGATGGATGAAGTTCTACTCATTCACATTACATGTCTGTATTATTAATTTTTCCTGATTACGACACACATCACAAATTAATTTTACAAAGCGCCATTTGTTAGAGTATAGTCAGTGTTTGCACTTCATATTAGTATTGAAGTACATTTGTTGTTAATAATCAAGTTCGAAATATTTAAATTGAATAATTAAAAAGCAATGCTTTAATTCAAATGAAAAAAATTTCTGTGAAGAACAATAAATATTTGGGGACACTCCTGAAATTTTCAAGCCGGAAGCTTAAAAAGTAAGGCCGTAAAAATTAAACCTTACCACTCAATTTCCATTCCCACCACTGTCTCATCAATTGTGGGCGTTCCTTATTGATTCTCCATGTTGACGTACCGATGTGCTTCGAATTTCAACTTCTCAGGGGGTGTAGAAGTAGTTAATAACGCTTTTAAGAAAATGTGTGTTTCATTAATGAGGATAACACAATAAAAAACCCGAGGGTAACAAAATGTTCCCAGAATACTCTTTAATCCAGCAAATCTCTTACTTCAACATTCGAGATTCCTCTTCTGGTTCTAAATTCGTTGTGAAATGGAACACAATTTGAATATTGCATTTAGTCCATTCACACCGTTCTTTTGAAGTGGAGATATGACTCTTTTGGTGACTCGCGTATGCACGCAGCCAATCTCTTCACTGTACACCTACATCGTCACAAGGGCTGCTGTTGTTGGTGGTAGCAGAAAGAGACCATTCTACCACGATGCCGAAGTCTTTCTTATGAGTCGCAAAATTTGAGAAATTATTTTGTTTTTGTTTTAACCTACTGCTCCGTC
Source organism: Acheta domesticus (assembly GCA_031308135.1). Lineage (NCBI taxonomy): Eukaryota > Metazoa > Arthropoda > Insecta > Orthoptera > Gryllidae > Acheta > Acheta domesticus. Next base: position 52,399,057 of record JAHLJT010000631.1, on the reverse strand, counting down.
ACTGAAATAATACATTCTTTTAAATTTCAGAAAACCTTTCTTGCAAATAAAGAGTTTCATCTGAAAACGATGTATAACTCCACGTCATAAGTTAATCTGATATACTACATGACAAAGGTTCTATAAATCACCGTTTTCGAAATGTTTGTAATCCTTTGCTATAAAATTAGAAGACTTGATTTTTTAAATTCTAAAGATGCAGTTTTTCATAAATAAATTTTATTAGCTTTTAACTGAAACCATTCAGTTATAGTCCATTCCTTGTGAAGTATTGTAAAAACAGGAATGTTTAAAGTTCTTTTTAATATTTTATGACGACAGACAAGTGCGGAATCTTTTTACGCATTTTCTGGGTCACCTTTCTTTTCTTGATTTAATGGGAGTGCTTTGAAGTTCAAAAGGGTTGGAGCACCGCAAAGTATTCCACCTTTTTGCTGATATCGGAATTTTAAAAGAAGCTTTGAACTTGCAAATTTTACACTTGTTTAATGAACACTTGGAAACGAACTGAATTCTCCTTTTTTGCCCACTGGCCAGCTTTCGATTGAAGCAAGCTTTCATGTCGTAACGAAATTCGCTTTACAACCCTCAGACAGTGAGGAATATGTCGTGAACTTATTGCTACACACCTCATAATCCCTTTATGCGAATATGTCCCTTCATCGGTCGCAAAGCGCCCTTTACCGACTTGGGTCTACACTGTTTTGGATACTGCAGATTCAGTACAAGCAGTAAGGCTCTACGCCGCGCCGGTTTGAATTATTTAGTGACATTAAAAGTTGAAGCAGACTCGCCATGAAATTTGAACTACCAATCACTCATCCGGTTATATTCTTCTAGAGAAAATATTTTTAAACAAAACATTGAATTTTTAATAAATAATGTTTTCATAATTTTACATCAATTTTCAGAATATTAATAACAATAATGTCCATTAATTTACTTCCATTTTAACTTACACGGTCTAAACTTCAAATTGGATCTTCATTTGTTCTCTTACGAATAACTGTGTTTCTATTATGAAATATTTTTAAAAAATTGTATTGCAAGTAGTGTAATTAAATACTTCTCTTATTGTTGTAACCAATCTCTGTAAGCTAGGAGTCCTAAGTTTTGGCATGTAACTATCTATTTCTATGTTAATCACAGAATTGAATATGAAAAACATTGAAGAAGCTACGCTTCAAAACCCTCAACTTTTTTGGGTTATGGAATAGCGTAAATACCAAATCAATGCATTCCATGTTTATAATTTTAACACACAATTACCGCAAAGTTATATATATATATATTATATATATAATATATATAATATATAATATATATAATATATAATATATTATATATAATATATATAATAATATATATATATATAATATATATATTATATATAATATATATATAATATATATATAATATATTATATATTATATATATATATTATATATTAGATATAATATATTATATATATTATATATATTTATATATATATATATCAGGTTGCATTCAGATGGTACTGTTCTCACTCTTGTTCGAGGAGCGGCAGGGGAAGAACGTTGAGTAGTAGATGTTTCATATTATGTGCATTTATTCTCATTCATTTTCACGCCATTCATCCATTTTTCAGTTGAAAGTTTTGATATTCCTTGTTGTGAGCCAGATAAGATATATATTTCGTATTTCCCTTTAATGTATTAGCAGCCTGTTCGTTATCCTGTCATTTTATAAATCCTAAGTTTGTTAGCCTTTATGACAGCAATATCCAACTGTTCAACGCATAACACCATGCAAAGTAGTCGGGATGTAATTAAATTTTGAACTCAATTTGTCTAAAATAGTATTGTTAAAATTATGCTGAATTTTGGCGATGGCATAATTTGTAAAAATGTCGTTGTTACAGAATTCGCGCACAAACCTTACATTCGCAAATCTCGTTTCCGGACGTTTTTCATATAAAACTTTCAAATACATTAAAAGCTTAAACGAAGAGAAAAAATCATTATTTCTTTACACTAAAGTAGTTATGTTTTTAATAGTTTAGAAGAATTATGTTAAAATATAATTAAATTTGAAACGCCTGAGTCATATCTAGGGAAGCCGCGCAACAGAAGGGATGAGCGAGGGTCGCACAATGTGCATAAAGCAAATACTGTGTAGAAATAAAGTCAAGTCAAGAAATAAAATATGATGAACAACGGAAATTAAGATTATAACTTCTATACTCATCTCATAACACGCAAACGTATATTGTTTCTTATAAAATGTTGACATGCTAGTTATCCCAGATACAGTAATTTATGCATTAAAGGAAAGCGTTATTTTGCGTAATTTCCAAACCAGTTATGCAACACTCTCGTGCGGGTGCCGGATAAATCTTATTTCTTTATATAGTAAAGTCCCTTTGTTTATTACTTCGTATAACATGTTGTGTAGTCAGAATCCGTGTTATTTGGGATCTTGATACCAAACAATCAATTGTCGACAAAACGTCCGTCCGTGTGTCTGGTCTGGTCTCCCGACTGGCCTTCCAACTTGTGTGGTAATGTCGTGGATGTAAGTGGGGGGTGAGGATACAATGAAGAGGAAGAAAAGATGCGCACGGTCTGTGGCCCGTTTGTTAGTGTACTGTTCCGCCATTCGCCATGTGTTGATCGGAGAAACCACAAAACTACCGATCAGAACAGCCGTCGGCTACAATTGTCTTTCAGACAGCGGAAGAACTCGACCTAGCTATGTAGCTAGTGTCGAAAATTCTGCCGCCGTTGGGACTTGAATCTTAAGATCTTCTGGTCACAGGAACTGCAGCGACATCAATTTATGCCCTGAGCCACCAAAGCCGATACGCGGTGGAATAAGGCTTGCTGCTGATCCTTGACTCGGTAGCCGCCCATATACGCGGCGCAGTCCTGTACAAGTCGGTCTCTCTGGTTGAGTGACTCTCGTGGTCAGCCTTCGCGAAGAAGAGCAGCTTGAGGCCAAACCCAAAGCGACGACCCAGGGCGAACGCCTGGGGTGACGTAACCAGACCGAAGAACAGGAACGACTAACACACGCCACCGTCACCGCGAACGCTAGAACTCGTCCGTGTGGGGTGAACGCATCTACGAAAGTTTTGGGATTGTAACCGGAACAAGCCTATCCTTGGTGATCTCCGGTGGTCGAGGTCACTAAGCCAGTAGTGCCGTAGCGATCTCCGACATCAGAATCTCGAGTTCGAGTCCCGCCTAGGGCTTGATTGTATTTGTGTTCGTCCTTTCACCCCCTGTTATTACCATGTCATGTCGTCGTAACTTACAAACGTTAAACCCAATAGTGGTCTCTAATGACCTTGATGTTGATGCGACTTTAAATAACAACAAAAAGCCTATCCTTATTACAAATGAACACAATGAAATCCGACGAAGCTTTATTTGCTTTCCCTCTGTTCTCCCCCTTCTTATTTCGTCAGATTCACGATGTTGCTTCATTATTTTCATTTCCGTTTCTCTCTCGCTACCTTCATTTTATTGTTCACCCACTCCTCTTCGACTGCTCCCAGGAGCTTTCACCTATTTCTCCCGCGTGTACTCTATTCCTGTCGCCAGAGTGCCCTGCAGCGACTGCACCTTAGAGGCACCCCCGTCGTCATCTTCGCTTTGGCCTCTCTGTTTCCCTTTCGCCGCTGCCGACCTACAGTAAGCATTTCGTCCTCGCCGGAGTCCAATTTCCAGATTTCCTTCCCGCGACCGTTGCCGCCGCATGTCGTTCCTGCTCAGCACTGTCCCTTCTCTGCCATCACCAGCGTCTCTCCTCCACTAACGCGGTCGTCCTCGCCCGCGAGAAACCTCCAGCCACCCCTTCCAAGTCACGGCCCTTCACTGACATCTCCACGTGTTTTCCCTTCCCTCTTCACCCCGCCCCTCTTCTCTTCGCCAGGCCCCTCCCTCTCCCCCCACGCTCCGCCACGACCTACTCAATTCCGCCTCGCAAAGTCTTGGCACGCTAAAGCACTCCTCGACAGCCGTTATCCTCCACGCCCCGCCTCGCCACCTCCCTCTCCACAGCCCTCCGGCACTTTACTTCACGTCCTACCACGCTACGACACTCCTCGACACCCTCTCCGGCACGCCTCGCCCCGCCCTTCCCCTCCTCGCTCTCATCGATACCTTTCGTCGTCCCATCACGTCACGTCACTCCCAGTGCGTCCCCGTCACCATCCACGCCATGTGTCTCCTCGTCACGCCAAGCCAAGGACTCTGCCCATCATGCCTATCCCCAGCGGGCCAGGCCTCTCCCCACGAGTCCTGCAGTTCTTCGCCACTCCCAGTCCCGCTAGCCTCCAAACTCTCTCTCACTAACAACGCTAAGCGAAACCCTTCCACGTCACACCACGCGCTGCCCCCACAAAATCCCATCCGGCCATTCCCTTGCCATCCCCATACACCACCATGTCCCCACTGCAACGAATCCCCGCTAAGCCACAGCACTCCCTACTACCCCATTTATATCCCACCACAACTCGTCCCGTCCTACCCGTTACCTGCCATTCTTCGCCATTCCCCCCCCACACCCAGCACCACATTCCCAAAACGCCAGCCATAACCTCCACGCAACGCCTTATCACCCCCCACATGCCGCCACAGCACTCCCTGCTACGCCCTGTCTCTCCCGCCACATCTCATATCCCGTCCTACTCGCCGCCCGTCCTTTCTATCCGCTACCCACACCAGCCTTAACCCGCCTTATGCCCCCCCTCTTCGCCACGGCTCGCCCTGCTACGCCTTCTGTCTCCCACCACATCTCGTCCCGTCCTCCCCGCTGCCGCGCAAGGCACCGTCCCGTCCCCTCCCCTCCCCGGCCCGGCGGGCGTGCTTCAAAGCGTCGGCTACCCGGAAGACAAGTGAACTTGCGAACTGGGCGTCTAATTCACTGATCCGCGGCCGCGGGCCGGCCACTCGCCGCTCCGCACCGCCCGCGCCGCCGTCGGCAGGAAGTTTCACTAAAGCGATGCCAGGCAAGTTGGCGCCGCCCGGAAGGGGTCGGTGGTGGAGCGTGGGACGGCGGGCGGGGGTGGGGAGGGGAGGGGAGGGAGGGGGGCGTGTCCAGAACGACGCCCTTGGGGAGCACGCCGCCCAAAGCGACCGAGTTGGGGCGGCGGCCACGGGCCCAATTGCCGCAATTTGAGACTAATGAGAGAATGGATTAACGAGTGGATGAATACATGAATTTGTTTAGGAGCGAATGAATAACAACGGATCAAGATGCATTCATTCAATAGAATATTCGGAATACGATTCATTTACTACAGAATTTATTTATAAAAACAAAATCTACAGTTTACAAACAAATCTTAAACAAAAGAAAAAAACAGTAAGTTTACGTAGAGAAAGGTGATCAAACAATTAAACATTAATTAACGACGCTTTCGGAAAAAAACAACAACAGATGAAGTGACTCATCAGTGACAGTTGAGATTTGATGAGTACGGATATGCATGGTCAGAGAGATAGGTAGCCTCAATAAATCAATGAGATGTCATTTCCATGTGTTCCAATGAATTGTTCAGGCTGTACGTTTATTTTTTATTGCGTATGTTTGGTGCGAGAGTTGAGTGGAAGATATCATTCGAATGTAAAGGCTATAGCAACAAAAGGGAAGTAAATTAAACACATTTCTGTTGAAATATCAAGTCTTATGATAATAGTACATTATGAAACGATGTAATGATGGGTATTAATACACGAGTGTGAAATTACGATAAGAGCGAGGTACGAGCGAGTATCGTAAACTTCACACGAGTGTATTAATACCCATTACATCGAGTTTCATACGGTACTTTTTCTACGACTGATGGTAACTTTTATAAGTTAAACTTCTCCACTGAATCATTTCGTGGCTGTCGACATGCAAGAGTCAGCCAAGGCCACCTAGCGGACACCTCTCTTCCCTACACCTGCAGCTGGCTTTGTTTTACCAGAGCGCCTGAGAGAGACTACAAAAGTTGCGGCAATAATATTCCGACGTCACCATTTTTGCATTTTCTCTCATTTCTGGAAACGTCAACATCACCAGAAAGAACTACCATTCACTAAATATTTTAAACTAAAGAATTGGGCGTTTTCTTAAGGACAACCATACGGCAGCAGCAAATAACACAAAATGACTTGCGTTCAGGTCTTAACATTACTCAAATGTTCTCTGTAATAATTACCACTGCGCTAGTCAAATAGGATCAAAGTGAAATTAAGATCCAATTTATTTTAAATATTATTTCACGTAAAAATTACTACTAATAAAAGATATTAAAATTGAGAAGCATAATATAATATTAAATGCAACTTTAATATACACACTCGAACGAAACATTTACTGCAACGATTCTCAATGATTAATGAAGTGCTAATACTTGGTGTGTAAGCGTCTCTGTGATTGGTCAAGAACCTGTATCATAATGAAAACTGTATCGAAGTGGCTATCATTATGCAACTGGTTGCAGCCATCCAATGACAGTATTATACAACGGGAGTAGAAAAAGATATTTTGGCTGGTGATTTTTAAGAAGTCAGTTTCGCATATTACAGGTAGCTGTCATCCATCACTCGCACAAATGAAATAATTGGTTACGTCTGTTGTATGTAGTGGATGAATAGTTTTATATTCAATAGTTTTTTTTGTTTTTTGTTCGCGAATCGGTCATCTTATGACGTCGGGAATGTGCAACTGAACCAACCCTGCACTTAACTTATTATTTTGCGGGGGGGGGGGATATTGCATTTCCATGCTCAATCCATATTTAAAGTCCAAGTTTGTTAGCCTGGGGGGATGAGATATGAAATGATGATGATGGTGAACAACGAATGGGCGATTACAAACACGCAGACACACAGAAACATCCATGTCCCCGGGCGAGATTCGAACCCACGACCCATCAGATACAGGTCAAGATCCTTCAGAGGCAGCTTCGGCTCTACAGTCTTGGTGACCTTGGCTGTCCAGGATCATTGTTAAATAGATTTATTTTTAACTTTTCCGTATATTTACGTTCATACGGAGTAATATACTTAGTTTAGGGAAAGTTATTTAATGCTGCGGAAAATCGATTTCCAGTTTTTCAACAGAACAAGTTTAGGGTCCCCTGATACCGTAAACGTGGTTATTTTCAAAACATCCGTGTGTCCGTCTGTCTGTACGTGTCAAAGAATACAAAAAAAAACTTTTACAATTTCACAAAACTCTTGCAGTGTTGCGAAACACAAAATTAAAGGCACACACTGACCAAGCGATGCTACCTGACTAACACAGCAAGCAAAAACCAAATTAATGTAACATTGAAAGGTTACGAGGCACACATGGCTGGGTTGTCGAACCACACCACTGTCACAGCACCACCGCTCCTACAAATCACACCGCTGTCTAGTAGAGGGTCTCAAATGCAGAAAGCGTGAAAAATGCCCTTCACCGCCGTGGATGCTTCATGCTCCCGGTCCACCATAGCTCCTTCCGCTTGGCCCACACTCCACCAGCTGTGTCGCCCGCTGTCCGCGCGTGTTCTGGCGCTGCCCCGGGTTCCGACCCCGGGCAGGGCGCAGAGGGGCGGGCAGCCGGCTAGCTGGCGGCGGGGGGCGGACGTAGGCGGGGGGAGAGATACGGGCGCGACGGCGCGATGGTGTTGGTGGCGGCGGTGACGGTGGTGATGTAGTGACGTCACCGGTGTCGGCGGCGAGGGTAGCTGATTGCAACCTGGCAGGGCGGCGGAAGAACTGTCACATGCATCAAGGCGCGGGGAAACAATGATTTAATTAATGTCTTCATTCCATTTCATTGATTGATTGATGGATGGAATTGATTGATTGATGATCGATTGATTTTTTTTTAAGTGGGACGCGCGAATTTTGGAATTGGCGCCCCCATGACACCCTGGTCTAGCATGGAACTCCCATAATTTAGCGGGAAGTACCCCAAAGAGTGCCCAGGTGGGCGGAAGTCGCAGGAACTTGTCCGCGCCGACCAAAATGTGCTAACAGTACGTCTGTGAACACCACTAGCGCCCAAACCGTGTGTAGGATTGTTCCTGAATTGAAAACCCCCCTGTCCGTCTGCCTTGAGTCTAAGCTTTGAGATTTTGAAAAAACATTCTTTAAAATTTTTACTTTTTCCCCTTTACTTATACTTAACTAGACGTACTTAACATGAAGCCCCCGGACATTTTAAAAATTTTCTCAAAAACAGCTCCAAATTTTTTCTTTAAATTTCTTGTAAGAATAGAGTAAAATACGCTCATAAAGGTGGCATAGGTGCGATTTTCACGGTAAATTCTGAATATTCGAAAATTGCAAAAGTTTGATGTTTTTCGGCGACTTCCTCCGAATAGCTAGCAGACATCAAAGGAATAGAAAACTTATACGGGAAAGTCTGTGCCATTCTGTAGCACTACCAGTTATTCTTATTGTTGCGTTCATGCGATATAATTTGTATGTGTTATTAGCAGTTTTCCATTCAACCAAGTGTTTGTCAATCGTATCTAATCAATAAAGTGTTTGTCAACTGTGTCCAATCAACCAAGTGTTGCAACTAATGCGTGTTGCAGTTTGCATGTGCGTCTGATTTCCCAAATATGCCGTTATCTGTGTTGGCACATGGCACCAATAAATGATTCAAATTTGGCGCCGTTCCTGGAAATCAGTTATTAATAACAATCTTTTGCCTTAATTATCAGCTCAGAATTTACATTTCAAACGTCCCGCGTTGGACTTATATTTTTCCCGCAAATTCGTGCGCTTTTTCTAAATAAAGTTGCAAAACACTTATTTCCACGGAGTGCCTTGAGGGGTCTCTCGCCGCCAAGATACAGCTGTTGGCGAAGTACTTTGAAATTCCTCCGCCACCACTGGGCAGAAGCTGTATTAAAAACAATAAGGCTTGGAAATTTTCGCATTAATTTACAATAGCATTATTGCAAAATTCAAAACGCCAAGACAGCGATGTCATAGCAATATTGTTTCCACACATGGCAGCAAGCGGGAGACTGAGGGTATTAACTTGCCGTGATAGGTGGATTTAAACTCTAAACAGTTGGTACGAGAGCCGACAGCCGACCGTTTCAAAGAGCGTATACATTCACCCGCTTACGAAACGTGTTCACGAAATTGAATATACGTTTTGAAAAGGAAATTATGGTAAAACAGTTGCTATCGGCGGCAACGCAGGTAAAGGTTAACTATTCATTCAATGCTCACTCATTCTTCTATATAAATCTTCTAATAAAAAGGGATCCATTTTGTGTTTGCAGAGTTCGGACGAATTTTCCAGAATTTATGTATCATCCCCAAATATTAGCTCTCTCAACACATCAGTTGACGTTTATTTCGCTGCCTCAACAATCTGCAAAATTCTGTTTTTCAACTTTAATGCCTTTGATGCAAAATCGGAAGTAATTCCTTATACAGGAGTAATACATTTATGGACTTTTGTTTTAATGGTTTCTTATAAACGGTCCAAAACCGGCAACTTGCCTTGTTGTATCATAAACCGTGTGTCCCAGACCAGGCACAAAAAAATCCTTGGAAACATTTTGAGTATATAAACGCAAACATTTTATGTTATTATGATTTTGTTCACGGTCGATTACTTTACGTGATATGTGCAATTTTTTATATCTCATGCTCCAAAACATTTACATTGATGCAACCTTCACAAAAATGTCACGTATTTACATCACACAATCAAAATAAGTTTTGAAAAATGATTATATTTTGGTTTTTGAACAAAGAAAACGTTTCGAATATTGCAGGCACACCTACAACATTTTGTAAGTAACTAGTAGTGCTACAGAATGGCACAGAGTCTCCCGGATTAGTTTTCTATTTCCTTTGGTATCGCCTAGCTATTCGGACTTGCCACATACTCTTGCCAGCTGCCATGTGTGGGCACCAAGAGTATATTTTTTGACATTTTCGTAATTTTTCGGTTTCCTAATAGTAGAACGGAAATATTTTAAGAATATTAAAGAACAGCAAAACCTCGTCCTCGATAGCAATTTTCTTTGAAAAATTTGGAGCCGTTTTAAGAAACTAGCGTTTAAGCGCTACTGTAAATTTAAAATTTGAAGCCCTATTTCACAGAAAATTTATGAGTTTTCGAAAAACATCATTAGACGTCGTTTGAATTATATACACTCACAAATACAATAGTGTTTACAAATTCTTGGAAATGTTCATATTAACACCGTGAATTTTTGAAAAAACGGAAGTATAGAGCAAACTCATATTTATGTCATCTCGTAGAGTACATTTAATATTATCCCTACCAAAGTTTAAAACTAGTGGTTGCTACAGAATTGAACAGACTTTCATGTATTAATTTCTATTTTCTTGGGTCTGAGCTAGCTATTCGGGATTGCCACATATACGCGCCAGCTGCCATCTATCTCCGCCCAAATTACATTTTTTCCGACATTTTCTTAATTTTTTCGGTTTCCTATTGGTAGAAAGGAAATATTAATTTTAGAATATTAAAGAAAACAAAAACTCTGTATTAAATGGCAATTTTCTTTTAAAATGTTTGCGGTGTTTTAAAGAAAATTGCGTTTTAGCGCTACTACAAATGCGAAATTTGAAGCTCTTTTTCACAAAAAGTTTTGAGTTTTCAAAATTCTTCATTTGTTATCAGGTGGCCGTGCTTCTAGAATAGTGCTACCAAATATTGCTGTTATAATATTTCAAATATTGTGATATCTAATTGAATTATCTCAAAATAATCTCATTCTACATCATCTAAATCTACTATTTTACAAAAAGAGATAAAAATCTACAAAAAACTCAAGATCTTATTATAATACTCATCTCCCTTACGGGAGACGAGTTGTCTTGGACAATACAAACATGTTTTCATCTGATGTTCAAACTTCCACTCAATACGTTGGCATGCAAGCAACTCCAGTTCAAGGCATGGAGTATTCAACCTCACACCCACCAAATTATCAGCAACCTTCTTATCCAGCTACTTCAGAAACATCTTTCAAGAATCTTCAGCAAACCTAGTACCACAACCTGAAACTAACATAGAAGACATCTCCAACAACGTTCGTCGTCCATACCCCACAGATGCTCAAGAAAACCCTTCCAAACGATCAAAATCATCTACCCCCATGTATAATATTCCAACCCACTCCAGAAATGAACCTTTAGCTAATCTACAAGAGTCGTCTACTTCAACTTCATCACATCAAAAAGTTCCACCTATAACAGTGATTGGCATGAACTATCCTTTATTACTTCAAGACATCGCAAAAGTGGTTCATAATAACTATTCAACAAAATCCCGATTCAATGAAATCCAAATTCTTTTTACAGACATTGATGACCATCGAAATTTCAGAAAATTCTGTGAAAGTAATAATATTCAATTTTATACATTTCAAGATCCGAGCAAGAAAGCATTCCAGGTAATGTTTAAAGACATTCCAATATCACTAAGTGAATTAGAAATTTTTAATGAACTCATTCGCCTAGAATATCCAGTGCTTCAAGTTCGGCGTCTTTATGACAAACTAAGACATCCTCTTCAAACTTGTGCAATAGACTTAACAGACTCCCATCAAGCTAGAACTATTTTAAAATTAGATCGTTTATTTCATTCCATTATAAAAGTTCAACCAAAATCAAATCGATTCACCCCTGTTCAGTGTAAAAAATTGTCAACGTTTTGGACATTCACAGGCGAACTGTAAATTGAAACCCAGATGTGTCAAGTGTTCTCAACCCCATCATTACTCGGTTTGTCCTAAGCCACAATCCACACCTCCCACTTGTGTAAACTGTGGACAGACACATTCTGCCAATTATAGAGGATGTTCATTTTACAAACTTGTCTTGAATAATAAGATAAATAAATCTAATAATAATTTACCTTCCACACATACTTTCTCCTCTTCTACCCCCACTAATAACTCTTCCCCCAACATAACCTCTTATTCCACTATTCCTACTACTTTACCTCAAAACTCTTCAAAACCTTCTTTTAATTTACATACAACACATTTCCCACCTCTTTCTAACACACAAACTAACATTAACAACTCTCCTTGGACAAATAACTTACACATTCCTACACAACATACCTCTCCCTCTTCTTATAATATTCAACAAATTATTACAACAATAATATCACAAATTCTTTCAATTCTTCTTCCTCAACTTCAAAATATTATTGAATCGCTCTCTCATAATAAATAATTGATAAAACTACCAATCAACTAACACTTCTCAACTGGAATGCTAATGGTTTGAAAAGACAACAACATACTTTCGAACATTTTCTATACACTCATAATGTACACATTGCTTTTATAACTGAGACACATTTACTCCCAACCGACAAATTATATATCTCCAACTATAAAATTTATCGTTTTGACAGAATTAATTCAGTGGCCTCCGGAGGAGTTGCTATACTCATTAAACACTTTATTAAACACTATTCATTCCAATTTAACAATCATCCTTCTCTTGAAATCCTTTTTTTAATAATCAATATAAATAATCTTGATTACTATTTTTCAGTTGCCTACAAACCCCCAAAATACACATTTCCTCTCGTAACATTTAAAAAAATTTTTAACAATATAAACAAAACCATTCTTCTTGGCGATATAAACTGTAAACATCAAATTTGGGGTTGCAATACTACCAACCCTAACGGAATTAAATTACATAATTTTCTCGTTTCTAATAATGTACAAATACACTCCCCCTCTGAACCTACTTACTATTCATATAATAATAATATTATTCCTGATATTCTTGATATTATTCTTACACAAAATTTTCCTTTCCCTATAATACAAAATGTACTTCCTGAATTAGATTCTGACCATTTTCCAGTTCTTATTACTTTATCTTTTTCCTTTAATATTTCTTCTTCTACCTTCACACCTCTTTTTCAAAAAATTAGGTGGCCTGACTTTCAACACGATATTGAAAATAATATTAAGTTTCCTCATAATATACAATCTACAAATGATATTGACAATTATCTATCTTATTTTACCACTACAATACATAACACACTTTACTCTCATTCAAGCTTTATACCTAAATTTCCCCCAAGCCCCTATAAACCATTACCTTTTCGTATTCTTAATTTAATCAAAACTAAACACACTTTACGTCGTTATTGGCAAATAACTCGACGTCCCGATATTAAATCTAAACTTAACAAAATTTCGCGAATAATAAAGTCTAGAATACATTTATTTAAATTTCATCAATATCAAAACTTTCTTCAACAAATACACCCTCAATCTAAACAATTATGGTCGACAATTAAACGACTTTATAATGACAAAACTCTCATTCCTGTCCTACAAGACTCTTCCTCCACTGCCCTAAATGATCCTGAGAAACTTAAATTACTGGGCTCTCACTTCCAATCTTCTTTTATTGCTAATCCAATACACAATACTCAACTTCACAATCATATAACCCACTTCCTTTCCCTTCCTAATTATAACGTTCCACAACTTATTCCTTTTATATCCCCTATTGAAGTTCATAATATTATAAAAAAGCTCAAAATTCGCAAATCAACTGGATTTGATCTAATTACCAACAAATCACTCAAATTTTTAGGTAATAAATCCATTGCTGCATTTACCAATATTTTGAATTCGTCTCTACGTTTTCACTATTTTCCTAATATTTGGAAATTAGCTATAATTATCCCTATTTGTAAACCAAAGAAAGACCCAAGATTTCCTTCTAATTATCGGCCCATTAGTTTACTTTCTTCTTTATCAAAAGTTTACGAAACTATATTACTTCACAGACTTTATACATTAACTTCTCAAAATAACATTATTCAACCTTCACAATTTGGATTTATGCACAAACATTCTACTCTTCATCAACTATTACGTATTACTGAACACATAGAAAATTCTTTTCATTTAAAACAACACTCCCTTGCAATCTTTTAGATATAGAAAAGGCATTCGACAAAGTTTGGCACGATGGTTTAATATATAAACTTCATCTTGTAGGTATTCCTATTTATCTTACAAATATTATTCAAAATTTCCTATCTAACAGAACTTTCATAGTTAAATATAATAATTCTTTCTCTCAAAAATTTAACATCTCTGCCGGGGTCCCTCAAGGTTCTTGTCTTTCTCCTCTGCTATTCAATATCTATCTATCCGACATTCCAAAATTCGCTTCTTCTAAATTAGCCCTTTTTGCAGATGATACAGCACTTATTAACTCACACACTAATATTCTTCTTGCCAGAAATAAACTTCAAATAGATCTTAATCGTTATTCGGTGTGGGCCAACAATTGGAGAATCAAAATCAATATGGATAAATGCCAAGCCAAAATATTTACGTTATGTAAGCCAATAACCCCTCCTCCCCTTCTAATTCATAACACTCCTATTCCTTGGCTTTCTTCCTCTTCATCTATTAAATATTTAGGTCTCTATCTAGACACAAAACTGAACTGGAAAATTCACATAAAAATGGTATACAAAAAACTACCATTAAAATACAAAAACTTAATTCTCTCATAAATAATAACTCAACTCTCCGTATTAAAACTGCTAAATTAATATACACTTCAATTATTAGACCTACTTTAACTTATGCTTGTCCAATATGGTCAAATGCAGCAAAATCAAATATACAAAAACTTCAAATCATTCAAAACAAATTCTTTCGAAAAATTCTACATGCACCTTGGTTTATTCCCAATACACAAATTCACAATGAACTAAATCTACCTACAATCCATGATTTAATTAAAACTTGTAGTCTCAAATTTTTTAATACTCTTCCTTCATTACATCATGCACAATTTTTTAATCTTGGTAAAACTTATCCCTTTCCTCGTAGAATTAATTCCGAATTTCCTAAAGATAAATTTCATCCTCCGTAATTTTATTTATTTTCTCTTCTTTTCTATGTTCCTTAGTCTTATATAATTGTCTAATTATTAAAAATTTACCTTCATAAATCCTCCTACAGAGGTTACTGTTAGTGTCCAAAACGACTGTCCATTATTGTAAATTCCAATGCCCTGAAAGACAAATTGTCGAACAGGAAGTAATAAATTAATTTTAAAAAAAATTCTTCATTTGAAGTTATTTGAAGAACTTACACTCACAAATATAATAATCTTTACAAATTGCTGGTAATAAGCATATTAAAGATGTAAGAGATCTTCCAAAAAGTTACATTTTGAAAAAAACAAAAAATACACCAATATGGCGTTTATGTCATCTCATAGAGCAAATTTAGCACTATCCCTACCAAAAGTTTAAAGAAGAAATGGAGCCGTTTTTGAGAAAATCTTGTTTTTGTATTTTTACTTTCCCGTATACATACGTATACGGGGTGATATACGTAGTATAGGGAAAGATGTGTAATGCTGCGCGAAGAAATGGCCAATTTTCGGTGGAAAAAAAATTAATTGCCGGGCCGTGAAAACGAAAAGTCGATAAAACCAGTTGCTAAATTAAGAAAAAAAAATCTCCTAACACGTGGTGTAACCAGAAACCCTGTTTTCTAGGTCCTTGATACCGAAAACCCAATTGAAAGGAAAACGTCCGTCTGTCCATCCGTCCGTCTGCCCTTCTGTGAACACTGCTAGCGCCTAAACCATACATACGATTTCTTCCAAAATGGATATTCCTCGGTCGATCTGATTCTAGTCAAAGCTTTGAGATTTTGAAAAAGATTCTTCAAAATTTGGGGGTACTTTATGTGAAGCCCCCCGGGGATTTTCAAAATTTTCTCAAAAACGGCTCCAAATTTTTACTTTAAATTTCTTCTATGAATAGAGGTAAGTACACTTATTAACATGGCATAGGTCCGATTTCCACGAATAACTCTAAATTTTTGAAAATTGTGAAAGTTTGAATTTTTTGGCGTCATTCTCCAACTACAAAATTGAAGATAGGTCATGTAAGTGTTTTTCAAAATTTTAATCGTTTTCGTGCAATATTGCTTGCAATATGTGCAATTTAAAAAAAATTACAAAACAAGATTTTCTCAAAAACGGCTCCAAATTTTTTCTTTAAACTTTTGGTAGGGATAGTAGTAAATGTACTCTATCAGATGACATAAAAGCCATATTGCTCTATAGGTTGGTGTTTTCAAAAATTACAAAAATGTAAATTTTTTCACATGTTTCTCACGTCGATAATATTTACATTAGCGGCGATTTTTCCACATTGTTATATTTACGAGTACATGTGCTTTAAATAATGTCAAGTAAAGTTCCTCGGAAACACAACCGTTTTCTGTGAAAAGTAGCTCAAATTTTCGCATTTTTAGAAATGCTCAAACGCCATTTTCTCATATATGGCTGCAAATATTTTGTTGAAACTTTTGTAACGGATAGTTCTAATTACACACTTTAGTATGGCGTATAGTTTATTTTGAGTTTTTTTGTTTTTTTCAAAAATTCCATAAAATTAATTTTTTTGAAAGATCTCTCACATCTTTAATATGCACATTACCAGCAATTTGTAAAGATTATTATATTTGTGAGTGAGCGTGCTTCAAATAACTTCAAATAAAGTATTTTGAAAACTCAAAAATTTTCTATGAAAATGAGCTTCAAATTTCGCATTTTTAGTAGTGCTAAAACGTCATTTTCTCTTAAACGGCACATAATTTTTAAAAGAAATTTCAATTTAGTACTACATTTTTGTCTTCTTTAAGATTCTAAAATTAATATTTCCTTTGTGTTAAAAGGAAACCGAAAAATTAAGAAAATGACAATGGTATATCATGAATTAGTTCATAATGTTGTCCTTTTTGCACGAATAAGAATATATTATCAAACGAACGACGTTAGGAGTGTGTTCGGTAATATCTTCTTAATAGTGCAAAAAAGTAACATTATAAACGAGTTGCCTACACTATTTTTTGTATAACAGTATTATGATTTAAGGAAGCGAAATGAATTAAAATGCACATTTCCAGCCACTTATAAACACTATTGAATTTGTAAGTATAAGTTCTTTAAATGACTTCAAATGAAATTTTTCGAAAACTCAAAACGTTTCTGTAAAAAAGAGCTTCAAATTTCGCATTTACAGTAGCGCTTCAACGCCATTTTCTTGAAACGCTCCAAATTTTTCTACGAAAATTGCCATTTAGGGCAAGGTTTAATTGTTTTTTTATATTAATAAAATAATAGTTTTGTTCTACTATTGGAAAACCAAAACTTAAGAAAATGTCGAAAAATGTAGTTTGTGTGGCGATAGATGGCAAGTCCGAAAAGCTAGTCAAGAGTATTGGCAAGTCCGAAAATCTAGCAGAGACCAAACGCAACAGAAAACTAATATGGGAAAGTCTGTGCCATTCTGTAGGACCACTAGTTTCGTTATCAGCCCATCGCCCGTCATTTATAAAGAAGGGTAAAATGCTTGTTCTGCAAAATCTGAGACTTATTTCAAGAAAACAGCATTATTTTATTCTTTCTCCTTATAATCAACATAGACATTCAAGGACTCATACCATTCCAATAGAATTTCCTACGCTGAAATATTTTGATGAACTGAATATCAAAAACAATTGAAAATACAATACATCTTAGTCTGTTTTTACTTTGCATGATTCTGCGTTCACGGTGAAGTTTGTAAGTGATTCTTTCTGTGATAATTTAACACCCGAGAACTATGCATATTTAAAAATCCTAAATGATTATTTCACGTGATGCGACAAACTCTTTCTTCACGCATGATTTTTCCATCCCGTGTAACTACCGAGAGGGAAATATTGGTTGTAATTTGTATTGATTGCTAAAGCAATACTTCTAAAAAACAGTTCAGTGAATTCAACAAGGCTGAGTGGTCTGTGTCCAAGGATTACTGCCAGACTGAAGCAAGAGTTCCCTACGATGGCGTTTATCAACTCTCTCGCTCTGATTTTGTGGATAATGTCTTACACATTTTGCAGAGGTAATTTTTCTTCACCAGGACATCAGTTTCTTCTGAGTGATGTTGTACATAAGAGAAATATTGAGCATACTCTGATGAAACAATCCAGTAATGATAGTGATTGCATTGCTTACAAAATATCACATTTACGTAATTTTTGTTGCACTTGTGGATAAACAAAGAAGGAAAAAGAATATACGATGGCCCTTGTCACCATGCGCTTAATGTATTCCAAGAAATGACAGGAGTTCATTTAAAGCCTGTTAAACCTACTGTGGCTACTATTGGAATAAATACCAATGGAACATACAATGGTGTAATAGGCCTTGTTCAAAGCGCTGCAGTGGACAATGACATAGCAAGCCCCTTCTTCTACTACTCTCACGACAGGTATCAATTTGCTGATTACACCTTTCCTGTCATGATGAACCCGTATTGCATCGTGGTACGCCGCGCCCCTAGAGTGCCCTTTGCGCAAGTGTTGCTGCTTCCATATACATCGCTCTCTTGGGCGGCCATTTCGGTGTCGTTAGGCGCCGCCATCTTGGCACGCTTCTCGATGCACTGCTATTTTGCCAGTGACGTGCACAGCGGCGGAAGATGGTCGGCGCTTATGCGCGCTGTGCTAGACGTGACCCAAGTGACCTTCACAGGCGGTACCAGCTGCCCCGGAGATTCTCTTCGCCGGCGCATCTTGATGGGAGCGCTACTGCTGCTCTCGCTGGTGCTGAGCAACGCCTACACGGGTCAGCTGCTAGGCTTCCTGACGGCGCCGCCTCACCTCGCCGACCTGCAAACGTTGGACGATGTTGCGCGCGTGCTGGACAACGTATTCGCATACATCTTCACGAGCTTGTACGAAAAGACGGAGGCTCCACAAGCGATGGCAAATATACAGCGGAAGATTAGAAAAATAAATCACGGCGATGCGATGACCATCATGCGAAAGATAACGCGTAGGGAAAACATTGGTATTCAGTTAGCCTCTTCCGCCTACTCCTACTACTCCGGCGTTGAAGAACTCACTGACAAGGGCGAACGGTTGCTGCACCTCGTCCCTGAGTGCGTGAATCCGCCAGGACATTTGGCCTTTATTCTACGCAAGAACTCCCCGCTGTTCCCTTCGTTCAGCGACGTGATGGAGCGCCTAGTGGAAACAGGGCTGTTCGAGCACTGGAGGCGAATGCAACGCCACCACATGCTCACCAACGGAGTGATAATTACCGAAGACACCTCGGGGCAATCCGCAGTTCCTCGGCCCTTGAGGTTGAAGCAAATGGTGGGCGCAGGATATGTCCTTGGCGTAGGTTTAAGCGTTGCAGGCGGTAGTTTTCTTCTGGAAGTTTTCCTACTGAGGGCTCTGAAAAAGCCCTTCAGTGGACGCATATTTGCCTATTTATTAGATACCAACACACATGCGGGCTCCCCTGATCCGGGGTCAGCAGAATGCGAGGCCATCCGTGACAACACTAACATGAGTGACGAGGGACAAACAACCAATCCCAAGACGGGACCCGAACCCGCGACCCTTCGGACCGAAGCGCTGAGTCGGTACGCGCTCTTAGACACCTCGGCCATCCATAGCGGCTAAAGTGATTGTTCAAGCTTTAAAACAGTATTTAGCATTTTTTGGGGAGCATTAAAGAAGAAATTTGTAATGTTCACTATCGTATTCTGACAGCGACGTTTATATTAGGTTCCTCTAATACAGTTGATTGATTAGTTATTCCTTTCCCTTTTTGTAATATAACAGTCATATTATCAGCACATGTAAGCTTCAGAATTTGTTTGCAAACACTAAGTGTATCAACCATGATATTAAATGACACATGTTTTGTCGTTTTGTAGTTTCTGTTTCAAATCTCTGCTTGCCTCACTTCAGCTGATATCCCCATGCTTAATATGCTTAAGCCTATTATGCATTCAAGGAGCATACATTACGTGACCGGCGCCTACTGTCAATAACGCACTGATATTTGGAAGCGGATTAAACCCACGGCCACCCTGAGTCGGTACTGCACGGATGGAGGCAGTGATGCGCTAGGCACGGGTAGACTGGGCGATCGCCCATGGGCCCGCAAGTCAAGGGGTCCGACGATGGGACTGGTGGGAAAAAGTTCGTAAAAAATTAAAAAAAATATTAATCGAGAAAATCGTTACTGTTATTTCATACGTTATGGTACTGTATCTGATATTTCATACAATTTTCATTTACTTTTTTGCCGTGAATAGTTAATTACACTCATTATTTATAAGGTAGAACGCTATGAAAACAATCAAATGACGCTAACATTAAAGTAGGTTCTACTGAATTTCAAATTTATTATTTCATGTATTTAAAAAGAGATTTTATTAAAAACTAAACACAAACATTTTTTAGCGTTTTAAGCTCACCGTGGAAATTGTATTTGATCACATAGGTAAAGCTATTATTTAAAGAAACATTCCCAAAACTCTTTTCTCGCTTAAACGTAATTTTAAAAAATAAAATAACTCTTAGTTTCTTGATTCAATATTCACATTTTTCATTTTCTTTGCAAAGGGGGCTATGTTTCAGCATTGTTCCGGGTCCAAAATTGGCTAGTTCCGGTACAGGATGGAAGGGACGGCCGGGAAATTAGTAAAAGTTCATGACGTAATTTCCCATTAGGTTGCGCGCACTACGCTATTACGGTTGGGACGGGACGATACGCACCTTCCGACGTTTGCAAAAAGTGCGAAGGAAATTCTTTTGGACATTCCGACGAGCCGATGACGTCATCGGCTCGGTCGGGATGACCTTCCCGCCGTTTCAGTTGTGAGGTATATGGGGCGTGTGGAGCGAACATCAATGCGTCCCATTTAACTATGTCGATCCATAACTATCCCGAGTCCTACAACGTGAAATTAAGTTTCATTTAACCTCTCAGGCGTGTACGGTGGCACACGCCATCATTCACGGCGTGCCTCTCTAGCGTGTACGACGGCAAATGCCGTTCATTCTTTTGAAACCGTCGCCAGGGTTACTTGACATACTTCGTGAAATGATCGCTGGATAGCAGTTCAATTCAGTATCTTAGCTTCTTGCATAAGTCTCGGCTTCTTGTATCTTAGCTTCTTATATATTGTAAAGGATCTTATATATTCAAACATCATAATATAAGGAAATTATATAGTAATAGGAATATTTTAAGGCGCATGAACAAGAAGGGCCAGTAGAGAGGGACGTATTGTGTAAGAAATAGCTGAGGAAGTGTGCGAGCCTGCTGCGCAGAACCGACCAGCGGAGAGATTTACGACTGGCAGACGGAGCGGAGGCAGGAGCTCGCGGTAGGAGAAAGAAAGCCCCTCAGGTCAATTCGTCGTGAGCACGTGCTCTAGTCCTCCCAAAACAATGAGATTATTTGAAGCAACTACACTATCAGAAATTTCCGCATTACTTTTAATGTAAAAGTACATTAAAGTAAGTATCATGTATGTAAATTAAATTTAATGTACACGTACAGTAATTTTAAAGTACATGTGCATTAAATGTAATGTACGTGTACAATTAAATTTACTGTATGCGTGTACATTACATTTACTGTACATGTACATTAAATATACTGTACGTCCACATTAAATTTACTCTACGTACATGATACTTACTTTAATGTACTTTTACATTAAAAGTACTGTATGAGTGCATGAAATTTGCTGTACATGTACTAACTTCAATATTTAAAATTTGTTCAAAGAATTGTCACCCCAGCCGGGATTCAAACCCGGGTCACCTGGTTTACGCCCAGTTGCTCAAACCACTATCCTATCGAGACAACCAATTTTTTGAACATGTTCTTAGGCCTGATGAATTGCCCGTTGAGAATTATTCATTTGCCAGTTTTTTGGACGCGTTTACGCTCGGAAATATGTCCCGTAGTCGTAAAGATTACTACGTTCTGACCTTGTTACTGACTAACAAATGTATTTTAATGTTTAAATTTGTTCAACGAATAGTCACCCCGATCGGGATTCAAACCCGGGACTTACTTGCAGGTGCTCTAACCACTGAGCTATTGCGACATCCAATTGTTTGGGCTGGTTCCTAGGCCTGATGTATAGTTCGCTTATGTATAATATATTCTTTACGTCTACGGAACATATTTCTTTAGACGTAATATACATGTCTACAGAATTGTATGCATTATATATAATTGTCACTACTTTTTCACATGTTTTGGACGCGTTTACGCTCGGAAATATGTTTCGTAGCCGTAAAGAATACTACATTCTGACCTTGTTACAGTGACAATTCTTTGAAAAAATTTAATAATTCCAGTGAATTTGAAAAAATTGTTAACTAAAGAATTACCGTGCTAAGTACGTCCCAACGATTGTATTATTAGATTTTTACAATTTTATTTGTTACTAATTTGAATGTAAATCGGAATTTTAAAAAATTATATTTTTGCATATATATATATATATATATATATATATATATATATATATATATATATATAATTGTCACCATCCCGTCACGATAGTGCGCTCCAGAGGGCGGATTAGCCGCAGCCGGGCGGCGGATCAGCCACGACTCCGGGGCCTCCGGGAATTCGGTATCCGGGGATTTGGTCTCCGAAGCGGCCGAGGGGGGGGGAGAATCCGTGAATGGGCCGGACCTACCTGCCCTCCGGCTGGTTTCGCCTCGCCACAGAGCAAGCCTGCGAGGCGGCTAATGTCCTCTGTTGCAGCACCAATTCGTTATTGCATAGTAATACTGTTGTGTTATCTTGTCTTAAATCAACCAAACTCGTGAACGTAAAGTCATTCTTAATGGCCGGCGTCCGTTACAGATTTTACAGAGTGCTGTCCGTTAAGAGCAAGCACAACAAATGAATTGTCCTCGGGGGAGCCTGTAACCCCTAGAGGACGTGTCCCCAGGTGGCGGATAGGGGAATGCCTCCCAGATATGGGTGGTAGGAGGGAAATGAAATACCTCCCGCGGACCAACAGGCACTGCTGCCTTGCAGTTGAGCATTGTACTGCTAAAGGCTAGAGGAAGACAACCTCAAAAATAAATTACCTGGTCCTCCAGGTTGGGGGTTGGGCAAAGGGCCAACAACCCATTCCCGGAAAAACACAGTGTTACGAAACACAAGCAACAGCCTCGGATAGAACAGTTAAATATGAAGACAAGGCAAGGAATAAAAGGACATGATATGAAGGTGGCAACTTGGAATGTGAGAACAATGATGAAAACAGGAAAGATGGATGAAATAGGAAATGAAATGATTAAATATAATATTGATATAATAGCACTACAAGAAGTGAGATGGCAAGGTAAAGGACGGATAGATAAATCGGACTACACAATGATTTACAGTGGTAGTGAGGAAAGAACAGGACTTTATGGCACAGGTTTTATACTGTCCAACAAAACAAGAAAGAGTATATTGGAATATGATATGATCAGTGAACGTTTTGCTAGGATACGCTTGAAGGGAAGATATAGATATATTACAATGATAACAGTGTATGCGCCATCTGAAGATAAAGATGAAGAAGACAAAGAGAAATTTTATGAAGAACTTGAACAGATATGTAACCAAGTACCAAAGTATGACATGAGCATTGTTTTAGGTGATTTCAATGCTAAGATAGGGAAAGAAGATATTATGAAAGATTATGCAGGCAAGCACACATTACATGAAGTGAGTAACGAAAATGGCAATATGCTAGGGCAATTTGCAATAAGAAATAACATGAAAATTAAAAGCACATGTTTCCCACATAAAAAAATACATTTGGGAACGTGGAGATCGCCAGACACAGAAACAGTTAATCAAATTGACCATGTACTAGTCAATGGAAGATATTCATCATCCATTATTGATGTTCGAAGTTATAGAAGCCCAAATTGTGACTCTGATCATTACCTAGTGTTCGAACAAGTTACTATACATATTATATTTCTATTTTATTTTTATTATATTCATTGAAGCACCTTGCATCTCGCAACCTCTGTTCCAATACTCGTGTTGCAATTAACGGAAGTGTATGTCACAACATTGCTTCTCTCAGCACCATTAGGCAACACTGATATTCTACGAACCGCGCCTGTTAACTGCCAGGCATCTTTCCGTTACGTAACACAAAGCATTCCAAAACTTTATTATCAAACATACCAATGACATAATTATTGTAATTAAAATTTATGTCCATTTTGCATATCTTATCTTGAATTACCTTACGTTACAGTAATCACAGATATATTATTTTGCTTATCTCAATTCTCATTGGACACCGCCATGTGTGCGCGCCTAATTGTCAATTATACAATATAAAGCATTTTAAGACATCACTGTCACTCACATTTGGTGATACAATTATTACGATCAAAATTTATACCCGTTTATACATTTCATCTTAAATCTCCTTTATTTTATAATAATTGCAACCAAATTATTTGCTATCTTAATTCCCATTGGTTCCTGCTTTGAATTGGCGGGAAATCACGTCTTCCTCTCCCAGCGAACACAATCGTCCAGTAGTCTTCGTTAAAATGTTATGTGAAGCACTTCACGAGTCGGGGGCTCCGCGCCACGCGTGTTATTACTGTGGGACATCACGTCCATTTTACTCGTTACTCAGTGAACAAGTTACTATCTTGCAACTTATAATGTTAACATTCCAGTCTGCAGTCAGTCTCAAGTGATGTGCCTCGCGACTCGGAACTTCGTGCCAGTGCGTGTTTCTCAGTGAAACTCAACTTGCTTATTATGCACTTTATTGTGTTAGTATTCAGTCACTCTGCATTCAGTCGGTACGCAAACCATTCCAGGACTCGGAATCCGCACTGATGCCTGTTATCATGTGTTACTCGTTTCTCCGTGAAACCCAAGCAGTTTACTTAATAACTTTGTACTCTTAATGTGCGACACAATTCACGTGATAATCTGCACATCAACCAAATGTGTTATTCCGTGAACCATCATGTGTTACTCGTTTCTCCGTGAAACCCAAGCAGTTTACTTAATAACTTTGTACTCTTAATGTGCGACACAATTCACGTGATAATCTGCACATCAACCAAATGTGTTATTCTGTGAACCATCATGTGTTACTTGCTTCTCAGTGAAGCTTAAGCAGTTCATCTTGTAACTAGCACTGTCAATATGTGGCACAATTCACGTGACAATCTACACGTAACACACTTCATGTGACAAGAGCTTCTACAAGTTGGTTGATGCGTGTGAATGCTTAACTCCCCGCTTGTAACAAGGTTTTCAGAGATCGATCTGCTCAAACAATGCTGTGGCCATCGCAGAACATCACTCATCACTCGATGGCAACCGATACTACAGCACCCTGTGTTCACTTCAAGATGATGCAATCTTATATGTATTGTATTTCATTTAGTGCATATGTCTCCATGCTCCGCACAGCTCAGTGCTAATGTGCTTCGCTATAATCCAATATGTAACTCAGTGTTGATCTGCCCAAATTAATTATATATTTTCTTGTGTTTATATGTTGTGTTTCATTATTGCACTCGGTGACAACTCACAAACCAGGCAACCTTTCCTGCCTTGAGCAATCAAAATTGGAGGGTGGTCCTTCATGAGCTATGGTAGTTTTTGTTGGAAGAGAGGTAATATCACCACAGTCCACTGCTCAACCTCCTTCCAACACCTAGTGAAAGCAGTAGTAAGAGAAAAACTATTGAAAATTAAAGACCAGGAAAAGATTATTACAAAACAATTGGAAATAAACGAATTTCAGAAAGAAGAGGTAAGGTGGAGGTATCAACAAGAGATAAAGGAACATCTGGAGCAACAAACCGAAAAAGATGATATAGAGGAGGAATGGAGAAGAATAGAAGAGATAATAAAAACAGCTGCAAATAACCAATTAAAAGAGAAAAGATGGACGAGGAACAACTGGTTTGATGAAGATTGCAGAAAGGCTATAGAAATTAAAAATGAAACCCGGAAGATGATGTTGCAGAGACTTACAAGAAATAATAAAGAAGAATATAAGAACGCAAGAAGGAAGGCTAATATCATATGCAAGACGAAAAAGAAAAATATGCTAAGAAAACAATTCCAAGAAATAGAAGAGCTAAATAAAGGAAGTGAGATTAGAAAATTCTATGCTGCCATGAATAATATGAGAAAAGGCTTTCAAATAAAGGACAGAAGATGCAAAGATGAGAATGGAAATATACTTAGTAATGAAAAAGAAGTAATAGATAGATGGGCACAGTATTTTGAAGATCTGCTAAACAAGAAAATAAACTATGTAGATATAGCGAAAGGTAAAATCGGAACAAGAGAAATAAGAAGTGAAGAAAATAAACCTGAACAAAAGGAAGTGGCGCAAATGATACAAAGAATAAAAAACAATAAGGCACCTGGTGAAGATCAAATACAAGGGGAATTAATTAAAAATGGAGGTATTACTTTGGAAAAGGCTATATGTAGATTAATAGGCAAAATATGGAATGACGAAAAGATGCCAGAGAAATGGGAAAGTGGAATGATATGTCCAATATTCAAGAAAGGAGATAGATTGGCTTGTGAAAATTATAGGGGAATTACTCTACTGAATGTTGTTTACAAAGTATTGTCAGGAATAATAAATCAGAGACTTCAAAAGTATTCTGAGAAAATTATTGGAGAATACCAATGTGGATTTCGTCCTTATAAAGGTACAATGGATCAAATATTTGTAGTAAGACAAATTATTGAAAAATTTCAGCAACATGATATAGATATTCACCTATTATTTGTTGATTATAAACAAGCATTTGATTGTATAAATAGGAAGAACCTTTATGAAACACTCTATGACATAGGAATACCAGAAAAATTGATAAATCTGATTAAGATGACAATGAAAAATACAAAAGCAGTAATTAAATGTGGTAACAAAAAGAGCAAACCTATTACAATAGAGACAGGAGTAAAGCAAGGAGACAGTTTATCAGCTACTCTCTTTATTATAGCACTACATAGTATAATAAATAATTTAACACATAACAGTACGATATTTTATAAATCAGTACAAATATGTGCTTATGCAGATGATATTTGCATGATAGCTAGAAATAAAAGAAGTTTAATAACATGCTACGAAGAAATGGAAAGAAAAGCGGAAACAATAGGCCTAATAGTAAATGAGAAGAAAACAAAGTATATGGTACTTTCCACATCAGAGACAAGAAGGAGCCCCCAAAATATTAAAATATTGAATAAAACCTTTGAAGGAGTTACCAACTTCAAGTATTTAGGAACCCTTATTAGTAATCAGAATGACATGAGGGAGAGCATCAAAGAACGAATAAAGGCAGGGAATAAAGCATATTATATAAATATGTAAATACTAAGAAATAAATTAATAAGACGTAACACGAAAATGAAAATATATAAAACCTTAATACGTCCTGTGGTAACATATGGGGCAGAGGCTTGGACGTTAACAGCAAATGATACAAATGAGTTAAGGCGATTTGAACGTAAAATAATACGGAAAATATATGGACCTATCAAAGATCAAAAGATATGGAGATATAGACGCAATGATGAGATCAATTTAATATTGGAAGAAAAAGACATTATCCGATTTATCAAAGCGCAAAGGATCAGATGGTTGGGACATATTGAAAGGATGGAAAAATCAAGAATGCCCAGAAAGATATTAGAAGGTGGTCTCTTCTCCAAACAGAGGAGAGGGCGTCCTAAAAAAAGATGGAAGGATGATGTACTAAAAGATCTAAACATCATGAAAATAAAGAATTGGAAAAAGATGGCAGAAGACCGAAAAGACTGGAATGCTGTTGTGCGTGAAGCCGAGGCCCACAAAGGGCTGTAGAGCTAGAGAAGAAGAAAAAGATATATATATATATATATATATATATATATATATATATATATATATATATATCCCGTCCCGTCCCGTCACCATCCCGTCACGATAGTGCGCTCGTGAAAACTGTTCAAAGGGTTGGTTGACTCGGTAGCTTAGTGGTCAGAGCAGCTGGGCGTAAACCAGAAGGCCCGGGTTCGAATCCCGGTCGAGCCGACCAATTCTTTGAACAAATTTAATTTTTTTTGCATATATGTTGAATATGTATTTTAAATTTCATATTCGTATGTTCAAATAGCCGAAGAAAATATTTATATGTTTTTAAACAGTATCTGTGTTCCATACGTGCCATAATTATTTATCAAATCTCCGTGAATTTTAATTTAAACATTAAACTTAACGATGAATTATATTAATCTCTCTTTAATGTAGGGAAAGGTATGCTAAGTTTTAGGTACCGATGTATATTAAATATACATTAATTTTATTTAAACATTAAATTTAATGTACAACACATTAATTTCGGTTTGGTTTTTCAAGGTACATTAAGTTTAATGTACTCCTACGTTAAATCTACATCGATTTTAATTTAAACATTAAATTTAATGCACATGTACATTAATACCGTTTTAATGTACACAGTACAGTAAATTTAATGTGAAACAGTTAATGCATTAAACTGCATTAAACTGCATTAAATTTAATGTAATTTCTGACAGTGTACTGCTGAATTTAACAAAAGACGGATTGAGGCGACAAGTCGCCCATGTCAACAAAAACGATGATCGGTCAGATAGGCGTTACGAGAACTGCACTCGAACCGGCTGCAAGATCATAAAACGATAAATTCTTGAAAATCAACTGAGACTGAGTAACGTAATTACTCCCGTGGGTAAATTAGTTTTGCGCAGGCGTTTCCCTCTGAACTCTCGTCAGTACGAGACGGGGGAGGATATAATGGCAAGCAGCCAACAAGGCGTATGTGGTGAATTTTCCATGCAAAATACGAAATTATTGAATGAAGTGAAAAGGGTAAAGAGTTCCGACCAAGACGGGAAGGGGTGAAGAGGCTTCGTTATTGAGATCATGGGCGTCGGAGGAGAAACAAATTGACTGAGGTCGAGTTAGGACTGCGAGAGTAAAGAGACGGAGCTGGTAGCTCGTAGCAATAGACGACGAAGTTGAAGTATCACGCGGTTGCCATCACGTGATCAGATTTTCCCCGCGCCTTGCTGTCTTCTTTCTTCACGGCGTGTATGGCATACGCTGAGAATATTTGTGATGTTCTAATACTAGTGTAAATTAAAAGCACTGTCGCAATAATTATTGCCATCCGAATAGTAAACTGAAAGTGATTTGATACGAAAATAAGCGAGGCGGCCAAGCGTTCACAACTGCGTGAGGGTGTGTGGCGAGCAGGAGTCTCTGACCTAGCGGAGTCAGCTGAGAGGAGACACTTTGAGAGCCAAGCAACGCGTGTTGCAGCTAGGGGACGCGCTAACAAAAGAAGGCGCTGTGGCGACCCGCTCTCTCTCTCTCTCTCCGGGCTGACGGGAGACGCTTGCAGGTATCTGGAGGGACTTGGAGGAAACGGAACACAATGGTATGTGATTTCAAAGACATTTATGAAAACAACATTTTCAAGAAATAAGAGAGACGAAAGCATTGTAATAGAGTAGTTGTAAGTGTAGAAGTAGTTATTGTAGCATAAAAATAGGGCAATGCGAGTTTCACCCAAACGTTGTATCCAAATTCACTAAAGTACAGTAAATGACCCTTTTACCAGCGTAAATCATATGTTAATAAATACCACCTGAAAATTCCAGTCAGAATGATATCCTGCATGTGCCAGTTAAGGTTAAATTAACAAGTGTGGAAAAAATAATGCATGCTTACCAAAGAGCGTACAGCCGGGCAGCTGTTAGTGCAAAACTAACGTTACAGTATAAACATATGCTGTGCTCAGCATTTTAAAGCTGGCGCGCGCGCAGTTACAGACCAGGGGCCGTGCTAAGTGACGCACGGAGAAAGTGCGTGCCGGAGTCGCACGCGGTGGAGCCGCACCGTGAGGCGTGCGGGACAGGAGCAGTGCCCAGTGACGTACTAGAGGGATCCGGACCTGAATGTTAATGTCAGCCGGAAGAGAGAAACTCCTGTTTACTTTCTTTTTTTAATGTGAATAAGATGTTGAAAGAATAAATAAAAAGTTGTTAAGTTGGCGTGCTTTCTATCATTTGTAAACATAACAAAATACTTGAGAGTCAAAAACAGGAACGTGATTGTGGGGATGAACCCATAGACCCGATGGTATTCCACGCCCTTGTCTCTATCCGACGGGCGCGTATCATCATAATATAGAGGGGTTATTCTAAGATGGAACCACTTTGACAGATCGGGAAACAAATGAACGTCATGCATGGAGATGGGATTGCAAACGATAGTGATGAAGCCATTTAGAAATGAGTTAACTGTAAAGGAATGCACTAACAATTGCATTAAAATTGCATTGAAAACATCCTGGTATTTTAGATATTGGAAAGGAAAAGTATTATTAGAAAATGGGGAATAAATTAAAATGATCATTGTGAATAATGAGAATCAATAAGGCATTAATCCTTAATTGTTACTGAGATACCTGCTCATTTCATTTCTGTTATCATTTAATTGATGTGACAGATAAAGGCCCCAGAAATTCATAATTTCATATAATAGCATTAGTTTATGAGCTTTGTAAGTTCGAAAAAAGTATGTGAACTTCAAGATGAAAAACAAATACATTTCAGTAAGCCCCATAATACTGCGGAATTGGTGGAAACAAAACTTCTGATAAACAATCACACAAATACATGCACACACAAATAAATATTAACACAAAAATATGAATTACAAGACAACAATACACACTAGTAGAGAAAAGAAGTGAAGCTCTTTGGTCAACTGAAAGTGAAGTGTACCCATCAACCATGACAAAATCGGTTGTTTCCTTCCGCATCGTAATCAATAAACATAATTTTCCTGCATATTTGAATTGGGATACATATGTTCCAAAATGTTCGAATTACCTCTATTCATAAAACCACACCAATGCGGGAACAGCGATACTTTTCTGCGCGTACGGAAAATGTACCTGAAATAAATGCAACGACCCGCGACTTTGTGAAGGTGCCTTTTTGCTCAGCAGCGCGACAATTCAAGATTTTAAACATTTTTAGAAATAAAGGTCGAAGAAGAATCAGTTAAAATGGTAATGGGGCACGTTAGAAATATTGTTTATACCTTCGTAAAAATTGTTTCTTAAACGAGAATGCTTCCTCGCTTCTCGGTCGGGCGTACAATGCTGGAACGGACGGTTTATAGGCCGGTCATTCGAAGTCAAGTTCTGTTAAGATGATAACTTCACTTTTAACGCAATGATTTACACAGCGCTGCATGTTTGCACGGATTCGTCTAATTTTAATTAATGAGGTATTAAATCACTCTCTAAATTGGGATTACTCCACCATAACAATATCCTCTAAAGAACAAACAAATTAAGAGTGAAACTTCCTTTGGAGCAACAGTGCTATAGTTGCACCGTTCGCAAAGAAAACATCATGGCGGACATACTTCTAGCGAAGCCTCAGAGGCTTTCCCTACCCTGCAACGGCTGAGCTTTCCCCTCTCGGCGACAAGGAAGCGCGGATGCGACAAGGAGA
Organism: Acheta domesticus; assembly: GCA_031308135.1. Classification (NCBI taxonomy): domain Eukaryota; kingdom Metazoa; phylum Arthropoda; class Insecta; order Orthoptera; family Gryllidae; genus Acheta; species Acheta domesticus. The sequence goes on along the minus strand of JAHLJT010000631.1, from coordinate 52,367,612 downwards.
GGCGACTGAGAGACGCAGCGATCGCACTGGCCGCCACTCGTCACTACCCTCATCATCAGAAGAGGAACTCGCACTGCCAGGAATGTTGAAAGAAAAGACCAATTCACCAATGTGTTGGTCCATCACATTATCTTATTACTAAAACCCTTCTTGAAGACACGGCTTATTTTCTATTGATCGTTTGGACAACCCCTAATGTAGAAACACGTAAGCTGCCTTTCGTCGGATCCTTCTCACTCATCAGTTTGTTTTCGCCAAACTCGCAATGTTGAATTACCGCGCATCCTCCACAAGAAAAATAGAGAGAACTATATGGTGACAAAGAGCGCAGGATGGCGAAGAAATGTGTGTAGCTTTGGACGGGGAGGCCACATTCGAGCATGCGCAGTGGAAGTTTTTTTTTGACTCTGGTAGAGCTTTAGATATTCAGTTAATCCCGGCCCTTCTGGTGCGAACAGGCGCGGGACGACTCCGGGAAGCTGGTCGCAGCGCCGGACCGCCCCCGGCGGTCTCCAGAGGGCGGATTAGCCGCAGCCGGGCGGCGGATCAGCCACGACTCCGGGGCCTCCGGGAATTCGGTATCCGGGGATTTGGTCTCCGAAGCGGCCGAGGGGGGGGGGAGAATCCGTGAATGGGCCGGACCTACCTGCCCTCCGGCTGGTTTCGCCTCGCCACAGAGCAAGCCTGCGAGGCGGCTAATGTCCTCTGTTGCAGCACCAATTCGTTATTGCATAGTAATACTGTTGTGTTATCTTGTCTTAAATCAACCAAACTCGTGAACGTAAAGTCATTCTTAATGGCCGGCGTCCGTTACAGATTTTACAGAGTGCTGTCCGTTAAGAGCAAGCACAACAAATGAATTGTAGCTGAAGTTCATGAGTACTAGTCAAAAAGAAGGTATTTATTATTAATAATATTATTTTAGCAAGTGTATTACGAAAAGCATTGAACGAAACATGGCCGATGTCATAGGCAAATGAGTTGGTTGGTTATAAACCTCGGCTGACGTCTCGTTTTATAATCACCAACCATGTAAGTTATTTGCTCTGTATCGGCCTACTGAAACTAATTTCTGTTACTTCATATTTTGATATGAAGGAGATTGATTCATTACAGTATTGAAAGCAAGTCGAAATGTTATTTAAATTCCGGCCTACGTCTAATAATTGTAACTGTTTTTTTACTGGCCCCGTAACTGTTTATTCACACTCACAGAGGCAGGCTACAATATCAAATTAACTATTGGGGCTATAGAATGGAGAGGCTTTTCGTGTCTAGTTAGTTCTCTACGCTACCTTTTTGGTATTGCCTCACTATTTTCCCAGTTGCCATCTACAGGCGCTTAAAATACATTGTTAACATTTCTCAATTTTTGGTCCTCTAATAGTGTAATTGAAATATGATTTTGAGAATATTGCAGAAGAGTAAAAATACGTTTTATGAAAATTTACACTGAAAAAATTAAGAGCAATTTTTGGAAATGAATGTCATTTGATAATTTCTGAAAATGAACTATTTTGCGCTCATATTTTCACAAAAGTTTTGCGTTTTGAAAAACTTCATTACAAATTATATGAAGCTCTTCTGATCACAAACGAATGATGTCAAAACGCCCTTTATGACATGAAGGATATTTAGAAAAAAGAATGTAATATTTGGGAAACCAAAGTAATCCATTAAAATGGCTTTTAAATTACTCATTGCATTTATCACTATCCGCCCATATGGACTGAGGAAAAAATTGGATCTGTTTTAAACAACGCATGCTTCCTAGAAAACCACTTTCATCCTCAGTATGCTAGCTCTCTACGATTTTACACGAAAAACAAACGGATTGTTACGTTTTATTAGTGTTTCTTGTAAGACATAATATTTGCAGTTCCAGAATGTAATTTCATCGTCCCAGAAATTGGGCCTCAAAGGAGTGAGAGAACTTGGTTTGTTCATTTACATTACAGACATCTCCTGAGCTATAATTGAAGTTGTAACTGCAATTTTACAACTTTTTCTCGAGACATATTTCACCTACAAACACACCACAAACACACATTCGCCAGAAACGTTGTAAAATGGCAGTTATAACTGCAATTGCAGCTCAGAAGATGTCTGATGGTGTTATCTTTGTCACAGATTGACAACCATTAGGAAATGTTTATAAGAATGACCACTAGATATCGATAATATTCTTTCTTCGTGTTTGGGGGAAAGTTACCCTTGAAGTGCAAAGTGGCCTCGAATTACGCTACAGTATATTAAATTTGTAATAGTAGATTTTATTTTTTAAGAAATAAAATATTTATTACTTTGTTCATCACAATGATGAACGTATAGATATCTAAACTTGCAAGCCAGTTAAAAATGAGATCTAGGTTAAGTTTTCTGTTCCAGCTGTTCTGAACTCCACGCTATGAAGCGGGCCGCTCCCGGGGTAGTTCCATGCACATGTCCATCGAAATCATGTAACACAGCAGCGTATTGTCCGAGGCTCGATTCCCGCGCGGGCCTTCGACGCCATAAACGCTCGAGCGCGGGGGTGAGGCCGGGCGGGGCGGGGCAGGGAGCGAAGGGAGAGTGCGATGTTGGCGGTTGCGGTCGAGCGACGGGAAGCAGCAGGGACACGCGGGGCGCTGCGACGCAACGCCGCTGTCCGTGCTCACACGTCAGCGCGCCCTCGCCCATGTTTCCCACGCGGACGCCCGTGCGCGCAAAGCCCTCGGCGGACAGCCCACACTATCATAGCGCGCCACGCCGCGCCGCCCCGTCTCCCTTGTCGATTTCTTGGTGCGTTTCTTTCGCCTTTGGTGTCCCCTTTGCCCTTCGCGTCCCCTTTGCCCTTCGCGTCCCCTTTGCCCTTCGCGTCCCCTTTGCCCTTCGCGTCCCCTTTGCCCTTCGTGTCCCCTTTGCCCTTCGTGTCCCCTTTGCCCTTCGTGTCCCCTTTGCCCTTCGTGTCCCCTTTGCCCTTCGTGTCCCCTTTGCCCTTCGTGTCCCCTTTGCCCTTCGTGTCCCCTTTGCCCTTCGTGTCCCCTTTGCCCTTCGTGTCCCCTTGCCCTTCGTGTCCCCTTTGCCCTTCGTGTCCCCTTTGCCCTTCGTGTCCCCTTTGCCCCTCGTGTCCCCTTTGCCCTTCGTGTCCCATTTGCCCTTCGTGTCCCCTTTGCCCTTCGTGTCCCCTTTGCCCTTCGTGTCCCCTTTGCCCTTCGTGTCTCCTTTGCCCTTCGTGTCCCCTTTGCCCTTCGTGTCCCCTTTGCCCTTCGTGTCCCCTTTGCCCTTCGTGTCCCCTTTGCCCTTCGTGTCCCATTTGCCCTTCGTGTCCCATTTGCCCTTCGTGTCCCCTTTGCCCTTCGTGTCCCCATTTGCCCTTCGTGTCCCCTTTGCCCTTCGTGTCCCCTTTGCCCTTCGTGTCCCCTTTGCCCTTCGTGTCCCCTTTGCCCTTCGTGTCCCCTTTGCCCTTCGTGTCCCCTTTGCCCTTCGTGTCCCATTTGCCCTTCGTGTCCCATTTGCCCTTCGTGTCCCATTTGCCCTTCGTGCCCCCCTTTGCCCATCGTGTCCGTTTTGCTCGTGTGCCTTTTGCCCTTGAAGTTTCCATCGCCCTCAGTGTTTCCCTTCTCTTTGGGCGTTCTCTAGACGCTTGGTGTCTTAGAGCGTTTTTTAAACCAAAATATTAAAGCGAATGCAAAACATTTGTAACAGTACATATACACTATAATTTATCTGTAAAATGTATAACTATGAAACTGGAAAATGTCTTCATCGTTTGGTTTCTATTTCTAAATAACTTTTTCTATTGGATGTTTTCTTTTTATGACATTCTTCAAGAAACAGTTTAGAAATAAGCTCTTGAAACTTGATGTCAAGATCTGATTTCCTTTTCAGTTTCTTCAGGCGCTAGAATGTGTTATGTTCTCAATCCCGTCTCTCCGGACGATTCTATTATTAACCCTAGAAATTCTAACACATAATTAGTTTTATGGGAAGTGCACTTAGCAGACCACCATACACTAGTCCTGGCACAACAGAAATTCATTAATATGAGAATAACCACTACCTTTACAAACCTTTTTTTTATATCACTTGACCTAATTAATACCCTATATTCTCAACCTATGTCACCTAAGCTTTCCTCCTATTGCGTTTCTTCCACCCCATTTACTCTCGCCCCTTTTCCGCCCGCGTCCGTTCTCCTCAGCACGGTCCCGTCAACTTTCCACACCCTTTCCTGTAAAGCACACGGCTCCCACCCAACCCGCATCTGGCGATTCTCAGCTCCCCTCGTCACCAACGCGCCGCCCACATCTTCCACCCACTCCTCTTCCTCTTCTTTTCTACCCCTTTTACCCACATCTGGTGATTCTCATCTCTCCTCGTCACCATCCCGCGTTGCCCTCACCCTCCTCCCACTCCTTCCTTTCCCCTTCTTTCTACCCCTTGCCTTTCTCCCTCACAACCCACCTCGTTTCCAAAAGTTCAGCCCCGTCTCCGGAGCCCCCTTTTATTGACTGATTGATGAGTTTCAATTGATTCGATTGATACCGGGCGTGTCAATATCTAAGGTCATTAATCCCGTAAACGAAGTACATGATTATTTCTAGGGAGGTGGCGGCGATCTTCCCACACTGAACGGCGAGATCCGGCGCCGACCTGCCGTCAGGTAGGGGGGGTTCTCCAAGCTGATATCTCCCATCAGCTCTAAGTGCCCGATCGGTCTCTCGACATGAGCGGTAGTGTAGTGCAAGGGTAAGTGTGTATAAACGAGGGTTAGGACAAGGAAAGGGAAGAAAAGAACTCGTGGGGTTCGTGACCCGTTTGTTAGGGTACCTTTCGAGCATTCGCCTGGTGTTCACCAGAGAATCCTCGGAAAACTACCGATCAGAGCAACCGACCGCTAGAATTCTCCTCCAGGCAGCGACTGAATTCGACCTAGTTATGTAACTGGTGTCCAAATCCTGCCACCGTCGGGACTCGAACTCTAAGACTTCCCGGTCCGAGGCACTGCAGTGACGTCAGTTGATGCCCTGAGCCACCTCACCCGGTCTGGAGCCCGCGCCACGCAGCGCACGTCGCCGGGGCGTTCGGCCTTTGACGCGACGAGCGGCTCCTCACGTTGTGAACGCGTCTTTCGCCTCCCGTCCCCTTCCTCATGCCTCAATTTGTAAAGACGGCCCGTAAAAATAAGGAAAGGACGGTAGGAGTAGGAGCGGAGAGGACGGGCTAGGATGACGACCTCCATGCGCGCGGAGAATTGAGGACGGAATCGAAGGGATGAAAAGTTATTGAAGGCGAGCACGCACCGGGGAAACGCCGGCCCCTCGTCGTTGCCCCGCGACCCTTCATGAAAACAAAGCGATGGGAGCGCGGCGAAGTGGGAGAGTAAGGGGATGTGTGGTGGGCCGCTGGACAGTGGGCTGTCGAGGGGCCAGCGGGAAAAGAGGGAGTATTGTGTTGGGAGTGAGAGAGAGGGCGGGAGCAAGGTATGGAGAAGTAGCACAGAGAGCGGAGATCGATAATGATTGATTGATTGTTCGTGATTCCGGGCGCGTCAACTACGAAGTGCGTTAGTCCCGTACGTGTAGCGCGTGTTTCTTCTTCGGGAGGTGGCGGTGATGTTTTCCCCGCTGGATGGCGAGATCCGGCGCCGACCTACCGTCCACTAACGGGGTTTTCCCTTCAACCAGGTATCTCCCACCAGCGGGGCACCGCCCCAGCCGGGACAAGCTCTAAGCTCCCGACAGGTCTCCCGGCATGTGTGGTAGTGTAGTGCATTTAAGTGTGTGTGTAAGGGGTAAAGATAGAACAAGGAAGATGAAGGAAATATCGCGCGCCGGTCCGTGGCCCGTTTGTTAGGGTACTGCTCCGGCATTCGCCTGATGTTGATCAGAGAAGCCGGCCAATAGAATTCTCCTGCAGATAGCGACTGAATTCGACCTAGCTGAAAAGCTAGTGTCGAAAATCCTGCCGCTGTCGGGACTCGAACCTAAGACCTCCCGGTCAGAGGGACTGCAGTGACATCAGTTGATGCACTGAGCTATCTCTCCCGGTAAGATCGATAAGAAATGCGGGGTCGGAGCGGGGTCGGAGCGGGGTCGGAGCGGGGTCGGAGCGGGGTCGGAGCGGGGTCGGAGCGGGGTCGGAGCGGGGTCGGAGCGGGGTCGGAGCGGGGTCGGAGCGGGGTCGGAGTAGGACCGGAGAGAAATTCGGAGAGGACAATTTGGAGGCAGTAGAAGTCAAGTGGAGATGGATATCGGGAGAGACAGGATGTAGTATACCGGAACGGAAAGGCACGAGGATAAAGTAGTAAATGGCAAAATGAATGATAGCTATACCTTTTTGCTAAAAACTAATTTCCCATTTCACTTCCAATAGATCTTCAATCTCGTAGAGTGATACAATTACGTTGTGCTCTTTTCAAGGCAAAGGTTTTTCTAGCACCCAGACTATTTTTTTATCTGGACATGAACGCAGAGCATCATGACATAATACCTTCTAAATAATGAACTATTATAAATAGAATTGATGAAATTTACATTGAATAAAAATAAAACAAACTTTAAAATTATGAGGCCTTCAAAGAAAATGCAGATTGAAGTAAAGTAATTTCTACAGAAATGAAAAACATGTTAAATGTAATATAATTTTCTCGGTGGCCTGTATTCCAAATTGAGAGAGTTTTGAAAAACTAAAACATTACCCAAACCAAGGCAGAACCAGTGCGTGAAATCCGTGTAAAATCACAGGAAGGAAGCATAGAAATTACAAAGAATAAACGAATGTTTGCGACGAGTACGTAGAAACCTGGTAGAAAGTTTTTTCTGTTAAATGGTCATGGAAAAAACGAAATAATAAAAAAGGTAGAGACTAAGAAAAATATAAAATCGAACCCTGCGCGACTTCATGTATAATTGGCAATAAATCAGTATTAATTATAAATCAGTATATTACAGTACGGTGTTTCTACTCTCTGAGATGTTTAGGGTAACAAAATAACAAGTAAGAGCTTTACCACGAATTTCATACGAAGGTAATTTTGAAAGTAAAAATGTTATAATCAACGACGTCCAAAGCTTTTGAAATATCTAAAAATTTACCAACATGTGCTTCATTTTTATCTAATGGATGAAATGAGACCTTTGAAGAAGAAAATAAGAATTATTCCGTAGATCTCGATTCTCTAAATCCATGTTAACAATCTGAAATATCTTCCTATGTACTGAGAAAGGTTTCCTTTTGTACGTAAAAAAGTGTGTCTAAAAGTTTTTAAAACACCAACCAAAGAGAAATATGCAGATATTTTTGAATTTCATTTGTGTCTTTTTTGAAGAACGGCTTAATCTTAGCTGCTTTGAAAATATCCGGAAATGTTCCGGTACAATAGCATGCATTAAATATGCCTGGAAACGGGTGTATATTGACATATACACAAGTCTTAAACAAGCTGAAAATTTAATTAAACCGTCCTATTATTTATTTTTTATTTTACCAATAATTTTGAGGATTTCACAGGAAGACGTTTCTGAAACAAACACTGTGTCTAAGTGTTTTGTGGGAACCACGTCCCACGATTTCTGGAGCAAGTGGTCTACAAATAATTTTATTTTATTTTTAGAAAACAATCTACACATTCATATATTATTTATTGTTTTGGTACATGCATTTCTTCTAATGGAGTGAATCTGGCATCGCGAACACTGTATCCTAAGTCTTTCGTTGCAATTTCATATCTAGTAGAGATTTTGTTAATTATTATTTGATTGATTGCCGTCTTTGAATATATACGATATATTGACGTCCTTTCTTTAGACATTTTCTGGATCTGATGCTGGAAAAAACAAAATCCCTTAACTGCGTTTATTTGGAATCAGAAAATTAATTTATTCTTAACATTTCGTACATAATTTTCTATTTTATCTCAAAAAAATAATGAAAAATAACAACAATTTTTACCGCGAATTTTTCCTACCTTACGATTGAATATGATTACTTGGACTGTTGTACTGGAGCCGTATTGGCATTACAAATATTCTATAAAAATTAAAACGAAATTAATAAGGAATCTTTTGCTTTTTGTCGCAAAGCGAAACAAAACTCAAGAAGTAGTGCTTCATCATTATATTATAACTCCGCGTAATCAAGCGTGGTTTTCATAGTATTCAGATTAATTATGAAAAGTTTTAATATGTACCTTTCATGAAATATATAGTATAGTTACATCATACTCTTTTGTCTCGAATAAAACAAGAGCAGAACATATTACATTTTTCCACGTAAAAAGAGTAATCCCGCATACACACAAAAATTCAGCTGACTAGTTTTATTCAACAGAGTTCTCAAATTATTCAAGAGATTATAACTTGATACAAAAAACAGTGACCGGGTGTAAATATGAAACTTTCAAACACTACCACTCTCCCAGTATTAAATATTGTTCACGTATTCCAGAAGAAAAACTGCGGGGCGTATTCGGACATGCAACAGACACCGTTGGCTATTTTCGCGCACGGTCAGCATTACGAGTTTTGCGTGTAATGCCCAATGATAACAGCGAATACGGGTTTTAGGAGCGCGTAAATATTCATATTGCGCACGTACACGCGACATAACGACAGCTAACGGCGCCCGGCGACGAGCATCGGGTGCTCGGGGACCGGCAGGCAGGGCGGAGCCTGTGGCGCCACCTACGGCGGAATGTCGTGCATGTTGGAGCGGACGCGGGACGGGTGGGACGCGCCGCGATCACTGGGGAGTTTGAGCGAAACCAAACTCCCGGAAGAGGACTGGATGTTGCCGCGCTCCGGAAAGTGTCCTCAGGCGGTGCGAAAGAAAACTGGGCCAGTTGGTCGTCGCCGAGACGGTTGCCGTTGGCGGTGTACGGTATTAGCAGCTCTGATGCCTGATGCTCGTAGAATATGAACTCGTACGTTTGACTCAGAAAGACTGTAAACACCTCATGTAAACAGTACCTTTTATCTAGAAATATTGAAAAAATATTTACAGCACCTTCTTTCAAAAACTCGACTAACAATCCACTCTCCAATAAAATTGCATATATCTTACTACAACCTTCAATTCTTACCCAATTAACACGCAGAGAAAAACCAAAAAGTATCTAAATATTCAACAGCTCAAGATTCGCACATTTATAGGAATAAGGAAGATAATGTGAGATGAACCTCAACTAGATAACTTCCGTTTGCTTAAGTGTCTCAAATAATTTTACCATATGGATAAAGTAAGTAAATAAACATCGTCATACGTACTAACCATCAGTTGTATCTGTAACTACCTTTTCAAAAAGATTAACCCTTTGCAAATGTTTAAGATAAAGGATAAAACAATTGATAAACATTAAGTGCACATATTATCCCTTTAAAATTAACAATGAGTAGTAACAATACAGTGCATTTCAGTTCATTGGCTAGCCTTATTTCTTTACAATGGTCGTCAAATGCCTTAACGTGTCAAACTTTTTCAGAATCTCGAGTGCAAATTGCCTGTGCATCTTTACTTCTAGTATCTTTAAAGACAAGTATTTTACCTTGTGTATCGAGCGAACAGTTCGTAAGTTTATAGCTTCATATAAAAGTCATAAAAAGACATCTAGGACGGAAACGACTCCTAAGTAACAGAAATCGCCTTTCAATGAAGAGAGTTGTTTGAAAATATAATAAAAGTAACACTGCAGGCGTGACGAAACAAACCATCAACTATTCACAAAATTTAGTCACTAAAAATATTTAGAAGTTTTGGCAACACATTATTGTAAATTGCTTAATAAATGTTCCTATTATTTTTTACGGTAGTGTATGTATTGATTTCTGTAGTGGAATTAAATGCTCTCCAAACATAATTACTCTCGGGCACGGGTAAGCAGCATGCTTTTCTAAATTTACAATGGCGGGTCAATCATTTTTATTCTGGGAATAATATATAATTTTACGGGTTTCGTCATTCCTGTATTTGCCATCATATGCGAATATTTTTATACATTAATGCCCAATGATTAGTAATATGTTAGAATAACATACGAATTTTAGCACTGTGGGATTCTTTTTGTCAGATCTGTTAACTAGCTGACAGTACAATCATTCATTTCTGGCTTCAGAACAATGACACATACATATCTATAAAGAACTAGAATTAGTGGACCTGGCAATGCTTCGCTATTGCAACTTATTACACTTAAAATGCTACTGTTCACGTGATTGTCAACCACGTTTTACGCTACCCTCTGCAATAATTTTAAAAGATGAAAGACTTTCTCGCGAGTATGGGTTTGTCCTGGTTTAGATATGGTTGTCAAGTATCCTATTGCTAAAACGTTCTCTCTCAAGTTTGAGCATTCATTCGCTATGAAACTGTCTTGGAGAAATTTGATCAACTTGTCCGACATGATTCCGGTAATTCAAGTAATAATCCCGGCCGATAGTTTACAATCGCAAGGGTAGAATATGCAGCGAAGTGGCGCTTAATACTTCAGGGTGCAGCGGGTTGCATAGAGCTGCTCAGAAGCGCTTGAGTCAGCGTAAACGAATAAAATCACCAACGCCCCCATTTTCCTTCTATGTGCGATAGGCATACGCGCATTCCCATTGTACTATGCCTATATTCTTCGCGCAAGTGCAAGAAATAAATTGAAAAGGTTTTATCGGATGAACGGTATGGCAGCGCATAACGGGAACAAACATTTTTATGTATTAGATGACAATAATATTAGACGTTTTTAGTTGGCAATTGAGAGAATTATAACAATTTGATGACAGGTCTTTGAACAATAAGTTGTCTATAGATAAAGACATACTAAGACACAGCTGGTACATGAAACAGACAATAACATCTTAATAAACAATCGTTCCTTATCAAGAATTGGTGCCTAATCCTCTTTGTTTGGAAGTTCATTGGGAACGTCAATAGTCCAGAAGAAGTTTTGAAACCCCACGGTTACTATTCTATGTAATAACAAAACTATACTACCAATGGCTCGAAAAAACATAAGAATTAAATAATAGTTTTTAATGGTTACTGAAATAGTGGGCATAATAATGCGTACTTCCCATTAGAGTCGCAGAAAAAAATATAATGCAAGGTCTCGCAATGCGGTATCTGCTGTGCGCGCAGTATGAGCGTGGCTGCGGCGGTGCTAACGCAGTTGTGACAGCAGCGTCCCCGGTGACGGGCGGGCGACGCGCGAGGGAAAGGCGCTCCCGGGGGCGTGGCCGTCCGCCCGCGCGCCCCACGTGCGTCACGCACGCGTCACGCGCCGCCGCTTCCGCACGCAGCGTGCGCGCCCGCACCCCCGCCCCGCCGGCGACAACGCGTGCGAACACATCCCGCTCCGTCACCACCACCAAAACAACCGCCCCCCGCACGTCCCACCCGCCCTCGGCGCCCACCGTCCCCCCCGCACCGCCGCACAGCCCCGCCCCGTCCCGCCACGCACCGCGCGGTCCCGCCACGCACCGTGCCGTCTCGCCCCGGCCGTCCCCGCCCTCACTGCCCGCCACTGCTCTTCCCGCCTGCACGGACCCGTCCCGACCCGTCCCGCCCCGCCCCTTCCTGCCCCATTCCGCCAGTGCCCGCCACCGCCCTCAGCGCCCGCCACTGCCCGTCCCCGCCGCACAGCCCCTTCCCGTCCCAACCCTCCCCGCCTCGTCCCGCCACACACCGCGCGGTCCCGTCCCGCACCGTGCCGTCCCGCCCCGCCCGTCCCCACCCGCACCGCCCTTGGCGCCCACGGTCCCCCCCGCACCGCTGCACCGCCCAGTCCCACCCATCCCTCCCCGCCCCGTCCCGCCACGCACCGCGCGCGCCCGGCCCGCACCGTGCCCGTCCCGCCCTGCCCGTCCCCACCCTCACCGCCCGCCACTGCTCTTCCCGCCTGCACGGACCCGTCCCGTCCCGACCTGTCCCGTCCTGTCCCGTCCTGTCCCGCTCATTCCCGCCCCGCCCCTTCCCTTCCTTCGCCCTCCCGCGCTGTCCCACCACCGCCCGCCACCGGCACCGCCATCGCGACCAATTCACCCCCCGCTATTTCTATTATCTTCCAGCCTTTTCGTCGACTTCCTCACCAACCATCCCCATCCCCTTCCTGTCTGACGTGGCGACACCCCACCTACACTACTCTTGCGGTCCCGGACGCATCTATTCACCCCACCACGCCACCTACGCCACCACATCTGCCTCGTCCCCCGACGCCGCTCCTCCGCCAACGCAACCCCCCCCTCTCCTCTCCTCTCCACGCGTCGCGTCGCGTCGCGGTCATCACTCCTACTTCCTGCGCCACCGCCTCCGCCCCTCACATCGCACACAACCGCGAGCAACGTACGTAGTAGGTGCTACAAGTTTCTGGCTTCACTAATTTCTATACTTGATAACAAAGAAAAAATACATAACTTCCTACCTTCATCCTTTACTACAACCCACTTTTCACATCTGTATATTTATATTTATATTTATATTTATATTTATATTTATATTTATATTTATATTTATATTTATATTTATATTTATATTTATATGTATATTTATATTTATATTTATATTTATATTTATATTTATATTTATATTTATATTTATAGTTATATTTATATTATCTTTAGTAAATACTCCGAATTGGGGGTCACAATATGGTCAAAAACTGTTTATTTCTTCTCACAGTCGCCAACGTTTTGCTTCGAAGGTGTTTCTCCAGTTTTGATAAGTTGTAGATGTCGCAGGGTGCCCAATCTGGACTGTAGTGTGAATGGTCCATCTCCTTAAAGCCATAGTCCATCGCAACGTTCTTCGCAATCTGAGTAGTAAGCACAGGTGCGTTCTCGTGAAGAACCTGAACACCATGAGATTGCAAGCACCGCACCAAATTCAAGTACCTCTGTCGACAAAACTGACTGAGATATCGGCTGTCAAGTTGTACCATTTCAACATTCAAAGATAAGACTATATACTTCTCAGGTTTTCCCATAGATGAACGTTATCATGGTCAGGTCGGGAACTTATGGAACACCTATGTCGACCCCGCCACTTCTACTCTTTTGCTTCCACTGTCACCCTCCGAGCCGTCTCCACCGCCGTCGCCTCGTGGGAACGACGCTGTGTCGCCCGCCGCCCCCGCCCCCTCCGCCGCCCTCGCCGCACCGTCGCCCCAGCGCCGCGTGCCTCGCGTGCGCGCCGGGGCGTGCCACGGCTGCGTGGCCCCTCGCGGCCGCCCCGCCCCGCCCCGCCCCCTCGACAGGACGACGCCACGCGGAAGCCCTGACAGCAGCGGGCACAGCAGGGCGGGACGCAGCGGGTGGGTGGGTGGCTGGGCGAGATGGATGGGCTGACTGAGACGAGTGGGGTGGGTGCCACATATGAGCTGGAGAGATGTGTGAAAGTAGGTGGGATGATGAAATAGTCTTTGATGGGATGTGTGGGATATGTTCAATGGGCTGGATGGGAGGGTTTGGGGTGTTGGACGACATGCAAATGGATGGGGTAAATGCGATGAAATGCGATGGGTGGGAAGTATGGGATCGGAGCGATGGACAGAATGGGTAGAATGGATGAACGGGTGTGAGGTGCTTCCCATGCAGTAGTCACGTGCTACCATCAGCAGTTAAGATAGTGATATTGTAATTGCCTAATATTAAAGTACAGTGTTACTAAATAGAAATATTAATTTGTTCAAATTCTATGATCTCGTGGGAAAATAGACAATTGTAAAATGTGCTCTCGGTTGAAATGGGCGCGAATTTGTTGAGAGAGGCTGGAGAGAGTTCGCTATTGAATGGACGCCTGAATGTAGGTCAGGAATGTATTAACATGACATTCAAAATTCAAATAGTTGAGATTTCAGTGCATTGAAAGTTTGGCGCAAGTTTGGGGACGGTATTTCATCATATTAATTGTTGGTTCTACAGTAAGGAACACGATACCGCGGAAGCAAAGAAGATAATATTTACCGATTGATTCTGCTTACAGGAAATCAGAAACAGAGAGAGGGCAATAGACTGCAACGTTTAGTGGGTGTGGATTTAGCGGCAGCTCAATTTACGGGCGTTTCCATCGATCGCGGGCATCTACGAGTGCATACACTGTTGCGGAGATTCGTAACATACAGACTCTCGAAGCTGATGATTCTGTTCTCCGGTGGACATTTTCAATCGATTTAATAATACAAGAGAATGATTAAAATTTCTCGCTATGTGTGTGCTCATTTATTTATCGAACCCCGTCTCTTAATTATTTGTTTGGCGTCACGGGGAAGAACCTCCTTCACGCGAAAAAAACAACTAATTGTTTGAATGGCTCTTAACCATTTGAGGACCTTCAATTCGTGTGCCCAATCGGTTTTCTTCTTGGGAAATAATACTCATTTTAGGGTAATGACCAACCAAACCAGCGCGTTTGGATGATTCCCCCGAATAACCCGCCTCCTCGGAAAATATGTAAAGAGTAACATTAAAATAAAAGCGCCTCGGGTGGCTTGTGAAGTGCGTGCTAGCTTTCTGTAAGGCGATGCGGGGTTAGATTCCCGTCCGGAGCAAAAATGAAACTTTAGCTGTCTAATACTAATAATCTCAGTTTCTCTACTAGAATGACGAAAGAAGAAAGCTCAAAAAGGCCAAGTAAGCTAGGTACGACGTGATGTGAATATATGGTCCCACAGATCTCCCTTACATCCACGCGAGGATAACGAATAAATAAATAAATAAATAAATAAATAACAGGGTTCAGGCCTGGGAACATCACTTGCTGGCAGAAGTCGGATTAATATCAACCTAAAATACCACATACGTACCTTAAATTAAAGGGAGAAATTTTGTATTTTTGTAATGACTATTACATTTTTACATTAGTTCAAATTTGTATGTTTCAATTTATAAACAATTTGGAAAAAACTTAAGCGATATGTTAGAAATCTTTGACATGAAATGAAGATTTGATTTTGAAAACGTTGGAATTTACAATCGGAAGTCAGGTTTATAAAAGTTTTAAATGCGTAATTTTTACTTTCTCGCTAGCGCTCACGCAGTAGAGAGAGAGAGAGGGAAAGAGAAAGAGAAAAAAGAAAGAGAAAGGGAAAGGGGAAGGAAAGGGAAAGGAAAAGGGAAAGAGAAAGAGCAAATGAGAGAGAGAGAGTTATGTAGGGCTGCGCGAAAAAACGACGAATGATAGGCAGTAACACTCTTTTAATTAAGGGCCCTGGTAACAAAATGTGGACAAATCCAGTTGTTAAATTTAGAAAAAAAATTCTCTAACACATGGTGTAGTCAGAATACACGTTTTGTGGATCTTTGATTCCAAAAAATCGAATTTTGGCAAAACGTCAGTCGGTCCGTCCATGAACAACGCTTGCGGCTAAAACGTTTAGCCGATTTTCTCCACAATTGATATTCCCCAATTCATCTGGCTGATGTCCCGGCCTCTTGGATTTGAAAACGGAATTTTAATTTGGGAGGGAGGAATGTACATGAAGCCCCTGGGACATTTTAGAAATTAAAAAAATCTTCGTTTTAATTTTTGTTGTTGGATGGTGCAAAGGACGTTGATGAGAACGCTGCAGGTCTCAAGCTCGTTAAAAACACTGATTTTTCGAAAAATTGCAAAATTTCAAAATAATTTCGGCGACTTTCTATAACTACAATTATGAAGATAGAGATTTTTTGAATGAATAAAATATGTTGATTAATAAGGTCATGTCCAATTTTTCGAAAATCTGAGTACTTTTCGCCTAAATTGGCGTGAAAGTATGTGCTATTTTAGAACCACTAGTCGTATTATGAAAAAATCATAAATTATATGTATATATATATATATATATATATATATATATAATAAGCATACTTATAATTAAGATATTGTTTAATCCTGTCGCTATTTTCAAAGGGGAGCATTGCTCCGATTAGCAGAGCCATTGACTGATGGATGGGACCTTCCCCGCGTGATCCTTACGTAGAACCTCTATTGGCCCCTGTCCTCCCCTCGTGTTCCGCTCCCGGCCCCGGTGAATCCCTGCCCTCGCCCTCGTCGTCTTCCCTCGCGAGGTCACGTGACCCTCCCGGGGAGTCCCCTGCGCCGCGACCCTCACCGCCCTGGGCGCCCAGCTGCCCTCCCCTCCCCCACCTCGCCCAGGCCCGCCTTGCTCTTCGCGGCACGCGCGCAATTGCGTTAGCCCACTCCGCGCCACTCGTCCCGCCCAATCGCCGCCGATGTCGCTGGACGTCCCTCCCAATCATTGTCCAGACTGCGCGCTCTCGCCTTCCTCTGCGACTGGTCTGGCCACTTGGGATTTACGAGGCGCTAACCCCAACAATGCGCGCTGTATTTGCGTCATCGAATGTGTGCGCCTTTATTTACACGTTGGTGCTTCTGAACGTACGAGATAGTGTGGACAGCTACTTATGGAACCTAACTTCTATTTTGGATACAAAGAAAAATAATTACTTAACTTCTCAACTTAATCATGATTTACTATAACATACATTTCACATCTGCACATTAACATTTCTAGGCCTTTGAAAAGCACTGCGAAGTTTTGTTCGCAAAATGGTCGGAAACTGTTTCATTTAACTCATCACATTAGTCTGAAACTTTTTGTCTCCGAAGGTTTTTCTTCAGTTTTAAAAAGTGATAGACGTCACTGGGTGCTCAATCTGGACTGTAGTGTAAATAGTCAAACTCCTAGAAACCATAGTTCTTCCCAACAGTCGTTGCAATCTGAATAGTAATCACATGTGTGTTGTCATGAAGCAAAATACCTACCATGAGAATTGACGAACAGCTTCCTGCTCAAGTACCTCTCTCCACAAAACTGAGTAAGATGACGGCTGCAAACCTACAGCATTACAACAATTAAAGATACGCCTATAAACTGCTCAAAAAGTTTTTTAATTGATGAGATTTCAATTGAATTTATGGAACCTCCTATGTATGTTACATTTTTAGGTATATCAGAGTGAGTCTAAGATTGCTCTCTTGGTGAGATCATGCGTGAAGGTAAGAGAAGGAAGCAAAAGGAAGAAAAGGGTAAGGAAGGAAGCTACTGTAGTTTTTAGTTGCAGATGGTTTAATGGAGAGTTTAATGGACTTTAATCATTCTATTTCATGAGGAAATGCAAACCTTTCACAGTGAATGATAGTTCAGAGAGGTTTGTGGTGTACTTGCCTCGAATATGTCCAATACAAAAGCAGCAGAAAACACATTTTACAATTTTTACCATAAGAAAGGCGTGGTAAACAATGCAAATGCAAGGATTTTCAGTTTCGGAAGAGATGAAGAAGGTTATCAATTAAAGATTACAATTGTCGTATGAACTTCCTGTATTCTTCTGCGAGATAAAGTGTTCACGAGTTAGCTTATATCACGATGAGGATAAAAATGAACATGTACTTATGGGATTATATTACGAGATAAGACACAAATACTTTTTGTATTTAGCAGACACCTGGAATTTATTAACGGAGACAATTTTCTTTTCTTTACAAATGTTCTAATGCAAATGAGAAAGATGCCCATCAGCTGTCTCCCTGCAACGTAGAATAATTATCGATCCACGTTTTCGTATGATCTGTGAGGTACTAAGGAGGAATTAAATTACTTGGACAGCACTGCCATCAAACAATTGTTCTCTGTGATCTCGCCATAGTAAGTCGATAGCGTTATGAGGAGCAAGATAAGAAGTTAACGTTAAAATCTGTAGCTCATTGTCCCATGGAAATACATGGTTCTTAGTAAATGGAGGAAAATAATTCCTGTTGCAAAATTTTGCTCAAAATTTTTCCTTTCTAACTTTGTGTATGAAAAGAATAGGATTAGGCTTTCTAAAGCTGAAGTAAGCATGTTAAGATTGTTCTTTTTACCGACATGTCACATCCAATTTTTAAACTATTTTTATCTTAAAATCAATCAATAAATAAACTATCCCTAATAATAGACTCTTCACATACAAAAGCCTTATTTAATGAAAAATCTCCCCTCCCCTCCCCCCCACACCCATTCAAATCCTGTCTTCGCCTGTGCCTTCCTCGTCAGACACAAGGAAGCATCCTTATTAGAGCCAACATCACCCACGCATACCATGGTAACGTATGGTACGAGAGGGGAGCAGCTGTTGAGCGGGCGTTGGCAACAACGTATGTGGCGCTGCCGGGGCGCCGCACGGCCATCTCGATCGGGGTTATGCGGCCAGGGGGTGCGGCGCTGGCAGTGATGGAAACGGGGCCATTGGAGCGGCCACCCCCGGGCCTCGGCGAGGGGAGCGGCCGCCGGAGGAGATAGCTGAAAGGGGAGGTAACGCCGTCGCGTTGGGGTGGACCCGCGAGCACCAGGTGCCAGGAATGTATACTCCGAGTTAAACGTAGTGGCACTTCAAGGTCACGAGCTGGACCGTGAGGGTGACAAGGTTATCCAATCGGGAGCTTCGTTACGAATTAATTTTTTGGTATTGAAGCCCCTGTTTGGATGAAAATGTCTCCCTCTCCTTCCAGCTCGTGACCTTGAAGGGCTACTATGTTTAAATTAGAGTAGGCCTATAGACGAAAAAACAGGACTTGCAGAAATGTTCCTACTCTCAAACAGGAAGGTCCGATTAGTTGTGAATTATCCGCGCAAATTTTCTTGAGTCTTCGTTTCGATGCATGTGAAAGGAGGGGTGATTGATTATTTTGTCGAAAGGACTGTTGTAACGAATCTGTAGCTCGGTTTTCGATGCAAAATATTTTCCGCTAGTCGAAAGGGAACATTTATAATACCTGATTTTGTCAAAAACACTCTTTCCTTTCATTTATTCTGAATTCAACTAATGTTAGTGAAGGAGTGAGGGAGAGGTTTCCGGGGCTCAAGAACACGTGCGCGCATCATACTCATATTTGTCTACACACTTATGTGTGTACAAACATTTTTTAAAAATAGAATCATGGTGATCCTATTCACAAGTAAGTACACACAAATCACTCAAAACAAATATGCCTGAATTACACAAGCGAAAATATCAGAACATTATTTGATTGGACCTTAAAACTCAAGCGTGAATCAAATTTAACACTGTCGTTATATTTCTCTAATGTATTAGTTCAAATATGTACAGTATTCTGATGAATATTGGTTATCATTTGTATGATTTAAAATCAATTATAACGACAACCCTTATTTTATACAACTTGTTTTATTATTGTATTTTCACGTAAAGAGAATTACAATATGCTACACCCTAAGACGTATTGCTAGTGATCACCCACTCGCTGTTTTATAAAGATTTGGTCTTATTTTATATTAAGTAAAAAAAGAGACCAAAATACATCTTCAAAAATAGTGGGCGAGTATTTTGTGTTTTCGGGCACGTCAACTACTTATATTGATCTCAAGTGTCCTATGAGTCTAGGGCACTTTGAAGTTGGAAGGTAGCGGTTTTCCTCCCACGATGTATCGGAAGATCCGGCGCCGACGGTTTGTCCCTTCAGATATTTCCCCCAACGAGGCACCTCCCCATCCGAGAGCCACTGTAAGTTTCTGATTGGTCTACGTAGCGTTGTAGTACTGTGCGTATGAGGCATGTGTGCAAGGGGAGCGGAAGGAACAAGAATGAGGAAAAGAGACTCATGCGGCCCGCTTGTTAGGGTACAGCACCGGCATTTGCGTGGTACTGATCGGACAAACTACGAAAAAAAAACTGGCCAGCACAGTCAGTTTCTCCAGTCAAAATTCTCCTTCACACAACGGATGATTTCGTTCTCGCTACATATACAGTAATACTTCATTGTTTCACGTAATGACAAAACAAGAGGTCAGTCTCAGCTCATTCGCTATCGCAGAGTGCCTGGTTACATAAGTAGTGTCAAAAGAATTACCACCGTCGAACTTGGAATCCCAGAAATTCCCAGATCGAGACGCTGCAGGGAACGTGTGTCATCACTGAGATGTCTCAACAGATTGCACAGAAATGCGAGGTTATCTACCAAAGGGCAATCCGGGAAATATCATTAATTTTGTATACAAATGAAACAGAACTTCATTTTACACTGAATCAATGTGTGAACAAAATTATTTTTTAGTCCCCATTGCAAATTATCATACTATGTAAATAATACAGTCATTGGTCATTATGTACTACATTCTAATACATAATATTCCAATTAATCCAAGTATTTATATTCAGTTAACATACTGCAACAACATAATATTTCGATGTGATCCTCCTGCGTCAGAACCTCTGTTTTTAAGCAGGAAAGTTGAAGAGAAATGTTCATACAACACATGTTCTGGAATATTTCGCACAGTGTTTGGCACCCAGTTTCTTGCATTGTGCTGTGAATTCAAAATTTGTTTTATCCTTGCATCAATAAAACGTAATATGACTAATCATACTGAAACTCCAACTTGTCACAATATGGAGCCAACATGCACCGGACGCAAAAATGTTGATTAATTTATACTCTATTAAACACTGCAACTGCGTTTAACTGCGGTTAATGAAACAGATATTCTAGTAGCTTTTTTAGAATAATACATTCTAAAAGAAATTTTAACAATAGCTCTGATCTTCAGTTTTGTCCAGTTTAACAGCAGTAGTAGTATTATCCTGCCGCATATGTACTCACAAACGCTTTTAGATTTTTGTTCCAGTAACTCTATATTGCTTACAAGGTTAGGTTTTAGCGCTCGTTAAAAAATCTTATAACACTATATTGAGTCAACATTTGCTAAACTTTTCGAAGTTCCAATCATTCGAAAATTTCTACATTTATTTTTATAGTTTTCTCATTACCACGCTACCATCAAGGAACCACATTTTCACTTCAATTGCTATTTCCGAGGAGAACATTCTAAGAGAATGTTTCATGCAAGCCATGTCGCCTAACCTTTCCGGTCGAGTTTTACGCGTCATTGGTTCAGTCGTTGCGCAGCGCTAGCAGAGTCCCTCGGGACCGCATTGCAGGGAAATGGTCGCGCTTGTTGTTTGGTTCTTCATTAACGGCGATCCTCACCACATCACAGTGACACGATGGTTTTGTGGCAGCTCTCTGGGGATCTGGCCCGGCCCGGCGGACGCCAGCACTCTCTCCGGCACCTCCCCCTCTCCCACCTTCTCTCTCTCTCACTCTCTCTCTGTCTCTCTCGCACTCACACACATAGTCTCTTTCTCACTCGCACTTTGCCTTCACTCTTTACCAGACAGTCGGCCCCACTCTGAATTTTCACCGTCCTGCTCTTCTGTCCTAAAAGGCGAGTGTTTGTTTTCCAGATGCACCGGCCCAAGCGAGCGATGTTTGCGACCATTTTGAAGATTAGATTGTCCTCCCTTCCGAAAAATATGGGAGCTTTTAGGAAGAAAGAGTTAGGAGTTTTTCGAAAAAGTTGAGAGTTTGAAGTAAAGGTAAAATTCCACTTCAGTTGGGTAATGATCATTTCATATATTTCCTCTTTTCGAATTAAACATTTCTCGGGACTAGCAAATCCTTGCGTTCACCGATATGCACATGCGACAATGTAAATTATGATTAAATACAAGTGAAAAGCATTATTAACTTAAATTGTGTCTGAAAATCCAAATTGGAACACCAGATAACAAATATATTTATCTGACGGAATGTACTGCAAAAAGTGAACAGCAGAATATTACAAACACGAAGTTAGTATTTAATTTTTAATTGCACAATTTCTATGTTTATGTACTTGATAGGAAATTTTATAGAGAAAAATACGATGCTGGTATAACTAGCCTCTGCAATTTAATGCATTTCTCAGCCTTGTACCAGCAATCTTTAACAATTTAAAATTTCCTTCTTCATTCATGTTATTTTGCCGGGAATTTAGCTCATAAATAAACTTTACTTTGGGTTCATGAATTACAAGTAACAAGCTTTAACAAATAAATTTCTTGTAAGACAAAACTCAATATAGTATCAAGACTTGGATGTTGAAAGAGGGATATTGAATAATTTTTACGTCACATTAACGACATTGAAGGTGCGATTTTAAAAGAAATTTTGTTGCATTAGTAAATTTGTCAGGCAAAAATACGGTTCTTGTGCTTACGCATATCGAGAGTGGCGAAAAATAGGAGGCAAAAGGTTCAGAAAAAAAATGTTTGTTCTGGACAGAAGCGCCATTGGATAGGATAGGAATTTGAATTTCAAGGGAGAGACTCGAGGAAGAGACAGATACAGACGGAGGAAGGGGAAGGAAGAGAGGAAGAGAAAGGAGGAGATAAGAAGAAAGAGTCAAGGAAAGAGAAAAAGGGGAACGAAAGAGGGAGTAGAAAGGAGAGTGTGGAAAGAGAGGGAAAGGGAAGGAAACGAGATGAGAGGCGGAAAGAGAGGTATTAGAGAGAGATGATATTCAGAGGAAAAGGGCAGATGGACAGAGCGTGGGAGAGATGAATGAAACGGAACAGGGAAAGGAGTGGGAGATGAAAACGATGGCAAACGAGGTAGAAGAGGGCATGAAGGTGAGAGAGTAGGAATGGGAGGGAATGGAGAGAAGGAAAAATAAATAGAAGGTAAGTAGGGAAAATAGCAAGAAGGCGAGCAAGGGGCGAATTACATGAATCATACAAAAATTCAAGAAAGAGAGGGGGAGAAGGGAGGAATATATTCATATTTAACTAGATAGATAGATAAATAGATAACTAGATAGATAGATAAATAGATAACTAGATAGATAGATAAATAGATAGATATATAAATAGGTAGATAAATAGATAGATTTATTAAAGTTGGTTTTGAGCTATTGCGCGGTGGCAAACATGATTACAACTAGAATTAGAATTAGAATTATTACAAAACTATTATAAATATTGACAATTAAAATTAGAAACTAACAACTTAGTTCAAATTAATTTTTAGTTATTATATTTAAATTTACCTTTTACCCTTATTTTCCTTCCCTGTATAGCTTATCTAACACTTCACTCCGCTGCTGGAAGGAAGCGGGTGGTGGAGCGGCGATGGAAAGAAGCGGGCGGCTGCTGTTTCCCAGTCCAGTCGCTGCGTCAGGAGCTAACAACTTCCGTGTCCGCCGCCATGCATCGCCGACAGCCTACGGCCGACACCCCGGCGACAGCCGCCCACCCCGGGCTCACACCACCCCAATCGCTCGCCATCACGGGAAGAGGGAGGTAAATCCACGCTGGAGTGTTCCTGCGTACGATTGGGAAGGGAATTGACACATGTTGAGGGTCGTTATCAGGACTATTTAGAGCAACCTTAGCATCCAATGCATGCCTTGAACTATTGTTCGTTTTCAAATGTATCAACACATATGAACAATAATTACGTTCAAATTTGTGGAGGGTGGAATACTAGAAGTAGGACATGTGCAGACACGTTGGCATCAATGCATTCCAGAAAATTATTGATTAGTTATTCCGTGCAAGTCAACATAAGGTCGTTAGTTTCGTAGGTGTAGTGCATTTCGGGAGGTGGCGGTGATCTTTCCTCGCTAGATGGAGAGATCCGGCGCCGACATACCATCGGCTAGCGGGGGTTTCACTATTCAGGTATCTCCCCCCAGAGGGGCACCGCCCCCAGCCGGGACAAGCTCTAAGCTTCCGACCGGTGTACTGGCATGTGTGGTAGTGTAGTGCATGTACGAGTAAGAGTGTATAAGTAAGGAGCGAAGGTAAGACAAGGAAGAGGAAGGAAAGATCGCGCGCGGTCCGTGGTCCGTTTAGTAGGATACTGCTCCGACATTCGCCTGGTGTTGATCGAAGAAACCGCGTAAAACTCTCGATCAGAGTAGCTGACCTCTAGAATTCTCCTCCAGACACCGACTGAATTCCACCTAGCTGACAATTTAGTGTCGAAAACCGACTATCGTGGGACGGACCTCCCGGCCAGAGTCACTGCAGTGATATCAGCTGATGCCCTGGGCCACCTCTCCTGGTCCAGAGAATGCCGTGTAGATGTTCCGCGCATTTAGTGGTCGGATGGGAGTGGGGGTGTAGGGCCACATTTTGCTCAAGGAAGCTCTCGCGACTTCCCCCTCCATTCTGCTATGGTGGAGGGGAGGGGCATGAGAGCAACGCCTATCAGTAGATTTTATGTACTAATCGTCCACCCACCTAGCAAGGGGAGAGAGAGCTGCTCTACGATTCTCGTATCTCGTGACCGCCCTTTCCCTTTATCTGTGGTATTTCCCGAGTTCCGATATTGCGCTGTTAAAAATAGCTGAGAGGACGGCAGACAGTTCATAGTCAGCTGATGATTCCTGGAAAGTTCCAGTTCGGTTGAAATGAATATAAAGCTCCTGTCTGAACCATACTGCACGCCTCGTATTTTCGTGTAAAATGTTTTTGGTATTACTGTTGTACGATCCCGTGTGTTTTATCGAAAAAACATTTTTCATTTTGGCGCGGAGAAGATGAACTAGTAATGCTACGCCAGCATGTAGCTTACTTCCTCGTAGTAGCTCTACCTTTCCAATTTTCTAAAATTCAGTTTGTTCAACGGAAATGATACCGTCGCTATTTTGTTAAACGTCGTTTACTTCATTCGTCAACAAAAAATAAAGAAAAGGTGGGAACCCTTTTTGAGAATTTTTTTATCAATTGTATTAAGTTTCTGGAGAAATTACGGGAAAACTACTTGTATTGCTAACAAGTGTGCATGTTCCTTTTTGAAGATCTACTTATTAGAAAAGATAAACACGGTAAATGCGAATGTAATATTTAATTGGCAGAAAAAGGCCGCGTTGAATGTAGTTACAATATGAAAGAGGAAATAATTGGTAATTAAAATTGTTTACAAGAAACTCTATGAACAAGCATATTACAAGTGTTAATGTGTTGAAATGTTCCACTAAAATGTGTAATGGAACAGAAGCGAGTCCAAACTGACAACTTGCAAATAGCGAATAATAAGTGCAGGTTAATTGTAATTTTATGAAAAACTGGGTTGGATATATCAATTCGCCTAGGTGTAAGTGATCGAAAGAGAAGTGGAAGTGTGCGTGCGTGTGTGTGTGTGTGTGTGTGTGTGTGTGTGTGTGTGTGATCCCTTCAAACGTTACATAATGTATGAATTAAAACAGTAGAAGCGAAAGCGCGTAGAGTAACGAAGCTTCAAAGTAAGATATAGAAGGTTCAAGACTCGACAATCATAGATATTTGGCACTCTCTGAGTGCCTATGAAGCTATCGTATTAACAATTATTTCGGTTTGGTGTAGTTGCTTATTGCTTAGGAATAATTTCAGATGATGCCGGGGCAGTGGCTTAAACAACGGGCCACGGACTGAGCACTATTATTCCTTCCTGTCCTTGCTATTTTCTATGAGCCTATCCATCATCTATTACAATCGGGTAGAAAGACCAGGGAATCTGATTAAAGTTCATTCTCGTTCTGAGAGTAAGTGTCGTCGAAGAGTGATCAATTGCATATTAAAATTTAAAATTATTTTGAAATTCAAGCAATACTGACATCAAACTATTGAATATAAAAGATGTGCAAAAACTTTAGAGAATATTTTGCGTTGTTAACTTATGTCTCTAGAGGTGGTTAAAAATAAGGGAAGAGTTTTCGACAGTTTTGTGGAAGAAACAAATCCAATACAACCTGCCCTAACATTATTGACGAGAGTATATTGGTGGTTCGGTGAAGCTACGTGGTGAATGAAACAAGATTTATCCCTTTTTCGTTACCAGGAACTGGCAATAAGAGGTTTGTATCGAAAATTCGCCGATTTCCGATGAAAGATTGCAATTCTTTGTCTTCTTCCAAATGTAAGGGCGAGAAAGTAAAAATGTAATGGTGAAACACTTTCTCGCAGGTCGATTGCTTTTTCAAGTCCAAGCGAAGTCTTGCAGTAGACTAATATCGCAGTGAAATTAATTGACTATTGCATGAGAGATATTCTTGATTTCTGAGAACTCATCCTTCGCTACCTACAGACTGCGCGTTAATGAGCTCGACAGCGCGACCCACCGATGACTGGCAGCTATCCTAACAACCTGAATCCGTTTAATGAGAAGCAGAACGCGTTGATGCGGACTGCTACTCAATGATGCCCCTTGTCGGCAAGTCTGCTCTAGTATGGGTCAGGGTTTAAGTCCTTTGCCTATCCGTGCAACGTAGCGAAGTAATTTCATTTGCCCACGTTTCAATTATAATTATGTGGTCTTCATTAGGGTGACTGAAATGTCGGCAAAGCATATTACATCGCGACGTCGCCTCTTCCGAACAGGCAGATTCGAAACTGGCTTTGGTCGTGATAGTTTACGACGTCTTTTTAAGGTGAATTTGTGCGACGGTTCCTTAGAAGGCCTCAGTAATCATATAACGTTTGAAGAAACGATATAAAAGAGAATAAGAACTGATGATTTTAGAGAGCGTTAAATAATACAATTTTGCAATAATTATAAACTGAGAAGAACCTTTTTAGAGCCGTTTATCACATTCTAAAAGATTGTTTAACTTGAAAACAATATAGTATAAAATAGTATGAAATTTTTAAATTCAACCAGAGTTCCAGATAAAAAGCTGAATAGACGCCAACACACTTTGTATCAAAACGTAACTGTAGCACAATTCACCTTGAGCCAGAATCATTGTGATTTTCTATGTTCATTGCTAACCATTGAGTGATGTCAGTGAAATTGTAAGACATCCCAGAATGGAAAGAATAAAGATAAATGAAGTGGATCAGATATGCAAATGGGAAAGGAATTACGAAATCAGCAGACATTATGAGAGAGACACACTCGTTATGAAATATCATAAGGAAACAATGCTAGGTTATATCGGAAAGAGTCAAAGAAAATTACTGTGAATGAAGAAAATACACCAAGCAGAACGCAAGGAATAAATGAGATATTTCGGAAAGATAAATCAACACATGCAAGATGTCACGGTCTCTGCCGTTCGATTGAAGTATTTTCAGGAATGTCACTGCTGGTGTGGGTGATTGGAGAGGCTTAGGGGCTGATTCATAGACAGCGGCCCAATGTTATTGTTCGCGTAGGTACCGGGGATGGGGAAACGGATTAAGGAGGATTTGTGCTTATTAGTCGGTTGGAGCAATGAGCAGTGGAAACCACAAAGGCTCAACGCGACAGCCGGGTTGGCAGAGGGAGAACCAAGAGCACGTGAGGTCCATAGAAAGTGGACTGGCGGTGGAGACAAGCGAGTTCCGCTGTGACAGAATGGAAATACCATGTGATTGCAGTGTCTTTCCAAGGCGACCGGGAACCGAAAGTTTGATAAATAATTGAGAACCTAAAAATGAGAGATAGAAATGAAGTTTTGCCTGATGAAATGAGAGAAACAGTCGAGTTTCCTGAAAGCGAGAACACAGTTATATATAGATTAGAATTACATGTACATTTAATGATTACAGCCTAAAATATCTATTCGTTCTTAGCATAAAATGACTATTGTGGGTATAGGGACGGATCCACCCGATCGTTTTGAAGGGGGCCATCATAGATTTTTGTTAAATAAAAAACAGTTGTTATTACAGTAAACCCTCGTTAGCACGAACTCGCTTACACGGATTTCGCCGAACAAAATTCCAGTTCCGGCAGCGGATTATGATAAAACGGACATTTACAATACTCGGATATCACGAATTTTTATAACACGAGCTCCGATAATGTCGATCCCTTGGAATTCGTGTTAATGAGGGTTTACTTTTATTGTAGACTATTTTTATAGCGTATAAATGATACTATACAATGTAACTTTAAATAATTACATAATTTTAGCATAAATAAATATTTTTAAATTATTTTTTTCGAATAAAAGAAGGTAACAAACATAATTCTATGCCTTTTAGGAGGGAGATCACGGCTCCCATTGCCTCCATTGTCCCCTCCGCTGGAATCGCCACTGTGTGTGTAATTTTAAACGTGGGGATTAAACTTGGAAGCGTTCCTAGGTACAAAACCTGAGTGACTGATTCCGTTCCCATCAAATACTGAGGTCATGAGTCCCGTGAAGTGCAGGGCTTGTGCCTTCCTCACTCGCACGTGCAGTCCGTGCTTGTTTCACCCAACGGCGTGACACCGCCCCAGCCAGGGCAAGCTCTATGCCCTAGTCTGGTCTTCCCACATGTCTAGTAGTGTATTGAAATACCTAGTAGTGTGATGAGCAAATGAGCAAATAAATTTTCTTGACTTCAACGGAATGCGTAGGCTAAAGGATTTGATTCAATAATTTACTTAAAACAGTTCTTTCGATTAATCAGAACTTTTATTACTGGCTGAGGTCTTCAAGGCATTAACTGATGTTCTACGATTTCCACTTAAGGTCCACAGCAAGGTCTAACTCAGCCGCTGTGTGGATAATTATATCGGCCGGCTGCTCTGACAAGTAGTTTTTTCTGATTTTTTCGGTCAACTCCGGCACCTTGCGCTGTCTTTGCAGCTATAGAAATTCACGGAGGATGTCCAAGACGCATGGTCACATATTAGGATTCTGTTTTCATTGTTCTGATTTGTCTGCGACTGAACATTCAATGCATGACCATGCATGCGTAGAACCTCTTGGCCGGCGAATCGAGAAATGTTTGTTGACATTCAATATTGTTGTTGCCAGTGTATAGACTGTCCCTAAAGTGTTCATATATCAACCAAACGTAAATGAAGAGTAGTTTGCTTACAAATCCAGGACATGAAGTTAAAAATAGTAACAGATATAACTGTTAATACGAGAATTCCCACATGTTTGTTGGCAAAAAGAAATATTTTCCCATCTCTCTACATGCTCTAGAAGTTTGAAACACCTACATATTATGCGAGTTTGTAAATATGATTCCGTATTATTCATGCCTTATTTTACATGGTGAGACTCAAGCCATCAGCCCCATTCTTTCGTCTGACCAGCAAATTTCGCTATGCTCCTTTCACCATCTAGCGGAGAAAGAAAGTATCACTCAAGCAACGCAACAGGCGATTTGAATTTGGCTCAAAGGCTTCTATTAGGTTTGATCATCTATTATACGCAGCAAATCTACAACATAGAACTGCCGGCTTTACCTCCCCTCCGAAGGAAGGCGTATGAAGGAGTTTATCGTCCTTAAACCGGTTAACTTGGGTACAACAGCTCCATACGCTTAACAACATACCTCAGAAACCACCAAATCTTAAATATTCAAAGTGTAGCCGCGAGTTCCTTGTGCGCGACACGTCTGTCCTTCGTAGCAAGCTTGCGGGACCTAAGCCGGCCAGGGGGAGACGGGGGGGTGAGGGTCACAGCAGCCGGCGCCAGCGACGCTGGGCGACACGCGGGCGGTAACAAACGGACCTGTCGCCCGCCGCCCCCGCCGCCGTCGCAGGTGCCAGCGTCACCCGCGTAATCGCCCGCCGCCAGTGAGCGATCGCCACGGCACGGCGCCCATTTCGATATATCGACAGCGCCACTATCGACCGGCGACGGCGGCGGCGGCGGCTTCAGACGCGGCTCGATCCGTCTGCCGCCTACCTGCCCCGCCCCCCCCCGCCGCCGCCCTCTCCCCGCCCTCGCCCACGCCCCCGCCTCCCCCCACCGTGCTCCCGCCCCCGCCCCGCAGCCGTCTCACCCCGCCCCGCCTTGCGCCCGTCTCCGCCTCTGCCCTCGGCCCCGCCTCGCCCTCTCTCGCCTACACCCCACCCATGCCCCGCCCCCGCGCGCCGCCTTAGATCATGCTTGAGGCGCACTCCATCTTCCGTCTGCGCAGCTGTTCTTTATTGCGCCCGACGCGCTCACCATCCGTTTTGTTCTCGCGCTAATATGGTGTTTCCTTTATTTCACAATTCACCACTGCTTGTTTTCGTTTCTTGTTTGTTTTTATCAAATATACATTTTAATCTAATACCAACGTTTTCATTCTTAATATTTGTTCTTTTTGATGCGTTGGGCCCAAAATTAGTTTCCTTTCAAATTTTCATTCTTTTCATTTCTTGTTTTTTAATTTTATTATTTCAAACCAAACATTAGTATTTATTATAGATGTTTTTACCAATAATATTCCCTTTTGCTTCAAATTTCTACATTTTATTTTGAAAGTGAATAAATATTAGTAATGAAAAAATACATTCTTATTCCTTAATGTAATTTTCATTATTTAATTTTATGTTCTCTTTTAATTGTCTCCTTGTGTTTTCCTTTACAACTTTGCGACACGTATGTTATTGTTTTTAACAGTTTGTTTAATTTTTCAAGGTATTTTGTTTTCTTTGAAACTTAATATTTTATCAGTAGCATTTTCTTGCGTGTCGCCCAGTTCTTTCTACTCCCTTCTATAGCTTGATAAATATTTAAATTTGTGTAATTTTCATATTACATATATGACTCTTTAATTATTTACTAACAGGTTCGCTTTACAGTTTATTTCTCCTCTGACCTTTGCGATTTTTCCCTATCTTTCATATTGATCTAATTGCCATTCGGTTTTGGCTCGCCGTCTCTCTTCTCTTCATGCTTCAAGCAAAATCCCGCCACTTCGTAGCTACAGTTCTCTTTCTGAATACGCTCGTCAGCCCCGCGCCGCCTCCTCCATCCGTCCCTCGTCCCGTCCCTGCCCCGCCCCTACACCTCCCCTCCTCTCTCACCATCACCGAGGTCATGCGTTCGATTCCCAACACCCTCCCTCAGCTCTCCCTATTCCTCGCGCTACCCACTCCCCCTGCTCCCACATGCCCCTCCCTTTCTCCCGCGCCCCATTGCTCGCATCTTGCAAATCTCCCCCAGACAAATAGCCTATATAAGGCTTTCGGGAAAGCGTTGGGTTTCGCTACATTAGCTTCCGTTAGATGACCCGAGTTTAAGGAGAGATTTGTGAGTGCGAATTTTTAAAGCGGCCAGGCCCCTTTTAAAAAAGTTTGCACGGCGCCAGCGCACGTTACGAGCCCTCGCTTGGGAGTGGGGGAGGGCGCGGGGGTGGGGGAGGTAACATTCTGGACGTGTGCCGAAACACGCACGCCCGTTCGGCGCCCTCCCCTCCCGGCGCCGCACTC
Organism: Acheta domesticus; assembly: GCA_031308135.1. Classification (NCBI taxonomy): domain Eukaryota; kingdom Metazoa; phylum Arthropoda; class Insecta; order Orthoptera; family Gryllidae; genus Acheta; species Acheta domesticus. The sequence continues at coordinate 52,336,715 of JAHLJT010000631.1, read as the reverse complement.
GAGCCAGTTGCGCTGTTGCGATCCCGTGTAGAAGACCTTTTTTACGAATGGACCGACTTTCAATCAGGTAGAAACTGCTCTGCAGTTGTGGATAGGCTTATCGTGAAGTTGGCCCATAGGAGTTGAGCCTGTGTATTTCTTCAATCTGCAAATGGGCTATGAGGAACTTAATTTGGTCGTTTTTCGTGAGAAAATGTCGTAATGGGTCGTTTTTTCGAGCTAAAAGTTCTAAACATATAATGGGTGTTTGCAAATGAATGTATTTATGGATAAATTAGTGTGAACTAGTAAAATCCATTTTTTTAAATTTATGTTTTCTTTTCATATCTCACCCCTGTAGCTCTTTCCCTGTATCACAATACTTATTGCAGAGTTTGTAATATCACATAAAACTAGAATGTAATTTATAAATTATTTTTAGAAAAGCGTTAGCAACTTATGAACTAGTTAACAAATTTACGAATTAAACTTATTAACTTGCAAATAAATTCATTATCTCAAATCCTAAGTTTATTATTACAAAAGAAGCACAAAATTGAGTTGTTTTTTTTCTATATGACAACTTGAAATATATTTGATAATATAAATTGCAAAGCAGCAGTCAATATTTTTGGTCTCTACAAAACATTAGTAGAGATAAGGTTGATGTCTGAAATTTTCGTTTACTTTCTGCAACGATTTCAATGCGATGTTTGGTACTTTTGTTTAGGTAAATCGGTTTGTCAATAACACAAACGTATCAGTTCAATCACAAACCTAAAGCCAATTATCGTTTGCAATGATGTCATTTATTTCCGAAAGAAGCGGTCGAAAATACATTCAAATATAGAGAACTTCGTTATACGCATTGTGAAACATTTATACACTGTCCGCAAGGAATTGAAGGCACGCTGTGCACATTTTCACTTAATTATGCACAGACCGAGTTACCACAGGAAACACGTTAATGCATAATGCGTCGTGAAAATTAAATGTGTACTACTGTGAGGATGATGTTATTTTATATTTAATTTTCTCTTACACGCTGTATTTGGGGAGAGAACCACCATTTCCCGCCAAATTCCTCGTGCTAATATTACACGCATCAAAGAATGCAGTGAACTAAAAATGCGCATTAACGAATTAGATAAAATGATTATATGTCGTGAGTATTACGCATGCTACTCAAAACCTCAGATTGGTTAGTTACATTTGTACCGTTACAATTAACATTTAACTGTCTGTTAATAAGTTGTTTGAAGTAATGTAATGCATCAACTCACAGTGTGATTTCTTTCAAACAGTTGTTATCTGCAACTCATTTCTCTACAAGTTCAGCTCTTTTATTTTTCACTAAAAAATTGTTTCATTTGTCACTAAATAAAAAACAATGAAGGACTAAGAGTGCAGTTTCTTCGTATATCACTATTAACCTGTCAATATTGTTTAACCGTGCATATTGTCCTGATGAAACAGATTACTACTAAATATATATTAAAATTGAAAAATAATCAGTTCAGATCTAAAATTAGTAACGAAACAACTTATCTATCATAGTAAAACGCTTCTGATTATTAAGTTTCTTTTTCAATATCTCTTGAATATTATTAAAACAGTAGCACGCCGTATAATGTACGCCTTTCATCCGCTGCGTTTATAAACAACAGAATCAACAGAAATTGTTAAAACTAGAATTTATTTGATATCCGTGAATCTGAATAAATTTTAATATATTTTTTCACGATCACCCAGGTGCACATGGATTATATCACCTACATCATTCATAAATCATGACCCAAGACAAACATCAAAACACGTTTTCAAATCCTCAAATAAATGCAATAATGCGACATCGACCTTAATGTGATATTTGCATTTAATAAAATATTATCAACCTTCGTTGTTCAGCTCCTAAAATCAAATCAATCAACAAGCACACCTGTCGATATAATTTATTTTTGCTCTGTTCTTCTTAGAGTACCTCGTCCGATTGTGTTCTAAACAATGTTGTGGTCACAACTATATCTCACGACACAATTTATCTGTGCTGTTTAAACGGCAGAAATTTGATAGAAATTTCTCCCAGCCTTACAGAGATAATCCTTTTATAACTCCATGTATTCTGATATTTTTATATGTTTAGATTAGAAATGATTCATTGGGGCTGCCAGACATCCACATACGACGATTAACATAACATTTTTTGAAGTGGTTTAATCGAACCGCACTTATGTTTAGATGTTCTCATGAAGCACAAAATAACACATATTCACTCAGCATTAGAAAACACCGAACAGTTTCCCAGAGTTCCACTTACATTCAAAATGGTCGCAAAGCTATGACTATTCATGACTAATAGCCGCCGCTTCCCTCAACTTCGATCGCGCGTGCCGAAAGCACAACTATCCTGACATTTTTATACGTTTGGATTAGATTCATTGAGACTGCAAAACGTCTACACACGACGATTAAAATAAAAATTTTCGAAGTGATTTAATCGAACTGCACATATACCCAGATGTTCTCATGAAGCAAAAAATAACACATTTCAGTCCACATTAGAAAACACCGAACAGTTTCGCAGCGTTCCACTTACATTCAAAATGGCCGCAAAGCCATGACTATTCATGACTAATAGCCGCCGCTTCCCTCAACTTCTCCTGCGGGCGATCGCGCGCGCCGAAAGTTGGCGGTGAATTTGCGAAGCTACTTTGGTGGCCGCTGGAATATTGACGAGGCGTGCGGGAGCCCCCGGGAAGTATGGGAAGGAGGGAACGGGGAAGAGGGGTTCCATGTCACAGCCTCTCAAGGACTGCGCTTGACGCAGGACGTCTCTTCAAGTCGCATCGGACGCTGGGGCACAAGAGACGAGGAGGGCTTTCAGGCTGGCCAAGTGCGAGTTTTGGGCGAGTGCTGGAGACGTCCCATGGTAATAACATTTTTACTTTCTGTTGAACAAAAATATTTACCACACGTTTTACGACGCTAAAGTGTTTTTTTACACCCAGGTTTGACTTGGAAAAAAATCTTTATTTTCCAAGGGGGATTAATTATTTTCCAAAGATAATTAGTGCATTCCTGTCTGTAAAGAAAGGCGAGGATAAATGACGGTTTTTGACAATTTATAATATTCTATTTATATAACCTCAAAAACCGTTAAAACTTACGTTATGTACTCTGGGGAGAAGTATTCTGTGCACACTCTTAAACTCCGGGATCCCTACCCTAACGTAACACATATTCAAGTTGAGTTCTGAATATATATGGAAATGAGCGTCATATGGCAGGCAGAAATGAAAAAAAATGCGTGCACTTTTCGTTTAGGATGTTTCCATCTATTGAGGAAATAAAATTTACAAATTATAGTACACAAATAAAGCAAGAATGGAAAAGGACTCATATCCCAATTTTTCGGTGCAACTTAATCTCCACGCTTAGCAAAATTAGAATAGTTACTCTCGCAAAGTACCACGTCTATAATGATGTAACGCACACTTCAGGGTCTGGTCGTTCAAGTTTGAATTCTACTAAGAAACAATCTTCAATTTTCAAATAATATTATTTACAAAGGACTTTCGCACCTCCCTCCTTGCACCTCGATCCAGCTAGAACGTATTATTCAAACACAAGAGTTGTAAAACAAGTTGTTGGCCAAGTTTTATTACTAATCGTATGTTACAAGATATTACGAAATAAATACTGTTCAATGTTTGAACCACATTGAAAATTTTGGGTGGCAGTGGTCTTCACGGCCGGTTTCACCACCGTTACTTAAAATTTTAAGTTCAACTTCAGAATTTTAAGATAGACTTAGAAGAAGTTTCCGTTTCACCATAAGCACGACTTAAATTTAAGATCACCTCTCAGCTGCACTTATCCATTTTTAAGTCATGCTTACGCCGCAAAAATAATTACAATTGTGAGCGTATTGTAGAGTGCTGCTTTTGATAGTGATAGCTTTAACAATTGTGAAGACGAAAGATTTGAGAAGACTTCTCGTAGGGCGAAGGTGGATCCGTGAAGACCCCGAATATTTCAAAAAGATCGTTGACAGGGATTTAGACACCCCTTTTTGCCTATGAAAAATGATAATACTATATGTTTTGGAGCTAATTGAAAGCCGACTGGAATTTCCAATTTTTCTCCCTAGTTAACGAAATGAACATTTTATTACTTTGGTTCATAATTGCCTTGCAAGTAACAATTTTGCCCAACAAGTGTTTTGTAGGTTATGCTTACATACTCCTATATCAACTTTCAATGTCCAAGTTTTAGTATATTTTACCGCATTTCCTTTCAACCTAAACCTAATCCTCTCCACAAATTTATTTAATGTTTTATATTTCATCTCGTAGCACGTTGCTTTAAAATCACATTCAATGCTCCCCCAGTTATTTTTTGTGAGTTTATTGGCCCATTTGTAACTTTATTTTCTATAATAGAAATGTACTTTCTCATCATTCCATGAGCACTTATTTCTCCGACGATGAAAATTTCGCAACCTTCTCTCCTTTCTCCATTACAAAAAAATATTAAAAATAACCACTTTGCATCAGAATATAAAGCAGAACCAAAACAAACAAGGTTGATTATGGCTACTGGCTGGTTCACCAGGGTCTAGCATTGTCAACCAAATCTCAGATGCACGTAAGTTATACTTCACTAAGCATTTCTTCAAAGAGGGTGGTGAAACGACGACCAACAAAGCATGACTTTAAACGCGTCTTAAAATTAAGTATGACTTAACTAATATGCATATTTGGCCGATTTTTCCTGTTGGTGCATATTCATGTAATTATAGGAGCATATTTTGCATATTTCGTTAAAAAAGCGACTAATCTATAAAACAAAGCCCTGAGGAAGACCACGATCGTTCGAAACGTCGGCAACACATCCTTCGACGCGGCGTCACCCGGACAGTCAAGATCATCCACAAAATCGATAAAAAGTTTCATCTTTTCAAAGAACCTTATGTAATTTTGAGCACTCTTTGATTTGAAAGAGGAAGTCACAGTTTCGTTTTGGTGTTTTCTGTAGATGATAAAATACTTGTGCAAATGTGGGATATTTCTTGACAACATATCTTTTAAACCAGTCAGAAAAAATTCAACAAGGCATACAATTTACTTCACTAAGGTGAATATTTATTCGATTATTTCTCTCGCGAAGTGTAGATTATATGACGTTTGCACAAAAACATATCTTGTTTTCATTTCATTTTCATTTCATTTCAAACATTTTATCCAGACAGGTTTGAAGAAGAAATATTGTTAATTTTAAGTGCATATTTCACAATTGTTTAGGTCATAAGTGCATATTTCAAGATTTTTTAAGGCATAAAAATCCGCTTCCAATTTATTATACTTATGGTTTACCACCATGAGGCAAATTTCATAAAAATAACATTGGGCTATAAAACATCAAAACTGCGCATTGTATTCAGAAAGTAGCAAACATTTTTTGGTGCCAATCATAATACTTAATTTCACATCGTAATTCAGAGACGAGTTTAAGTGAGCGCTCGTTCGGAAGGCGCTGGACCCGGCTCTGGCGCCGAGGGCATCCGGGCGTCGAAAATCCCCGCGAAGTCACGTGACGCGGCCGCTCGCGAGCGACGGCTGAGCGAGGAGAGCGCAGGGGGGAGGGCGGTCCCCAGGCCGAGAGGTCGCGTCCCAAAGGGGGAGGGGCGCGGGGGCGGCGCAGGAGCTCTGGAGACAGCGGAAGGCAATTAGCAGCGGCGCCGGGGCTCTGCGGTCGCGCGACGCCGCGCCGCGCCACGCCGCGCCCCGCCCCGCCCCGCCGTCGATAATTCGGCGCCCGGCACCTCCGCCCTCCGTCCACCCACTCAGCCTTTACCGGCGTCTCGCGCCGCCGCCCTTTCCCCTGTCGGCCCACCACCTCCAGTCACCCCTTCTCTCTCACTCCCGCCTTGTCCCGGTTCACTCCCGCCCGCGCCCCCATTCGCGTAGACCCCATCCTCATTTGGACCCCACCGCTCGCATAGATCCCCCTTGCGCAGCCCCCCCCCCGCTCGCACAGACTCCCCTCTCACACAGACCCCCCCTCTCACACAGACCCCCTCTCACACAGACTCCCCTCTCACACAGACCCCCCCTCTCACACAGACCCCCCTCTCACACAGACCCCCCCTCACACACAGACCCCCTCTCACACAGACCCCCCTCTCACACAGACCCCCCTCTCACACAGATCCCCTTTTCGCTCAAGCCTTCTTTCGCCCGGGCTCCAGTCGCCTAAGCCCCCCTCGCATAGCCCCACTCCTTGCCAGTTCCCTCTCACCCAGCCCTCCTCTCGCAGACCTCCTCTCTTACCACGACCCCCTCTCGCTCAGATACCTTTCTATCTTCTCTCTATCTGCTCTCATTTTATCTCTTCTTCCTCCTTCCCTGTCTTCAAGCCCCCTCTGTAGCAACTGGCGTTTGTGGGTTCCACCCTCTATAGATGCAGCGGCAATCCCAGTCTGATGGTTTTACCCGAGCGCGCCCGCCTTCCCTTCTCGCCTCAATCCTTCTGTCCCTGTCACCCAGACCCAGTCCCGGCCTCCCCCCCAAGCCCCACGATTTCGTCCGCTCCTTAGCACATCGCGTTAGTCGTTTTCAATGGAGTGATTGTCGCTTCCCTCTCTTACTCCCAAATACCTCTTCACCTTTGAGCCACTTTTGTCGGTCGCCTACTCTGATTGACAGTTCCGTGATTTTTCCGATCAATACCAGATCATACATCTACATCAAAACATATGGGTCACTGACCGTGTGTAATCATTTCTTCCTCTTCCTTATCCTCCCTCTCTCACTCCCTCTCACTCTCATTCTGTCTCACACTCATTCTGTCTCACTCTCATTCTGTCTCACTCTCATTCTGTCTCACTCTCATTCTGTCTCACTCTCATTCTGTCTCACTCTCATTCTGTCTCACTCTCATTCTGTCTCACTCTCATTCTGTCTCACTCTCATTCTGTCTCACTCTCATTCTGTCTCACTCCCACTCACTCTCATTCTGTCTCACTCCCACTCACTCTCATTCTGTCTCACTCCCACTCACTCTCATTCTGTCTCACTCCCACTCACTCCCTCATCGTCTCACTCCCTCATCGTCTCACTCCCTCATCGTCTCACTCCCTCATCGTCTCACTCCCTCATCGTCTCACTCCCTCATCGTCTCACTCCCTCATCGTCTCACTCCCTCATCGTCTCACTCCCTCATCGTCTCACTCCCTCATCGTCTCACTCCCTCATCGTCTCACTCCCTCATCGTCTCACTCCCTCATCGTCTCACTCCCTCATCGTCTCACTCCCTCATCGTCTCACTCCCTCATCGTCTCACTCCCTCATCGTCTCACTCCCTCATCGTCTCACTCCCTCATCGTCTCACTCCCTCATCGTCTCACTCCCTCATCGTCTCACTCCCTCATCGTCTCACTCCCTCATCGTCTCACTCCCTCATCGTCTCACTCCCTCATCGTCTCACTCCCTCATCGTCTCACTCCCTCATCGTCTCACTCCCTCATCGTCTCACTCCCTCATCGTCTCACTCCCTCATCGTCTCACTCCCTCATCGTCTCACTCCCTCATCGTCTCACTCCCTCATCGTCTCACTCCCTCATCGTCTCACTCCCTCATCGTCTCACTCCCTCACTGTCTCACTCCCTCACTGTCTCACTCCCTCACTGTCTCACTCCCTCACTGTCTCACTCCCTCATTGTCTCACTCCCTCATTGTCTTACTCCCTCATTGTCTCACTCCCTCATTTTCTCACTCCCTCATCGTCTCACTCCCTCATCGTCTCACTGTCTCACTCTCTCACTGTCTCACTCTCTCACTGTCTCACTCTCTCACTGTCTCGCTCTCTCACTGTCTCACTCTCTCACTGTCTCACTCTCTCACTGTCTCACTCTCTCACTGTCTCACTCTCTCACTGTCTCACTCTCTCACTGTCTCACTCTCTCACTGTCTCACTCTCTCACTCTCTCACTGTCTCACTCTCTCACTCTCTCACTGTCTCACTCTCTCACTGTCTCATTCTCTCACTGTCTCACTCTCTCACTGTCTCACTGTCTCACTCTCTCACTGTCTCACTATCTCAGTGTCTCACTATCTCACTCTCTCACTGTCTTAGATGCACAACTCCACCACTCATGTAGTGTTGGTAGGTCAGTCGCATGCTTAGAAATTGTTCCGTCTAGAGTCGTGACCTTCCGGTGGAGATGCCTGGCGAGGGAAACTCCAACAAGCCGATGTGGAGGTCGGCGCAGGACTTAACTTACGGGACCAATGATCATATCCTTTGACGCGCTCGGAAACACAAAATAATGCATCAATCGATCTTCACCGATGAATCAACATTACTTGCCATTCTTTCGCACTCACCTTCCTTGTCCTGACTTTTTCTGTTAACTCAAACGTTTTACTATTCAAAACATTCTTTCGTCAGCTCTTGTTCCTCGACTATTCACCATTTTTTGTCTGGTTTCTCTGTGCTATCAACATCACATCCCATTAAGTGTCTTTCTTTTCTTTGGGTCTTTTGACCTTGATTTTCCATGAAAGTTCTAATTTGAAACAGCTCAACTAGATCTATTTCTAGCCCAAATCGTACACATCTGCATATTTTTCCTGCCGTAGTTTTCGAATAATCTCTTTACTAAATTGCTTGATGGCACATTCAATTAATCTTTTACTTTCTCTCCTTTTCCATACCGTACAATAAAATCCCTTCTTGGGTTCGCATCACAGAACTTTGTACGCCTGCCAGCAGCCATCTCCTCTACTTCTCTTGCATTTCTCGCTCTCTCTTCTGCATCCTCTCAGCCCTTGCCGTGTACATTGTTACGTCCAAACAAACGCAGACTAAATCATCAAATGAAGTGTTTTCTACGAAATGAATAGTACATTTCAACCACTTCCAATAGCCAACTGATCTTTGTATTACTAGACAATTGCAGCAGATACTCTCTTCACCTAAATAAATCCTAAAGAATCATGCTCAATACATATCTGTATATTTATAAAAAGACGTTTTAATTACAAAAAGTTTAGTTGAAATAAATTCTATCGTTATCTAAATAACAACTCCTTCACAAAGGAATCTTGGCAACATGAAATATACCAAAAACTACACATCTCCTCAGCAACAAAAATAGGATGAGGGAATGAGAAAGAATTACAAACGTATTACAAACAAATGAGGGGTTAATAATGAATCAAATTAAATTTCATAAACTTTATTTTTAATAATTGGATCATGCAGAGCTTGCCATGACAAGAATCAAATGTGGCCGAGAAGAGTCTTTATTGAGCGAAAGATGGAGTTGAAGCGTGGCAGATGCGTGACGGAGGCCTAAGGAAGACTACCTGAGCCTGGCTGGAGTCGGGACGTAAGCCGATCGCATACGGACAGGTCCAGCGACGGGGACGAAAACCCATGCAAGGCAGAAGGAGAGATATAGAGACAAGCGAAGGCGTAGGCGGGGAGAGAGATATGACAGTAATTCGAACGGCGATGGATCTGGCTCCAACCTTTCATGAGGCGGAAACTTCCAGGCGCGCTATGGAGAATGAGGTAGGAAAAGCGATCAGCGAGGAGGAGCGTGGGAGAAGTGATGCGAAGACAGCGGAACAAAGCAAGACAGGGGTTTAGCGGATTGATTATTAGTGATTCCCAGCGCGTCAACTGCTATCATTAGTCTCGTAAGTGTAGTGTAGGTTTTTTTGCTCTAGAGATGGTGATGCTTACCCCCCGCTGGATGGCAAGATCCGGCGCCGACCTAGTTCGGCGAGCGGGATTTTCCCCAACCAGGTATCTCCTACCAGCAGGACACCGCCCCAACCGGGACAAGCACTAATATCCTGACCAGCCTCCCGGCATGTGTGGTAGTGTAGTGCATGTTAGTGTAAATGCTTGTATGTAAGGGGTAAGAATAAGATAGGGAAGAAGGAAAGATCGCGCGTAGTCCGTGGTCCATTTGTTATGGTACTGCATCGGCATTCGCCTGGTACTGACCGAAGAAACCACGGAAAACTACCAATCAGTGCAGCCGGCCGCTAGAATTCTCCATCAGACGACGGCTGAATTCGACCTAGCTGCCAAGCGAAAAGCCGTCGGGACTCGAACGTAGGACTTCTGGTCAGAGGCACTGTGGTGACATCAGTCGATGCCCTGAGCCACCTCTCGCGGTGGCTGAGCGGAGCGAAGGCCTTTCGCAACAGGATGAGAAATAACGGGTCGGGGAGGTTGAGATGCGAAGGCACACCGGGGCAGGGAGAGGTTAAAAAGGGGGCGGGTGTACGGAGACGCAGCGATAAAGAGGTGTGATGGGTTGGAGGTGCTGGTGTAGGGCGTGTCGTCTTGGGAAGGTGCGATGTGCCAGGCGTCGCAGCTTCTTGGAATTGGCCTTTAATCTGCGAAATTGCGAATAGCTTAGGAAGGAGCGCTTGGAGCCCGCCTTCTGAGCACGCGCTGCGGAAATGGTATGTGGCGGCGTCAGGGAACTGACAGAAAACGAGTGGCATGCGCAGGTGCGGTTTCGCTA